>CM016721.1:65355057-65955057 GCA_005771605.1 Scutellaria baicalensis | reverse complement strand
GGTTCGCGACTTTCGTTCGGCAAGCACAGGCTGAACGTCGTGAAGAGTGTTCGGCAATACGTCGAACATACTACAGAATGTTCGGCCGTCGGCCGAACTTAATAAAGCACGTTCGGCCTGGCCGAACAAGTTGATGCACGTTCGGCTTTCTCTGGCCGAACGCAGTGCATGTTGTTAGATTTTTGGTTGCCGAACATTATCAGTTTTTCATGTGAAATTTAAATCGACGATCTTAATTGTCATCTTGCTATGAATATATTTACTTATGCATATCGTGATGTGAATATATATACTTATGCATGTTATATATTAATAGGAAAACAATTCTAATGGAGCTCAAGTTAGTATCTTTAATGAACCAAATGATAGCAATGATATGAAAGCATCGTCAGTCTATGTACGTCATCCAACGTAATAGTCATCTCGCCGAATGGCATGTGGAACGTGTTAGTCTTTGGTTGCCAACGTTCCACGAAAGCACATAGTAGATTCTTGTTCGGCATCTTATACGAAATCCATCCAAGGTCTGGGATTTCAGTTCGCTCGATCATATCTTTGAAGTTATCCATCATGTTCACAAACTTCCACGTCTCCATCTTCGTGGTGTGACAGTGAAATTTCAAGACGTCTCTCTCCACCCCATTCCAGATATCATATGTAACATGCGTCTTGAAACTTGGAATCAAATAATGGTCAATAGGACCACCTGGACAAGGACCAGTCAATAGCTCCTCGTCGGCCTCGTCATCATCCTCCAATCCCCCTTCATCATTAAGATTTTCATCCTCCATTGGCTGGGGAACATCACGAAAAGCATTTGTTTCCTCCACATTATACTCAATTAGAGGAAGAGCCGAAGAAGACGGCAGTGGTTCTTCAACTATGTCTTCTTGTGCTACACGTCTTCTATTAGACGCAGTAGGTCGTCTCATTCGATACACTACTACAAAAGAAAGTTGTAACAATAAATCCACAAGATACGCCAATTTAAATAACACAACTTAACCAAGTTTGATAAAAACAAAAAAAAAATTGAACTAAACTTGTTCGGCAGGTGGCCGAACAAACACTAGTGTGTTCGGAGGACAACCGAACACACCTCATAGCGTTCGATGGTAGGTCGAACAGGTTTGAAGGTGTTCAGTGGGTTTTCGAACAACAACAGATGTGTTCAGCAGGCGGCCGAACATTTTCATACCCGTTCAACTAGCGGCCGAACATTTTATAACATGTTCGCCTTGTGGCCACACTCAGTGGTTTATTCGACGGGTGGCCGAATACACTTAGCAGTATTCGGCCAACCAGGGCCGAACATACCTAGAAATTCTAAGTTACGAGATTCAATATTTCAAGTCCAAATTCAACTCAAATTTCATCAAATTGAACACATAAAATATCTAAACCCTAAACCCATAACCCAAATATGATTTCTACACAAATTTCATACAATTTGACCCACATTAAACATAGTATATGACAATTTTCTTAAAAAAATTAAACTACACATACTTGGTGAATTTTGTTCTTCATTGGGATCCATGGTAATTTGTAGACTTGGATTGATCGAACTTCTTCACCCTCGTTCGACTACACGACGTACGCACTATCAAATATTCGGTAGCCTTTGATCAAATTTGGATCTTCCCTCTTCCAATTTTCGTAGCCGTTTTGTGTTTTTTGATAGATGGGGTGTGTGAGAGATTAGGGTGGTGGGTGGGGTGTATAAAGTATTGATGTTATTTTGATTTTTTTTAAGGGTATAATTGTAATGTTGTGGGGTGTGTTTAAAAATTGTGGAAATGTTTTGATTAGTAATTGGGGTGTGTTTAGTATTGAGTGGGGTGTGTATAGTTTGTCCCTAATTTTTATTGATTATGTGCACTAGTTGCACTATACATCTACTGTGCGTGGGTCGGGTTGGCTTGGGACTCAAATTAATTAAATTTATGTGGTATCATTTATGTTATATTCGTATAGTCATAATATACAAATATCACAATTCTAAAGTGGTATTATTCAAACTTTTCTCGATATAAAAGTTCATGTAATATAGTCGTACGCTTATATTATATAATGTAACATTTATGTTATATTGGTATAACTTTTATGTACAAATATCTTAACATTTATATAGTATTATGACTGTATAAAGGTATTAATGTCTGCAATAGAATATAAATATTAAAATAACATAACATGAATGTTACATTAATGTAACATTAAATAAGATATAGAAAACGTGAAAAATCATATTTCAGATCACTTGACTCATGTACCAGATGCAAAGAAATACTTGTGATTATTTCCATTCATATATAATAAAAAAAGAAAGACAAATGTTGATGTGCACCAGGTGCACGGATCTGGATTGATGCAACTGGGGCGACCCGACCCGGATCCGCGCACCTACATTTTCCTTTTTTTTTTCTTTTTTTTTTCGCTTCAGGTTGTTACCTTTATGTTGTAAGGATGTGACTTTTACGTTATATAAGTGTGACCTTTATATATAAATGTTATGACCCTTATGTTCAATAACTTAGGAAAAAATGAAGATTTTCAGGTTTTTTCGTTTCAGATTAAGACCTTTATGTTGTATTGTTATAATCTTTATGTACAATTCTTGTGACCTTTATGTACAAATATTATGACCTTTATAATCCATAACTTTGAAAAAAATTGAAATTTTCAAAATTCAGTGCATTTTAAGGATGGATATATGTGTAGCTAATATTACATAAACGTAATAATGTATAAATTTTGCTAAAATTCTTTATTTTTTTCTAAGTTAGAGTATATAAAGGTCATTACATTTATACATAAAGGTCACACTTATATAACATAAAGGTCACATGCATATAACATAAAGGTAACAACCTGAAGTGAAAAAATAAAATTAAAAAAAATAAATAAAAGTGTAGTGGATCCGGATCAATCCGGATTCGACCCAAATTGTATGTGCACCAGTTGCATGGGAGACTAACTCAAAAAGAAATTGTAGTTGAGACTGATCAAATTAGAAAAACACAATTTCACATAGTTCCCTACTTTAAAGAATCTAAAATGATCTATTACGATATCCTCTTTTCATACTCATAATATATGATTGAAAAACTCTTTAGATCCGTTCTAATGTAAAGCAAGTTTTATTTCAAGATCCAAGTAATTATAACAATCATTTCTATAATTAGTGTACTTTCAAGTCCTCTTAGAATCATTTCCATACATGTTTTGGTATCCAAAAAATGCGAAGAATTCAATATCTCCCATATCCTAGACCCCATAAAAATAGGAGAAGATATAAATATTGGCCTATTAGTACATGACATACATAACATTATTGGCCAAATATACAAATACAATAATTAGTACACTAGTCATTCTGAAATAAGCCTTTATTCTCACGACAAGAGATTTCCATAATATCTGGAATCTGTTGAATATTAATTAAAACACACCATATCTGGCACATGAAATAGGGTGCTCAAACTCCATTTTCCACCTCATAACTTAGAATACCTATCTACATTCCATGCCCCATCACCAGGAAGGTCATCAACGAGGTTGCTGCTACTATCTGAAGCCGAAAAATAATCGCGCATTGTCTCAACTCAAGCTTGTAGATTTAGGTCCTTGTGAGTATACACTATGTCTTTGTCACCATTTACCACTTGTCCACTTCCTCTTGCAAGCCTAAGTCACATTATGATAGTAATCAAGTTTCATCGTCACATGAAACTAGTTTATTTATTGCAAGAAAGTAACTATTCAGATACATACCATCGTGTTGTTAGCAATCCTTCAACACCGACAGGGCCACGAGCATGGATTCGGCTTGTACTAATGCCAACCTGTTTGACATTAACAAGTACATTAGATCAAGACTAAGATAAGAGGTCTACGACTGATTATTCATGCCACCAACGAGAGATGTGGAAGTACCTCTGCACCTAATCCAAAACGGAAGCCATCACTAAATCGAGTACTTGCATTGTGAAACACAGCAGCACTGAAAATGTCAATGGATGATGTTACATTGCAGCAGGTATTAAAGCAAATTTGTATTTCAGCAAGTCTCCATTTAGATTTTGTTGCAAACCTTGTTGTTCAGTGTAATATAATAGACAAGAGATATGTTACCTGTCAACTTGATGTAAAAAGACGTCAGCCACTTCGTTGTCTTCAGTTACAATGCAGTCTGTATGCGCACTGCAAGTAAGAGTATACCTAGTTTTATGCACTATTAATTCTTAATATAATGAAGAGCAACATTTATTTATTTATTTTTTTAAAACAACCAAGAAAAACAAAGATGGGTAGCTGACATGCCTTCCATATTGATGTATATGATCAATGGCAGCATTTACATCATCCACAATTTCAATAGTGCAAGCAAGAGAACCATATTCATGGTGCAATGATTGTGCCTCAGGAATATTCAGTACAGAGCTTGCTTTAGGTCCACCAAATATTGTAACACCTGAAACATATAGACATCATTATACAAATATGTAAATCATTATACAAATATGTAAAGTCAAGTTTCATTTTGAAGTCCATATAATGATTTCAAAACCAGTTTTTCATCCTAATAAATACATAGTATGGGAGTGTGTATACCATTGTACATCAAAGATACAATTAATCAATTTCATCATGTCACCATTGTTTCATGGGGGGGGGGGGGGGGGGGGGGAATAAGAGAGACATAACACAGTAGTCAGGTTATAATGTGAATACTAGCAACATGATACGAGAAATTAAAGAACAAATAAGCGAGGATCCCATATCTAAAGTTCAATGAGGTTTTAGAAACCTAACAATGCAGACACGGTATCTCCTCCATTTGTTTCATTTCACATTGTTATATTAGACCTCATAAGGACCAATAATCCCAAAGTTCAATGAGGTTTTAGAAACCTAACAATGCAGACACGGTATCTCCTCCATTTGTATCATTTCACATTGTTATATTAGACCTCATAAGGACCAATAATCCCTCAAGATGAATAAAAGATTTATTTTCTTTCTTATCGGGTAGGGTGTGCCATGAACATGTCCAACCTTTGATTTGAAGTTCCACAATAAGCTCATTTAGTCCACCTGACTGTACCAAGTCCTTGTGAACAAGCAGTGTTTCCTTCAGAGCAAAAGAGGTCAAATTAACCTGCAGTTATGCTATGGCAATATTATAATGAAAAATCAAGCATACGGCATACCATTGCATTGCACGCAGCAGGATAATCTGTTTTTGCATCCAAAACAATTTGCTTAGCCATATCCAAATTAGCGGACTTATCTACATATACATGACAGATTCCATCTGGGGAAAAATGAAAGCATTGTGTCACAACATGTGGAATTTGAGATTCCTCGACCAAAATTAGAACAGAGTTAATATAAATAGTCAACCAAATTGAAGTATATTTTACCGGCATGGCCAAGAACTGGAATCTTTGTTGAAGCCTTAATTTGAGAAACAAGTTTATTGCTGCCTCTTGGAATCACAAGGTCAATTACATCATCCAGCTTTGCCACAAATATTAAATTTCAGTTCCAACTCTTATATTTAGGATTTATAACGAATAACAAGAAGGTATGAGAATAGATATCACAATATATGTTCAACTCACCTTGAGCAATTCAGGGATCTCTTCTCTAGAAGTAACCAGTCCAATAAGTCTTTCCCCAACATATTTTGGGATGGCTGAAGTGATTATCTGAAATAACAAGGGATAAAGTGATAAAATCTACAGAACTCATACAATATATTAAAGCATCGAATTCACATGATTTAACCTTATGAAGAATCGCATTTGATCTTCTAGCTTCCTTGCCCCCTTTTAACAGGAGCCCATTTCCACTACGAATTGCAAGTGAAGCTATCTGTTTCAAAACAAACAAAAGAGCCTGAGTTGCCATGGATAAAGGTACAGAAATGAATTACCTGACCTGCAATTGAATGTTCAAATCAGCATGCTGCTACTAGTCTAGCATATATACTATATTATTCAATAGTAAAAGTATAGGGGGAAAATGGTACATAGGAGAGACGTCACTGAGATACTATTTTCCCCTCAGGACTTACTGCATATCATAAGGAGATATCTAATCTTTTTTTGTTTTAACAGCTGCAAAGACTACTATCTCCAGGAGAAAGAAGGGTCTATAGGATGAAAGTTAAGGTTAAAACATTGTCTGGAAAATTTAGCAGGGAGTTATTTAGCACATCAGATTAAGACTCTAGCTAAATTATGGAACTCAGAGAGTCACTAATGTGTAGGGATGAGCACTGTTTGGCCAAAAACATAAAACACCAACCAGATGAAACTGAAAGTGTCAATTCGGTTCGGTTTGTGAAAAATGGTTCAGTTTTGGTTAAGGAATTTAGTTCTTTGGGTTTAGTATGGTTTTGGAGGTAAAATGACCAAACCGACCGAATTACTCATTCCCTATATAAGAACCCCAAGACCAAGTCACTCCTCACTTATCTCACCCACGGCCTCTATCCTCTCTCTCAGATTTCACAAATCCCAAGTCTAAACTCAACTCCAGCCCATTGATTCAAAGTCCAAACAATAATCTCGAGTCTCTTCTCTGTCTCTCTCTCACTTCTCAAGTAGATCTATTTTCAAATTGATCTATTTACAAAGTTCAAATTGGTCGAGGCTTTAAAAATTTTGTTTTGAGGGCTGATGTTGCTTGTTAGATAAGTTTGTTAATGCTAATGGTGTGGTGCAAATTCTTTTCTAATCTTCCGGGATTTGAGGAAAAAGTATTGGCTGCTTTTGTTTCAAATATATCATTTGTCATTGATATTATTTTGGATTGTTGCATAAGTGATGATCGAAGCTTAACAGAAATTTTAAAAAAAAGGGGAGGGGGGGGGGGGGGGGGTATGCCTGAAGAAAAAATTCCAGTTTGTGTGTCTGACTGAGCCAACCGATAATTTCGGTCTTAATTCAGCATTCACTAATCAGTCAGTTGAGTTTGAAAATTTTAGAAGATTTTGGTTTTCATTTATTCGGTTCAGGGTAGCGAAATGGCCGATGCACACTGCTACCCTAGTACTTTGAAAGAAAAAAATGAGTAGAAAGAGAAGAGTTCATCAAGTTACTAGGCATTCTCTCAAAAAAACAAAAAAAAAAATCAAATTACTAGGCATGGAAAGAAAAAGCAATGAGATGAAAAAATATTTGAGGTAAATGATATTGAAAATGGTACTTAGTAGGTTAAAGAAAGAAAGAAAAAGTAATAATACACATCAAATAAATCATAAAGTTAAAAGTTAACTTTACTCAGATGCAGCAAAACAGATTCCAATTAAATAGGAGGTAATCAGAATATATGTGTAGAAGAGACACAGAAATAGAAAGGTTACTGTAGTTTACCTGTACTAGTGCATCAGGTCGAGACTCAAAAATGATCAAAAGAACACCCAAGGAAGACGACATTTTCTCCAAGATGAATCCTTCTGAAAGCTGCAGCAATAATTATTCAGAATATTACTGACTTATGTTCATAAAAGTTTTGCTTGAGTTTAACATTTACGACTTCCAGATTTTCGAATTAACCTACATTTTTTAAGAACAGAACAAGGTCCAGAATTTAAAAACCTTAGTCTCGCAATTACCAAATCAGGAAGTTTGTATTTTAACTTGTGGATTGACAACAGTATTTCCTGAAGAAAATACTGGGAATCCCCAATGACTCCACACTTTCATAACCTTCAATCAGGGAATAATTTTAATGCAATGAAGATCATCACAAATTTCCTTACCTCTGTCCTCTTCAAAACTCGACCAACTGGCTCCTCCATCTTGGCAAGCACGCGAATAGAATTTGCAAGACTTGAAACCTAAAAATCATAAAATGCTTATTAGAGAGAGAGAGAGGGGGGGAGAGAGAGAGAGAGAGAGAGAGAGAGAGAGTTTGTGTGTATGTCTGTTCTGTTGAAACGCTTCAGTTGAAAGGCCACACATTATATTATTGAACTCTTACCTTACCAGGCTTCATGGCAAGCCTAGATATTAAAGATTTTTCATATCCAGCCTCCTGTGCCTCAGCAACATCAGCCTCATTTTCAGCAATTATCAGCTTCTCACTTGCTTCTAGGGCATCAGCTACATCCAATAAAATCTTACTCCTGTCTTGTGAAGACAAAGCCTGAAAGATCAATTACGACATGCTTATTAAGTTAATTCTGCACATAAAAATGAGAAGAATTCCTATTTGGTTATGACTACCTGCAGTTTTCGTGAACTTTCTCTAGCAGCACCTGCCATGCCACGTGCATCAACTACTCCTATTGAGACCCATTTACTAGCATCCCGATGGAACAGCGTTCCAACACGTTTCCCACTTAAAGCTTTTAAAATATTTCCAGCAGCAAAACCACTTCATACATACACAGAGAAATGGTTGGGGTGAAGACAGAAGTGAATGGAAATTCACTAAAAGAAAAGCAACAGAAACATCCAGCTTATAAGTGTTGCTCTTTAATGCATCATATTTTATCCATCAACCAAACAAGGGTAATCGATAGAAAACTTATACAAGGAATACAGAGGAAATAGTATGACAATAGACAAAAAAATTATTCCAATATTCGACTCCACTTGCTACTGCATATATTGATATATTGCCTCTAGAATGGTAATGTACAATCAAATTACAAATTCCCAGATTTTCTCAGCCATTTTTTCTGACCATAGGATCATGCAAAAAGATATGCCAGGATGCGATCATCAGATTCTACACCAGATAACTGAAAGTAACATAAACCTTCTAAGAAACAAGAATCCAACTTATTTATCAGTGAAATTGTTCAGTGTTTATTGAGCATAAGTGCAGATTATCCTCCTGCATAAACTAGAAGGAAATGGTCTTATACATTATCTGTCTAAACTAGAATTTGTGTTGCTGCCTATTGGCACCTCATATGTTTGGTTATTGCGAATCATATATATAATGAAGTTTCTGAAGCAGATGCCATTGCAGAAGAAGGAAACCATAGATTTGAAAGAAGCATTTAATCCTGAATAAGAAATTATGTGAAAATAATTTTCTGTGCATTTAAAAATGTGATTTGGCAGTTCCACAAAGGCATATTACCTGGTGATAATAACAGGAATGCCAGCATAAGCAGCATAAACAGCAGCTTTCACTTTAGCCGTCATTCCCCCTCTTCCGACTCTGGACTTGTCTCCAAAAGTTATTTCTGTCTCATGTTTTTCCTTAATGTATGTATGAATTAGTTCAGAACGTGGATCACTTGGTGGGCCACTGTAGAGACCATCTACATCACTCAACAGAACAAGGAGATCGGCTTTCAGCTCCAGTGCCAGAAGAGCTGCTAAACTATCGTTGTCCCAAAATATTCCAGAAGAGTCCTATAAAATGGGACAATATGAGAAAAATGATAGGAGCATTGTGCTTCTGTTTAATCAAAGATATCTTTTCCTGGAAATAATAATAGACCAGGACAGTTTATATCCCCCTACTATCGCAATCCTCCCAACCAAATGATAAAAAAATAGAGAGTTATTCTGTAAGATGCATTTCATTGATACAGTGAAATTAGAGAAGACCATTCCATATTTACTGATAAAACTCACTGCCAAGAAGCCATAACCCAGAAAATGAAGCACTGTCTTGCAAATGAAAAAACTGGAGAGAGGCATCAAATTCCCTCTCCTTTTAACAATTAACAGATGTTGGAAGACATCCAATCCCCACTACTTAGGACCATCTGACTAAACCGAGAAAACTAACCTAGAATTGAAGTCAAAAGTGAACAAACCTCATAAGGAGCTTTCCTGGTACTGACAGCATCATTTTCATTAAATATAGGAACAACCTTTAGAGACAGCAATGACTTAACAGTCTCGTTGAGTTGCCTCCTAAAATCTGGATCTCTAAAATCATTATCAGTGACTAGAAGTTGTGCTGATGTCATATCCAACTGTATGAGGGGGTAAAACAGATTAAATTAAATTTTCAGTATATTAGCATTTCTTCTAAAGAAGATTTGTTTGCTATAAGTTTCACCTGGCTGAATAAGGTATCATACAGAGCCATAAGACCATTTTGTCCAACTGCAGCACAAGCTTTCCCATCAAGCTCTACTTGTGGCTTTTGGAGGTCTGCAAAACTACAAGAAACCCAAAGTCACAAATTACATTGATAGAATGAAAAAAATAAAAGACAAAAAGTTTAAAACATTTGACATGGAGGTTTAAAGTGTTTCCATGAATAATTATTAGCAAGAGAATTCTTTGTCCTCCTATATACGCATAATTAAGATATTAGGGCAACTATTAAATTGAGCCAGAGTAGTGAATTAAGAACTATGGCCACAAATTCCGGCAACATTTTAGGAAGCAAAATCATTATAGTCTTTCCGATGTCTCAGAAAACGAAGATTCAAGCCTACAAAGAAAGGGAAGATACCTGCTGTTAATCAATCTCCTGTATCTAAGCCGTTGGCGGCCAACACCAACAGCACCTGATGTCACCAAAATAACCTCATATCCCTGAGTGTTCAATTCATGAATCTGCACTCGATTGCAATTCAATAATGTAAAACTTTTGTGGAAACATTAGCAAATGTGTTGAAAAGATTTTAAGTAGCTTATAATCCTTGAGCACACCTGCTCACAAAGTGAGCCTAATCTTCCAAGAGCCAGCCTTCCACCACCTTGAGTGACAACAGCAGTTCCAACCTTGATTTAAAGAGGACACATCAGTTAGACATAAAAGATAATGAATTTGAAGGAAAAACAGATGGTGAAATAAAAAATTCTGTATGTGAAGAAAAATGGAATTCAATTGCCAACTCCACAACCACGAAACCGTACACTTGCTTCAAGGAAGTAAATCCAAGCTTTTACAATTAACTTGCATACATAAGCGAGCATTCAATATAAATGTGCATCTACACCCTTCCATTGGAAAAATCTTAAAAGTCGAATCAAAACTGTAGAAAAATAAACCATGAGAGGCTAATGAAGGCATTGAACCTTGGGGGACGAGCAAGAAATTGTACTAAGCTTTAGGAAATTTCAATGTACTACATCTTCAAAATTCAAAATAGTAACAAGCAATCCATCAGGAATAAAAGTCATCTTGCTTGATTATACAAGTACAACCATCTATCTTACGATGAAAACTGGAAAAATAAGTAATTTTAATGTTAAAGCTCAATCGAGTAATAGAAGTTTCAACATTTATTCATCTAACTCCGAATGAAAATTCCTACAAGGTATTATTTCTAAATGAACTCTTCTCATTTTAAACTATTCCCACTAAGAGAATCGATCTTGCACATCGTGGAAAAAGTCAAAAGTCGCCATATTTTCAATCACGAACTCATCCCAGCTACTAGCATTTCAAGTCCTTCAATCGAACTAATTTTGGAAACGGGAAACTGGTCATAAAAACAACATACAACAAACACATTGCAAATTCAATCATATCTGGTGTCCATTAAAGTAGAAACTAATCCAAGCAGAAAAATGCGGCAAAAATGAAAAAGAGACTAGGAAATCCAAACAAACCACATAAGCTCAAAGCTTTTTACCTTGACAACAACACGCTTAACATCCCTAACAAATGCACGAGTGGAATCCATAGCCTCCATCGTTAAGCTACAGAGAAAAACTCGGCAAAATAAGATGGAGAAGAAAGGAAAATATGAGGCGACCCGTGACCAGGAGTTGCATTTATAGGGTTTTGCACATGGGCATAGATACAAAATATATAGATACGATATAGATACATACCAAAACAAAATACTCCGATGAATGGGCGATTTCCAGGGGGATATCTGTAAATTATATTGTGTTAATCATGATATTTTGTCATCATCTATGGAGCAGTAGTAGCGCGCCACGTCATTTTCCGGAGATGACGTGGCTGCAAAAATCGTGTACTTTTCAAACAAAGGCGGACAGCGTCGTGCTATGGAGAAAGTTTATAACTAAGCCCCTTTTTTGTGGATTTCTTTTTTTAAACACCTGTTTTTTTTTTTTTTAAAGAAACCATTGTATTTCTTTTTCTTTGATTATTTTAGTTATTTAGTTGCTGATAAGTATAAATTTTGTCTATTTTTCCATAAAATGAAACAATTTCCTTCATAAATTGAAATGATAAAAGTGGAGGGGACCAAATTCATTTGGTATTGACTTAATTAATTTAAATTTTAATTAATGTGTGATGGACATAGTAATATGTTGCATTTTTATTAATTTAAATCCGAAACAGGGACGGTAGCTACATAAGGGCCAAGGAGTCACTAGGCCACCCTCAAATCTCAACCTTTTTTAACATTAATATAGTATTTTGTGTATATTATATAGAAAATATCACATTTTAAAGGTAAAATAATATTTTATATATATCAGATAAGAAAATATCACACCAAATCTTATTCTATATTCTCATTTACGGGTCATTATCTTATCTTCAATCTTATTTACCCGTCATTATCTTAACTGAAAATCTTTCACCATGCAAACCTTCTATTTACATGGTTAGATTTCATTTACAATCTTATTATCATTAGTAATTCATATAACTAAAAAAATTCACCCTTCATCAAAAAATATAGTTAAAATTTATTTCATCCTTCATTCAAAAATCATAAAATATTAAAATTTTCAAACACGAAAATATCAGAAATTTCAACTTAAAACCTTCCACTTACATTATTATATCTCATCTACAATCTTATGCACTCATCTACATTGTTATTTCAATATTTTTATTCAATGCATTTTTTAATCCACACTTCTAATGTCACTCAATTTAGAAATTTTGTTAGCAATTGCTCTAACTAATATATTATTTTAATATCCTAACTTTACTGCAATGCATTTATCCTTAAAAATGATCTTTCTATAAAATGCTTAAAACATATATATGCTTCCCCCTGTACAAAAAATAACTTAAGAATGACCCCCCTCGATAAAATTTTCGCTTTCGTCACTGTTATGAAATATTCTCTTTTACTGTGAAGAATAATGCATACGGTTGAAGATGAATGATAATTTCACTATGAAAATAAAGTAAAAACTTAATTACCTTTTTGTACACTGACAGTTATTTTGTATTGAAAAATTAGCATATTTCATAATTCTTAAGTTTCGATAAGTAATTAACGAACAGAGAAAAAAACAATTAATACGAGATTCGTTACTAGTCTGTAATGATCAAGGATGAAAGAATTACTCTCTTGTGCATCAGTTGCACAGATCTGTGATCCGTACAACTAGGCCGCGCGCGGGCTGGGTTGGCCTGCCCAGCCTGTGCCTCTTTACTTTTTTTCGCGTGTTTTGGTCTTTACCCTCACGTTATGTTAGTGTTACATTCGTGTTATGTTAGGGTTACCTTCGCGTTATGTTAATGTGACCCCATCTCCAGATTTCATACCCTTAGTTTAAAACCACTAAACTAAAATGTTAATCATATCTCATGTTATGTTAGGGTTACTCTCGTGTTATGTTAGGGTTACCTTCATGTTATGTTAGTGTTACCCTCGTGAGGGTAACACGGGTAACACTAACATAATATAAGGGTAACTTTAACATAACATGAGGGTAACTCTAACATAACATGAGGGTATGACTGCCTGAAGCGAATCTTGGTGGGTTTGAGCGCACCCACCAACCGCGTGGAGGAGCGTGAGAACGCGTTGGGGCACGTGAAAACGCGCGTGCATGGAACTAGGATCCATGCACCAGTTGCATAAAATATTTTACCAGGATGAAAATATCATTTTCAATAGATATATGGGTACCTTGATTTTACAGAAATATCGATTGATATATCGGTTTCGGTGGAAATATCGGTACACATATATTTCTGATATATTTCATATATTTCCCGATATTTGTCGATATTTTCCAATATTTACCGATATTTTCCCGATATTTACCGATATTTATCGATATTTAGCAATATTTCCTTGATATTCATGAATTTTCTTATAATTTATACCTGAAGCCACCGATATTTAAATCGATACCCATTTTTACCGATATATAGCTAATAATTTTTGATATTTCATTTATTTATTTTTCAAAAAATGAAATATTGGAGATATATGGTGACATCCCGTTTTTGTTTCGGTCACGTGAAAAACGGAAATATCAAAGATATATCGGGAATATATCTGGATTTTTTCATCATTGGTAATGATAATATCATGTCGATTTTATCCGAAATATACATACACAATCTGTTAATTGGTTCACCTTTATTTGAAATTTTTTGACAAATACTACACACTATTTTCTCAAGACAAAATATTTTGTGCAATTGGTGCATGGATCTAGGATCCATGCACCTGGGTCGACCCGCCCCACCTCGCCTCTGACGCGCGTTTTCATGAGCCCAACGTGCTCTCACGCGCCCCCACGCGCCTGGTGGGTGCGTTCAAACCCACCAAGATTCGCTCCAGGCAGTCATACTCTCATGTTATGTTAAGATTACCTTCATGTTAAGTAACACTAACATAACATAAATGTATGATTAACATTGTTTTTTACCTTCATGTTATGTTAATGTTACTTTCATGTTATATTAGTGTTACCTTCATATTATATTAGTGTTACCTTCGTGTTATTTTAGTTCAGTGGTTTTAAACTAAGGGTATGAAATCTGGAGATTGAGTCACATTAACATAACACAAAGGTAATCCTAACATAACACGAAGGTAACACTAACATAACGTGAGGGTAACGACCAAATCACGCGAAAAAAGTAAAGAGAACCGCGTGGCCCGCGCGGCTTAGTTCTGAGGAGAGTAACTCTTTTCTTAATTATACTCCCACAATCCTAGAAATAGGTCATATATCTCCAAATTAAATAATGTTTTGTGTTATACTAGCTTTTAGTCAACTAAATGAAGCTACAATTTATTATTAAGTGTCATCATTTTCATATATACCACCTTCATTTATTCGTTGATATAATCTAGTCAACCATTTAGTTTTTGAACTTATGCATGACACGAGAATAATTAACACAAACTTTTGCTTTTTGAAAAAATGAATATCATTTGGATAAAAAATGTTCTAAATGTGATTTATTTATATTTTAGGGGCGGCATAGAATTATATTTGGTCTCCAAAATGCTCGATGAGTATAAAAAAATAAACTATACAAAATCTTCAAGAGAAAAAGCTATACAAACAATTAAAATACAATTTTTGGAGAAACTAAAACATGAGTTTATGAATTGACTATGAGATCTCGTCATGGAGTTATACTGTAGATAACAATTTTTTTTTTCAATTATATTTGTTTTTTTAATACACCACATAATTTCAAGTAAAATATGAAAACTATGAATAATAATATGAGTTTATTATTGACCGATATAATTCATATATTAATATATTTTGTGAATTTCGTGATGTTCATGTGACACTTAAGTTTACATGAATATCATTTATTTATATATTTATTTATTTTAACTTGTTAAATCTTATGCTTGCTTGTTATTATTAGTAATTGAAAGCCCGTAATTTTGTGATAAAGAATACTACTATTGTCCCGTAATTTAGGTCGTTTGATAAAAATGAATTTTAATTTTTCGAACTGGAAAAGAAACTATAATTTTTCGAATTTCATGAATTTTGCTTAATTTGAGCTCGAACCGTTCACTGGGTCAAAATCGCACTTGAATGATGCATGAGTCCCTGATTTCAAACTTTTCAGACTGAATTGCTATGTACTCCCTCCGTCCCGCTCTATTTTGCCTACTTTCCATTTTTGTTTGTCCCATCTTATTTTGCCAATCCAAAAATGGCAAAGAAAAATTTACTTCCTTATCCCTCCATTTCTTTCATTTTACAACTTTTGCACTCAAAAAGCACATATTAATTACAAAATTACCACTCAAAAATATTAAAATAACACATCACATCAAAGTCAAACAGTTTTTTTTAGGTTCCGTGCCGGTCAAAGTAGGCAAAATAACCTAGGACGGAGGTAGTAGTTTTTAAATTTTAATTTAATTTATTTTTAAATACAAATAAAAAAAATTCAAAAACTGGAGAAAAATAAAAAATTTTACGTCCTCAGTCCCCACCCACCCAGGGCCGCCACCACCCTAAAATGAAAAAGAAACTTATAAAATAAAGTGGTTTGACAAAAATAGAAAAATAAAATTTCATACAATGTTGCTTCTTCGAAAATCAAATCTATTGTGTATGTATATTGTCGGATTAATGTTTATGATCTATCTATTATTCTTGGTTTGAATTTGAATCCAATCCTAAATAAATAGGAAATTTTTCAATTTTCATCTTGTAATTTGCGTCTTGTTCATTTTATTTTTTACCACAGATTTTTAAGTATGCCAGATTTGATCATACTGTCTTTTTTTTTTTTTTTCAATTTTGATCGCATTTTAATTTTTTCTTTTCTATATGGACGTTGGAATTGATAATGTATATTTTTAGTTGGAACAAAATAAAATACTTAAAGTTTACGATAAGAGAGTAGGGACAAGGCTTTAATTAAGCTATAAGATGAAGCTTGAAACTTTCCCCAAATAAATATGTTGAACAACCTCAATGATCTAATATAAATATGAAAGATAGTTAAATACAAAACGAAATCTCATAAAATACAAACTCAATAAGTTCTCATGATGATTGGCATAATGATGATGATAATAATGAATTGATGATGATGGTGGTGATGATGATGATTGTCAAGGTGTCTCAAAATAAAACTCTCAAAGTTTTTTTTTTTTCCCCTCTATAATGATGACGAGTGTACAATTATTTCAATTAGGTCAAGTTCGGATCGATTCCGAATTCATAGTTTTTTTCTAGCGTTTGATCTTTATAATATATTAGTATCATTTTATTATATAAATATGACATTTATAAGCGTATGTACAAATATTAGAACATTTATGTGTTTTAATTTAGGGAGAAAAAAAAGGGAGAAATGTTAGCACAACTTGTACATACATACGTTTATGTTACATTACTTATACAATTATATTAATATAATTATACATTTATATAATATATAAATATGCACCTCACATCACATAAGGTAAGAGTAATGTCATATAAAATGTATGTTGATCAAAAAATGTGTTGAAATTCTTTTATATAATTTTCATTCTAATTTAAAGTACATAAATGTCATGATTTTGTATTTAAAGGTTACATCAATACAATATAAATGTCACACAAATATAATATAAAAATGAACGGATTCGGATTGAGTCGAACCAATTGCATGAATTTAGATTCATATGATTGGTGTGTCAGAGGTGTCCCTAATTCAACATTAACAAGGTGGCATTAGAGAAAGTCACTTTAGATATTCCAAATACGATCGATTCATAAATGTGTAATTATTAGTATAGAATGTGACAAGTTTGATTCTTTTGGTGAGAAGAAAATGAAGAAAACCAATTAGAAAAAGAAATGAACCTCTTATTTGGTTAGTGAACAGCTATAACCAAGAATGTGAATTGAAGTGGGTAAGAAAGTAGGATATTTATTACAATTTTTAACCACGTGACAAACGTTGATTTTGTTTGTAATATATATATATATATATATATAACTCTCACCTAATGTATTTCTAAAATTCATCAAACACTAATCGGGGTTTAACTTGTGTTTAGAGCTTAGGATGTCAAGTCAAAGTTTGGGTGGTACCTAGACGACAAACGTAATATTTAAATTATTGAGTAAGTCTTGTGTAAGATCGTCTCACAGATCTTTTTTCGTGAGACGGGTCAACCCATAACCCACACTTAGAAATTCCTATGAAAGTTTGTGAATATGGATTCAATTCATGGGTAATAAGGATCCGTCTCACGAAAACTACCCGTGAGACCGTCTCATATGAGTTTTTGCGTAAATTATTTTATTTTATTTTGTTATTGTAGCTTTCTTTTTGTTAGTTTTCATATTTAAAAGATATTTTTGAAATCCTGTATACAATATTTCACTTGAATCATAATTATTCAATATCCCTAAACTATATTTTATTTGTATTTCTCAATTTATTAATGCTCTATCTATAGTAGTTAATTAAAGAATAATAATTTGGTAGATGCCTATAATACATTAACGACACTGTCGTTTTGCTTGCAATGTAAAAAAAGATGAAAAAAGTTATGACTAAAGTTGTTTAGTGTCCAAGATGATGGAATGGGCAAAAAATCAGTGTGATCAGCAGCCGCCTAACACCTAAATACTGTCTAAACCGACTTGTAGAACATTGCAGACTCATCAACTCCTTTTTAACAAGTTGGACTTCACTTTCCTCCTACCACGGATAATCGAAATCCATATATATATGAATGAAATTTCATGTGAAGAGTTCATACCCATAGAATGCATCTACATTAAAACACACGGGACTTTGTTGACACACTTAATTTCTTTTTCTTTCTTTCTCCTTTTTCTCTCTCTCTCTAAAGAGATTTTTGCATGTGTATTTATCCAATATTCTTGAGGTGGCCTTATTTCGTTGCAATTACATTATGTTAACCTTTCGGGGCAAATGCTGTTGTACACTAGCTGCACGGATCTGGATTGGTGCAATTTGGGCGATCCGATCCGGATTCGCGCACCTGGATTTTCCTTTTTTTTTTTCGCTTCAGGCTGTTACCTTTATATTGTAAGGATGTGACATTTACGTTATATAGGTGTGACATTTATATATAAATGTTATGACCTTTATGTTCAATAACTTAGGAAAAGATGAAGATTTTCAGGTTTTTTCACTTCAGATTAAGTCCTTTATATTGCATTGTTGTAACCTTTATATACAATTCTTGTGACCTTTATGTACAAATATTATGACCTTTATAATCCATAACTTTGAAAAAAATTGAAATTTTCAAAATTCAGTGCATTTTAAGGATGGATATATGTGCAACTAATATTACATAAACGTACATATGTAAAAAATTTGTTAAAATTCTTCATTTTTTTCTAAGTTAGAGTATATAAAGGTCATTACATTTATACATAAAGGTCACACTTATATAACATAAATGTCACATGCATATAACATAAAGGTAACAACCTGAAGCGAAAAAATAAAATTAAAAAATATAAAATAAATAAAAGTGCGCTGATCCGGGTCGACCCGAACCCAACCCAAATTATATGTACACCAATTGTATAGGAGATTATTTCAACTTTCGGTGCCTTATCCAATACCATTAATTACTACTCAAATTTTCATTGCTCAAACCATCGGAGACGTGGCTATAAATGTTCTTATCAAGTTGACTATCTTTTCATGTGTTAGAGTATGGGCATTAGTTAACAATTTCTTTTGTTAAAAGGGTGGGGTCCACATGATAAACATATCAATTTATTAACATACACTTTTTAAAAACACACATCTACGTTACTTAACAAAAAGTGCAATCATTACATGTTTTTAACATCATCAACTAACTTTTTTTCTTAATTTATATTAAAGAAATCACTTTTTTTAACTATAATTTTTTTAATTATATCAATAATATTAAAAATATATCCATTTTAATTAATTAAATATTTATTTAAAAAATATATATATATATATATTAACACTAGTGTCAATTCATATATAACATGACATTTAAGGGAAAATCTTAATTTATTCATTCATGTAGTAATAATAATAATACATTGAAATATAAATGTAATACTAAAATTTAATTGTTCTCAAATCATCTCCATATGTGTTCTAGTAAACCCGCCCGAAGTTGGTGATATATTTTTTAACAATCCTAATTTTTTAACACAAAAATTTATATAAAATCGGCTCAATGATTACTAATCTTGAAACTTAATTTTATATTTAACCTCGTAATATATTTGGAAAGCCAGCGCGTTGTGTACACGACACGTGGCTCCTGCATTTTAGTGGTCTATATCATTTCATATTTTATTTATTTTTGTTACGTCATTTGATATATATATATATATATATAAACTCTTTTTCAGCCACACTACACCAATAATTAATGAATTGACATTTGATAATTTCAAAACGTTTATATATCTTATTTTTAAGTATTATATTATAAATCTAAATTCTAATTTCGTTTAGTATATTCGTCAATATGTAATGAATTATTATATCCATTTAAAATTTTGACAAATAAAGTTTGTAAATAAGTTATAAAATGTATTTCTTGATAAATATAATAAATGAATGAATAGGGTGGTGTGTTTAATGACGCTGCTATTTTAAAATATACTCTCTTCGTCCCAAATGAATTTGCTATTTCGGTTTATCCCAACTTAACTTGTCAGTCCATAAATGGTAACAATAGTCAACATTAATATCCTCATATTTCATCCTTATTACAAAAATGTCACTCAATTATCTTAAAAAACAATCTTAAAAAACAAAAAACCACAAAAGTCAAACATTAATATCCCCATATTTCACATTTATTACAAAAATATCATCCTATTATCTCAAAAAATAATAGTCAACTGCTTTTTTTAACCTTCGTGCCCGGTCAAAATAGACAAGTGGAGTCGGGACGTACTATATAATTTGGGTTACTTTAATAATACAGCCCACTAAAAAAACGATGACCCATTTTTTAGCTCAGTCCATAAATATTGAAAATTAACTTAATATGGAAACACAACTTTATTGATCCTTTCAGAATAAAGTTACATAGTGAGTAGGTCTTGTGTGAAACCGTGTCACGGATCTTTTTTTGTGAGACGGGTCAACTCATAACCCATACTTAGCAATTCATATGAAAATTTGTGGATATGGGTTCAATTCATGGGTAATAATAATCCGTCTCATGAAAACTATCCGTGAGATCGTCTCACATGAGCTTTTGTGATAGTATATATGATCTGATGTTCTCCAAACTATAAAGATCGAAATATATAGATAGATCATTCAACCAATTTTGAAACTCATTAACATTTTATGAAGAGTATTTTAGGCTTCATGAACTTGTTTTAATCTTGTGTATTTTATTATTGTAGTGGTTGTAAGGGACAAATTCATGAAACTTATTTAGTGTATGCAGTTAATTAGTTTTCTGTTGGATAATATCATTTTAATTGTAAGTTTTGCAACTTTAGTTAGTTTTTAGTTTTATTATGAGGTTTGAATGTTTGTAGGTATTTTTCACAATAAATTTGGAATGATTTACCGTGTCGGAAAACATGAATTTCAAAATAAAATCGATTGAAATTTTTAAAGTTATATTTGTGGATGCTAATAACAATCACTAATATAGAATCTGCATGTTATATATACAAGAGTAGATTTTATGTGAAACTGTCTCAGGAATCCAATTATGTGAGACAAGTGAATCCATAATCCATAATTCATCGATAATAAGGATGTGATCCGTGAGATTGTCTCACATAATTTTTTGTTTGTATACAAATATGACAAAAACTTATATACCTTTGGGGCACATAAGAGCACGGATATATATATATATACACACCCTATATGTGTTATGTTTCCTGGTGTTATAAATATACTCTACAAGTATCAATTGAATATAAGGGTATACATGTGACACCTGAAGAGTATATACATAATATTTGTAAAGTATATATTTAACACTATATGATGATTAATTTGACGGCAGTCCTGGGACACACAAGTGTCAAGTGTCCCTCTACAAATATACTCCAATATTATTAACACAACTCAACATCTATCTTAACATTAACATTTGTTATTTGTGGTTGTTTGGGACCCACCATCAAAAAGCTCATCTTTATTTATAGTTTTTATTAAGTAAATACAAATATTTTCTATTTTCAATATAAGATAAATATGTATTCTCCTAAAATAACTATGGTTATATTTATGTAACTTAATTATAAAATATTTAAATAAAATACTCATTCCAGGCATCAAATTAGTGTTTTGGAAAAAGAAAAGGCAGAATTTGATTGAAATAGTAAGAAAAAAAAGAAGGATTTTTTAATAACATATTAATTGAAAAAAAAAAAGAGCAAAGAAAAGAAGGGAGCAGCATGCATGTGAGCCACTAGTCCCATTCACACAGAGAGGACTAGGTTCATGGACCCAATCATGCTTATCAAATAACACGTTAATAATGATGTAAAAGTAGGTTTTACGTACCTCGGGCAGTGTAGCCAAACACTTATTATAATATCCTTAAGTAATATAATCAATATCTTAAGATGTAATAAATAATACTTTGAATAATACTTTCACTAAAATATATATTCCAATTATACACAAAATACCTTATGAATATGCAACAAATACCTTATAATATATCACTAATACCTTCAAGAATATACCACTAATACCTTATGAATACACCAATAATACCTCATGAGTATATTACTAATACCAAATTAATAATACCTTTAAAGGTACGGTGCACCGGGATACGCAAGTTTTTGACTTGATGTAATAACATTATTATTGTCACATTAATGTTAAGACCACACTAACTTAGGATTAGGGAATAGGGATGGATCGATGTTTAGCATTCTACCTTCTAATATCTGTCCACAACTACGATGTGAACAGTGATTACTCATTTTCTTTTACTTGGATTCATGTGTCCTACTTTGATTTGCTCACTTATGGCCTCTATATTTGTAGTAGAAACTAGCATGAAATGATTAGTAAAAAAAAAAAGTGATTAGTAATTTTTAATTCTTTCATTGTTTTAGTAGGTTGGGGTAATACTCATATAGACAGGGTCGAAAAAGTCATCACATCTTTCATTAAAGAATCCTCCTATTCAAATAACTTTTTACAATAGTTTTAACCGATGATGTCGACATTTCAATCATCTCACAAATCTAGAAATTTTCTGAATCCAAACTTACAAAATCCACCCATCGTCGTCACCGGCATCCTTATCTACTACTACACATAAACAAAAGGAGAGGATAGTCAGATGCGGTGGATGTTTTGAACATAAAGAAAGAAAAGGGTAGTTAGAGGTGAGAGTTAGGACAAGTGTTGAAGAAAAATGTAGACGACAAAAACGAAAGAATTGTCACATGTATGCATGTTAGGCCAAGTCTGCATATGTCTCTGCACATTTACTACAAGGCCCATAGATCGATGATGTGGCAGCATTACAAGTGTGTGTGATGTGCAGCACTACACTACTGACAACACTCACTCTACCCACTAATCACGTAGCAATACTTGTCTATATTCCTCCAATATAATATTGTCTTCTTTTTACTCTCACTGTTTCAAAATGTAAGATAATATTCCCTCCGTCCCCCTTATTTTTGCCACGGTTTAATCGCACGGAGTTTAAGAAAAAACTGTTGACTTTGATGTGATTTGTTATTTTAATGTTTTTGAGTGGTAATTTTGTAATTAATGTGTGCTTTTTGAGTGCAAAAGTTGTAAAATGAAAGAAATGGAAGGGTAAGGGAGTAAAAAAGGAAAGTAGGCAAAATAGAGCGGGACGGAGGAAGTATTATTTTACGAGGGAAAGAAATGAATATATTTTAGTTTAGTTAGACGAAGATTCTAGAAGTGGATGGTTTAGAGGAATATGCCTTTTCACAGATGGTGGAAATTTGGGCTTTTTTTGATATTATTGGGCGAAGTTGGTGAGGCCCAAAATCTTTTAGCCCATAAAGTTGTAATGTCCGAAGATGTGTAGTGCAATCCTAATTCAATTGTTGCTATATTTAGAACATCTTCAGCATTAATGATAGGGAAAATTCCACATTTGGTATCCGAAAATAGGCTATATTTCAGATCGAGCACCCCAAAGTTCGAGTTCATCAATTTAGTCCCTCAGTTTTTCAAAATCCATCAAATTTAGTACCCGCTGTTAAAAATCCGTCCAAACTGACGGAAGTTAACTACTCTGAACGTTTTTGTGTGAAAATTAGACCCCAAATCGTGTGCAGCTTCTCCTCTACTCAAAATTCGATCGATTTAGTTGAGCTTCTTCTCGCTTAATTCCAGCTTTCCCGTCTAATTTTCGCACAACAACGTTCATGGTAGTTAACTTCCGTCAGTTTGGACGGTTTTTTAACGGCGGGTACTAAATTTGATGGATTTTGAAAAATTGAGGGACTAAATTGATGAACTCGAACTTTGGGGTACCCAATCTGAAATATAGCCTATTTTCAGGGTACCAAATATGAAAATTTCCCTTAATGATATTATATAATGAAACTGATTTTGAAAACTATGTGACAGAGTAATAATAACAAAACAAAACAAAATTGATAAATCGATCGATGTCAGAATTAGATGATGTTATTTTTGTAATATATTAAAAATATCTTGATTAAAATTGTGATTTAGAAAAATGTTATGATTTCATGGAAAACAATTAAATCCCACAAGTAACATGCATAAAGTGTATAAACATGTGTATCAATCAATCTTCATCAAAAAATTTACATTTTTGTCAAGTTAAACTTCCACTTTCTTGCACCACAAATCAACTTCCCCTTTCATTATTGCAGATCGAAGATGGAAAACTATACTTCAACCAATATCACCAATACAATATATATAAAAATTATATTCTCTCAAATCTCTTTTAAACATCATTTGAAATTTTATTAAAAAATTAATGAGAAGTATTGATTTATCTCTAAAGTACAATGTCTTAGTGGTATTGCTTGGATTGGAGTTTGCCGAATAGGATTTGGGATGGACAAATCTCTAACTTTATTTATTTTCTCTTTCTTTTTTTATAATTTCTGACAAGTATTTATTATTTCTACAATTTCCGCTATTTTATTGACATTTTAATTTTTAATTAAAATCCAACTTAATAAAATTTCAAAACAAACGTAAGAATATCAAAATTCACTTATATTTCAAATTTAAACTTGCATAGTTCTCTTAATCCCAGTCCAAACACATCCTGAATACTTTTTGGGCTGGATCGATGGGGATTAAGCCTTTCCACAGATGGTAGATTTGGGCTTTTTCTTGATATTGTGATATTGGGATCAGAATGTGGTGTATATGAGGCCCAAAAACTGTTTGGCCCATAGATCACCAAAGCTGTAATATTTCCAAAGGTGTATATAACATAGTGTGATTCCTAATACACTTCTTTTAAGGATTCCTATCTGAAAAAAGAGAATTGATAGGTTCTGTTGTATTAGTTAGCAGCTGAGATGTAACATTTGCATGCATGCACCTTATTAGTCCACATCACTTTTCTTGAGAGAGAGAGAGAGAGAGAGAGAGAGAGAGAGAGAGAGAGAGAGAGATGAGTGGAGTAGATGATCGAGAAAGATGGGTGTATGATTCAACAGTGGA
The DNA here is from genome assembly GCA_005771605.1 of Scutellaria baicalensis. NCBI lineage: Eukaryota > Viridiplantae > Streptophyta > Magnoliopsida > Lamiales > Lamiaceae > Scutellaria > Scutellaria baicalensis. The sequence goes on along the minus strand of CM016721.1, from coordinate 65,929,779 downwards.
TCACAAAGGAAGAACCCCAGCTCGAGCTTCAACTGGTGGATGGAGAGCTGCTCTCTTCATTATTGGTAACTTTATTATGAGTTATTAATTCCAATTCAGCTTAATTAAACAACTACTAATTCTCCTTAATCATCATCAACTCCTTCATGCATCGTTTCTTGGTACAGGGATTTCATGATTTTCTGATGTCTTTCATATTTCATAGGACCAGATTGATTATAGGCGAGTATCATGGATCCCATATTTGACTCTAAACCAGCTTCCATTTGTCATCTTAAGGAATAACTCGTTCAAAAAAAAGTAAATAATTACTTTCGAAACAGTTTTATTACCTAAAAAAGAAATAAGAAAAATGTGTAGTTAAAAGTGATGTGGTTGGCTTTCTACTAAAGGTGGCAATTGACAATGTGACGTGTATTAAGCATTAATTTCATGTCACATTTATTATGCACGTCATAATTTATATAGAAAAGAAAAACATGAAAAGAATGAAAGTAGAGAAGCACGATATCAATCTATAGTAGATGTATTCCATGAAATCATATATATATATATATATATAGTTGAAGCATGATGAGAGAAATAAAAGAGAACTAATAGTTTAGACATAATGCAGCAATAGAATTGAGTGAAAGAATGAGCTACTATGGGATAGCCAGCAACCTCATCACCTATCTCACAGGAGTCCTGCATCAGGACCTTAAAACAGCAGCAAAAATGTCGAATTACTGGGCCGGAGTCACCACCATCACCCCTCTCATCGGAGGCTTTCTAGCCGATGCCTACACCGGTGGATTCACCATGATCATCATTTCATCCTTGGTCTACTTCATGGTATACAAAACACTATACCATAGTGAAGCAATGTGGTTTCAAAATGATGGTTACAAGTGTTGTCATGAACAGGGATTGAGCCTCTTGACAATGATAGAATTCATCCCAACACTAAAGCCATGTGATGAAGAGATTCATGCGTGCCGACATAATCAGAGAAGATTCACCAACTGCTCTTCTTCCTTGCATTATACATGCTCTCTTTGGCCACTGGGGGCCACAAGCCTTGCTTAGAAAGCTTCGGGGCCGACCAGTTTGATGATGATCATGTCAAAGAAAGGGAGCAGAAGATGTCTTTTTTCAACTGGTGGAACTTTGCACTCTGCTGTGGGGTTCTTCTTGGCACGACGTTGATCGTGTACTATGCAAGACAATTTGGGATGGGGCATTGCTAATCTTACTCTCACTGTTATCTTGGGCATTAGCATCACCATCTTCTATCTTGGGAAGACTCTTTACAGATATAAGGTACAAATAGGAAGTCCCTTGACTCCCATTTTACAGGTTTTTGTTGCTGCGTTTAGAAAGCGAAATCTACCGTATCCATCGGATCCCAGATTATTAAACGAAGTTCCTGATCGGCTCAAATCAGGTGCAAGATTGCTGCATCATACAAATAATCTCAAGTAAGGAAGTTAGAGCAGAGCATTTTCGCTTCTAATGAGATGGTTTGAACTGATCTTGATGAATATTGATGCAGATTTCTTGATAAAGCTGCCATCATTGAACAGCAAAGAGATGAGTTGGCAGAGAATAGGCATAATCCATGGAGACTATCAACAGTGACAAAAGTGGAGGAGACAAAGCTTCTAGTAAACATGATTCCCATATGGTTAACAACTTTGATATTCGGATTGTGTACAGCACAGATCTCAACATTCTTTGTCAAGCAGAGCAGCACTATGAACAGAAGAATAGGCCATGGATTTGAAATCCCACCTGCAGCTATTTTCTCCATATCCTCAATTGGGATGCTTTGTTCTGTGATCCTCTACGATAAAGTTCTGGTTCCTGTTCTACGAAGAACCACAGGCAACGAACGGGGCATCAGCATTCTTCAGAGGATCGGAGTTGGGATGGTACTTATAGTTCTAGCAATGGCAACAGCAGCATTGGTGGAAAAGAAAAGATTGATAACAGCAGATAAGGAGTCGTTACAGGGGAAAAGAAACATCAAAACACTTAAGATGAGTGTCTTCTGGCTGGTTCCTCAGTACATGATTATTGGCATAGCAGATAGTTTCAGTCTTGTGGGATTGCAAGAGTATTTCTATGATCAAGTGCCCGATTCGATGAGGAGCTTGGGGATAGCATTCTATCTGAGTGTTCTTGGAGTTGGTAACTTTGCAAGTAGTTTGCTCATAACAATTGTGAATCGTATCACACAGAAGACTAGTGGGAGGAGCTGGATCGGTGTGGATTTGAACTCAAGTCGAGTCGACAAGTTTTATTGGCTGTTGACGGTCATAAGTGCATTGAATGTGATTGTCTATATCTTCATTGCAAGGAGATTTTCGTACAAGAGTGTACAGAAGAACATTGCTACTGATGCTGGTGAAGAAGCACAAAATCATTTGCCTAATTAAGGAATGCATTTTAATGTTGTAAAAGACACCAAGTAGCAGTCTGAGATCTATTGAAGGAAAGCCTAAGGTCTAGACAGGGGTATTAACAAAGTTGGTGCATTCACTATAGTAACATGAAAGATTATAGCTTCATTTAGAATTGGATGTTTGTATAGTTGCCTATTCCATAAAAATCACACAAGAATAACTGCTGCTCAGAAAGCTGAAAGATGAAAAAGAAGCATAAAACTTCATCTTACATGGAAATGAATATGATGTTCATATACTTTACAAGCCAAAAGAAACAGTTAAAAGTAATGACAACTATATAAACCTGAATCAAGTTAACCAGATAGCCATACTAGATAATACCAGAATGGATTTTCCACTTGCCCAGTCAAAAACTTGGTACACGTATAGAGGCTGAAATCAACCACGCTGTATTCCCAAAATAATAAAAAAACCAATACTAACTATGTGATGCTAGTAGAAATTAAAAAAAAAAAAAAAACTCACACTTGATTCCTTTACATTTTACAGATATAGTCAATAAATGACTATTGAACCGCAGTTAAGAGATGGAACCTTCGTGAAAGGATCCGATTATGCTCAAAGCATTTGACGAAGCTGTTGTGTTTCCTTTCGAAGTGATTGGAGTTCTTTCATAATCTCAGCCTGATTTTCCAGTACCACCCCCATGGCATTGGACATCTCCATCTGCATATTAGTTTAAAATATTAGGAAATCATGAGTGTAGAAGGAGTAAATACATGCAATAGATTCATACCTCCTGCATGTGGAATTGCCTCAGTATTTCTATGTGAAGGTTACGCATGTCATCATGGATAGATTTCTGAAATGAAGCAAGAGTCTCTTCAAGTGTACGCTGAAAAAGCTGGAGGGTAAATGAATTTCCTTGTTGCAAGTCAGACTGTGAGGAAGCTTTGGGCAAATGTGTCGTTCCACCCTATAACAAAAGGATAGAAAACCTAATGAGATTTTTTAGTAATTAAGACTCGGGAATTTGTAATAATTCATCATGAATAAGATCTTCACCAGCTCTGCATACAAGGAATAGATAAACATAAACATTGTTAAACATTGTTCTTATTAACTGGAGTCCTAATACCAGATTTACTCATTAAGCAATCTTATAGAGATACATACATATATGTAAGAATTAAGAATACGTAAGAAATGATTGCAAAAACCCCATAAATGGAGACATGGCATTTGATTGTTACTTACATTTGTAGTTGTAAAGGCATTGGTTCCTGTGAGAGTGGCAGATGACATTTCAGACCTTAGCAACAAGCTGTTTGGAAGTTCTTCCCTTGTTTCTGCTCCTGTTTTCTTAGATTTTGGGGACCCTGTAGTCAGAGATGATGGATCACCAAAGGATGGCGTGGCGCCTATTCTCTCTGCATAACTGGAGAATCTTCTGGGCAGAGACAAAGCTGGACCGACATTATCAAAGTTAGCGGAATGCCATGAAATACCTTTTGTACCTAAAGGAGAGGAAACAGCTTCTTGAGATCCTTCATGATGAAGGGTTTCTCTGCCTCGTAAATTGGTCAGGCTTGTTAAACCAGCTGTACTCGGGCTTGTAAGAACACTATCCTGTAATCCAGACAGCATTAATCCTGATGCTGATGTAGTGGATGTTAATGCTACAAAACGAGATGGCATGTTGATGGATTGGCGAGGGTGACTGAATGTATCTGATAATCTCTCACCACCCCATGCTTCAGGTGGAGTAATGGAGGAAGAATCATCTGCTCGGGTAGATGCAGTTGAAGATGTCAACTGTGAGTAAGAAGAACTGATGTCATCCTGCAATAGTCCAGCAGCATCAAAATATGCAATGCAATATAACATGTTCCAAACAGCTATCAACTGTAATTGTGCCATAACTAGTTGCTTGACTAGCCACAAAAGAAACCAAACAAAAAGTACACTAAAACTAATCGTATAAGAAAGTAATCCTTGTACAAGTCCTGCAACTGGTTTATTGAAATGAAAATCCACTAAGGATCCATTTGGATAGGTGGATTTGAGGAGGAATTTGAAATCCATGGTAGCAAATCCACCAGTAGTGTTTGGATGGATGTGGATTTGAAATCTATGGTTTTCATTTTAAGCTAATTTTAGAGTCATTTTGGTGGATTTCAAATCCACTCCAACTTGAGAGGATTTGAAATCCACTCATTTCAAATTCTGGATTTCAAATCACTCTATTCAAACGGAGCCTAAAGGAATTTGAGCTAGACTGAATTCATTTGTTATCCACCCACTTTCTAATGCACATAATTAAGTGAACTCATGGCAAAAGATATTTGTACATGATTAGGGAAAATGAGGCTTAGTTGAGTATGCTTGTCTCCTTGAGATGACTATTGTAAGGGAAAAAAAACTACAAAAGAATGCAACCAACCATATCTACACTGCTTGAACAAAGGGAATTATATGAACCAACCAATTTCCAGACATAGAGACGGTAAATTGTTAGCATATCTGGCATTCATAGAATACAAACAACCATATCTACTCATGGCATTCATTTTTTCTTTTTCGTATTTCAACTGGCTTTTCACTGGAGTATGCAGAATAGTGAAACTAATCCATTAAGATCATATCGAGGAAAAGGTAAGAAATCATGGAAACAGAAAATAAGTACCTGCTTGGATGATGAGTTAGATTTCCAGTCAAAAATTGGATGGTTACCATTGGTGCCGTCCTCTGGAAGACCAAATCTCCTAGAAGTATACAGAAAAGAAGGTTTATTATCTAGATCTTTCTTTGGGCCATCATGATCGTTCCACAATTTATCAAAAGATGGTGTTGTAATTGCTTGAACGTCAACAAGGGGGGAAAACACCTCCATATCATCCTTGAAGTTATAACTTCGAGGTGCATGCAATCTTCCTAGAGTTCCACCAGTCAATAAACCACTTCGAAGAGGTGTTTCCTCTAAAGCAGTTAGACTGAGAGAACTGGATGCAGATCCTGCAGGAAAAGAAAATAAATCTCCAGAACCAGATCGGCTAGGATTTCGAGATCCAGACACCGTTGAGGACATTGTAAGGCTGGATGATGCCCTGGAAGGCAATGGATCAGGCATAAGAACTGAATCCCCTACATCACCGGCCAAAAGAACAGTATGGTCTGTGCAGTTATTCTCATTGACTATCACAGGTTTTGACCTCTGCCAGCATAGACTGGTGACGGCCTAATAAAGATGAGATAATGTTTCATAAGTACAATGAAGCTGTTCGGGAATCTTTTGATGCCAGAAATAAACATGGAAAATAGCATGAACTCAAACATTGCAAAAACTGTTCTTTTGCATGACACTGGTCATATCTCATTATGATTATTAACATGCTTCATAGTAGAAAGTGATCCTATGATCTGCCCATTACCAGCTGTCAACTAACTTGGTGAAAAAAGAAAAAGACAAAACTAGATTTTTCTTGATAAGGATTGAACACTCCAACAAAATAACAAATAAATCACGTTACAGCACCAATATTGCAAATGCTTTTTTTGCATCAATTTTCAAGATATGTCATTACTAATATAACAAATTCTCCAAACAAGGAAGTTTAAATAATAATTACATTGTAAGAATCACCTCTGAATTCCCATATGCACGAAGAACAGTGATTGGTTGTGGTTTCCCACGAATGTCATAAAATACAACCTGACCAGTGCTTGTACCAGCTGCCAAGGTTAATCCATCATCAGTGAATGCCAGTGAAGAAAAAGGAGCCTCATAAGGAATACAAGAAGATGGCTTCCTGGACCCTGAGTCAAAAGTGTATAACTTCATATCCAGACCAACACTAGCAATAATCTGTTAATACACACAAAAAAATTACCACATGGTATGTGAGTTATATCAAAGAGATCCATTTGAGTTAATAGAAAAATTTATATATAAAAAAGAGGCAGAATGATAAGAAGAGACCTTGTCATTGGATGGTGAAAAACTAACAGCAGAGGTAGGTGCAGAATGCTGCTTCAGCCATGAAGCCTGTAAAATGCAAAAGCATTCTGTGATATGGTTGTGTGTGAAAACCAAATGGGATGTAATAAGGGGCAATAAAAAAAAAAGTCTCAGAAACAGTTAGTAGAGCAAGCAGTTAGGTGTAAAACTGTAGATGGATACATATATTAGACCCAGTATCAGGTAATCATAGCTCTCAATTGGCTAGATGTCGCATCTATAGTATGAGCAATAAAGCCAGTAATCAGTTACAACAAGATAACAATGCTTGCATGCAGTCTTCTTATCATAAATTTAAATCTCATTACAAAAATGCAAACCAAAGATGAGGATTTATATTCCAAATAAAAGCTTGTAAGCAGAAAGAAATCTACAAATACAGTTTGAAGTAAGAAAATGTAAAATTAATACATGACTGAGCCGCAGAACAACCCAATTCAGGTTGCATGTTTCCTCACATGAACTGAGAACTTTAGAAGTGTCTCCTAATTTAGGGGGTCTATAGAATGTGTAGATATTGACGACAAAGATCACCAGTAATGAGATGCAGTGTATGGATCAATCTACTAATAAAGGTACAAGGATCAATACAATGAAAGGGAGTTTCATCGATGTAAGGCCCATAAAAGAGGTTAATTATCAATTTGGTGCTTGACAGATAAAAACTACTTATTCAAGGCCTAAAAGATGAATATCCCTCAAAGATCCACAAAGAAAGGTCATGTTTTGCATCTCCAACTTTTAGCCTTATTATTGTTTGTAATTTATTTTATTTTTCTGTTCTTTCTTTTTGTTTCTATTTTAAAAAGTTATGAATTGGAAAATGCCAACGAAAACCTTAATTTTGTGAATCTTTTAATTGATAGTTTTATCTATTAGGTCCTCAATTGATAGTTTTTATCTTTTCCGCCCCAAATTGATGATTAACTATCTTTTCGGCCTGAAATTGATAGAGGTCCTCAAAAGAATTAGATTGAGCACTGGGAAATACCAACAAAGAGAAGCATTTGGAGACACAGTGAGTTTAAGAGCATGAGTGGAGCAAGCAAAAGACAGCTGTAAAGACAAAGTACACTAGTACAGTGTGCTTCTACAATGCAACAGGATTTACCTCAGTGACAAAAAATTTGCAATAACACCTAGGCTGGAAAACATAGTTGTACAGTGGGTAGTATTCTTTTGCAAAGCTCATTCTTTAGGCAATGTCAGCATTCTTATATACTAAAAAAAATTCATAATTACATAAGAAAATTTGCATCATTAATATGCATTATCTCAACAAATATGTCAGATAGATGTATTAGGCAGTTGAGAAACATTTAATGATGAAAAGAGATTCATAAAGCTAAGAAAACTTCATTTCCTGAAAATGAAACCAAACTTTTAAGGAACTGAAGATCTCAAAATATGTCATCATTCAACAAAATAAAAGAACATAAAAAAAAAAAAACATGCTTCTGTTGTTCTAAGCAGGAGAGAAAACAGAAAAAAAGAGGTCTCATTTTTTTCAGACAAGCAAGAAATCAAGTATTGTCAACTCATTTTTAGAAAACTAACCTTTGGGCTGCGACCAGTTGTATCCCACAGATGAATGGATCCATCATCACCAGACGTAACCAAAAGGTGCCTGCTCATCCGAGAATAATCAAGTGCACCCAAGACCTGGTCTTGTAATTTTTTTAGAACAATAGAAAACAATCATTGACATAAATAAGAAGTTTAAATGGCTTTTCAGGAACATGAGTGCATGGAACAATATCGGCAACCTGTCCATTAGGGTCCCTAAGTTCGGCAGCTCTTGTGCCAGAAGCAAGGTTGTGAAGTATGAGATCTCCTTTACGACTGACAGAAGCTATATGTTCATCTTTGCAGTTGTACATTGCACCTGTTATTGTATCAGTATGACCTTTCAACCATTTGACGCATCGCTTGTTCTGCAAATCCCATATTCGTACAACTTGACCAGTTCCACCAGAGCACAGATATCGGGATCCTTTATTGCTGAAGCTGATAGTCATTATAGACTCTGAAGGCTTAAATATTTAAGAAAATTTATGAGACAAGAAAACATCAAGTTAGTTTTCAGGTCAAACACAATTGTATCATACCATAAACCATAAACATAGTATGTAGAACACTCCAGATTATAGCAATAGCAAATCTTGGGTCACTTTAATTTTAGCCAGGAGAGTAACATGTAATACTCAATTGATTGTCTTAACTAGTCACACTCAAGTCTCAACTCTACTGCTTCATTAAGGTAGTATTTGTTTACACATACTTTCGGATGATCCTCTGCATCATAAATGAATCAGGCTATGCAAAAACAGTGAAATTTATGCTATAGTCCACCGGATTGACTTCCACAAGACAAATAATCTATAGATAGGATTTTTCATCACTTTTATTTAAACATAAAATAACCCAATCACAATATTATGACAAAACTTCTGCTGCCATCTCCATCATTTTGACAAATTGGCATACTGCAAACATCAATAAGCCCAAAAAAAGGCACAGCCTCACATTCACCACAAATTGACATTACATAAAAAAATGTTAAGGGAAAACTCCAGCAAACACAAAAACCTTCTTAATTCAGACAATGTACCTCGACAGTTTCACCCCTGGCATTTTTGGCCGGCACCATCCACAAACTTTGCCCGTTTTTCCTCCATAACGATATTTTTCCATCTTCACCAGCACTCGCCAACACCAAATCTAAGATGAACAATTAAAAACAAAAATACCAAGTAATACCGAGTCAACAAGCTAGTAAAGGCACTGAAAAAATCCTCGAAATGAAGCGTAAAAACAGGAATAGATCTAGGAAAGATGAAATTGATATGAACTAACTATTGTGATTCCACTTGATGGAGTTGACACACAAGCCTGGAGACGGGGAGTGGGTGAGAACGCAGGGATTTTGAGGCTCGACTGCGATGTCGAACAGCTTGACGGTGTCGCCACCGCTGGCCGACAGCAATAACTTGGCCGGCAAATTCATAATTGATGACGAGTATGAGAGAAATTGAAGGAAATTTTGGGGATTGTGGAAATGTAGAGAGAGAAAGGTGGGTAGAAATGATGGTTTTTACTGCTTTTGTGTATGAAGTGTGGGTCGAACAAATTCAAAAAAGCTTTGGGCTAAAATGAGGGCGCCTTTAATTTTCAGAAAAATAAGAATGATAATAATTGCTAATTTAAAAACACACAAATTTGTGTAAAATGGATTCTGTATATATAGTTTCAGTGAGATGAATTCATTTTACTCGTAATTATGTAAGATTAGTTTCGCGAAACGAAAATTTTAGTGATTGAAGAATTAATTTTTTTACATCTAAGAAAATATTATCAAACAATTGCCAAAGAGTAGTTAAAATGGAGTCATAGATTCATAATAGCTTGGTGATGTTTTGTGGCTGAATCAACAATGTAACACTCAAATAAATATTATTGAGAAATTCAAATGCAAATAATCATTAGAATGTGGAGAAATTGGATGTCAATTATGGACTGATCTGAATAAGATATGGGCCAGCCCAAAATCCCACTCATTTCACAAACTTTGGGCCAAGCCCAAGGAGGGTGCATGGGTCCAACACTACAAAGCCCAATAATAATGTGGCAACAAAATATAATCAAATCTCATTATCATACTATAAATTACATTTACTTTAACTCAGTTTTTCAACAGTCATAAATAACCTAATTATGTAATCAAAGAATGATTCAAATGATCAATCTAAATGAATCGACACCTCGACAATAAGCGATAAAATATAATATAAATTATATTAAATAACAGTGTAATAGGTCAATTATATTTGGTAATCTTTTCATGTAAAGACATAATAAACAATCAACAAGAAGATATATTTAGCAAAAAATATGTATATAAAATATATTATGCATGGATAAATAAATAAATAAAGATAGATACTATTAGATGATCGATCTATATATGTTAAAAAAACCACCTTTTAAAATGAATATGATGGTTTCATCTAATTAACCATCTAATCTACCTTTTTCTTCATTCTTTTGATGTTGGATCAACAAATTGGCCTTTAAATTAAAAGAACATTATTCCTTTTACCTTTTTTCTTAAACAAATCAATTTCATTTATGGAATAATTTTATGCTGACAACCATAAAGAGGGAAAAGTTGTATTCTAATGCACAATTCATTCATTATTCTTTTCTGGTTTATGATCTTTGATGGTTATATAAAAACAAATATTAATTTTACATCATATGAATCTAACTTTAAAATATAAATAAAGTTATTGTTCTTAATCCATTAAATATGAAAATGAGTTTGAAATGAACGATGAGACTCATTACACACAATTATTATGTCGATAAAAAGATTTGATAAAAGTTGCTATGAATATAAAAATGAACTCTTCTTTCAAGTGTCAACTATCCAATTTATGACTTTTAAGCTACCCCTATTTGATTCCCATCACAATCCCACTTACTTATTTTATAGGGTCCTTCTATAGTACACCGGGTGTATTAATACACCAAACTCTACATCATTTTCAGTCATTAGATCTAATAACATAGTTGACTTTGACCTTAATGATCTCAGATCTGATGGCTGAAAATGAGTGGAGAGTCTGGTGTACTATAGAACTACCCTATTTTATAACCGTTGGTTGAAATAAAACAAAATAAATAGATAAATTTCATAGCCGTTTGTTTTATTTTAATGAATTAATACTATTGATCATTTGTTTCCATAACTTAACTTGTTGATAGATATTTGTTGCGGTTTAATTAATGGGATCGTTAAATCAAGGTCAAATTAATTTATTAAAAGTTAAGTTATAGTTTTTATATTATTATTATACGAAATAACAATACATTTGGTTAATTAATAATTGCTTAACATGTTTCAATTGTTAAAAAAACAAATGCAATCCTAACAATTAATTTCACATCACATGATTTAAATATATGTGGTATGTACATTAAATATGTGTACATTAAGATTGTTCAAGATGGACATGTCCACATTTTTTTAATTAATGTTAACTAATAAAGGATAATGTACAATGAGATGATGTTTGGAGTACGATGAGTATACAATTTATTAGACAAACAAGATTATTCAGAAAATGGATATAATATGCTTATATATATATATATATATATATTAGATGCAACATTTATAACAATGCAACAATATTGGATTTCAGTCTCAATGTCTTTAAGGATTACTTGAAATAAATTTAATCTTATTTGATGAGTGTGGAATTAAGTGTGACATGCGATTTACTGTGTAGCAAATATATAGTTCACATTAAACCTTTGGAAAATTAATGGAGCTCTCATCTCTAAACTAGATTACTAGGGGTGAGATTTTCTGTTTCATTTGGTGTTACATATCCTAAATCAAATCAATCACCACACATCACGTGTATTTAACGACATTACTAATTAGTATATGATGTGTATTAAATGCTATGTAACATTAAATGTAATTTTATTTAGATTCGATTACAACATAGTGTTATATCAAGAAATACTTACATATATTTTATTATTACGAGTATCGGCACGCGCGTCGCAAGTGGAAGACGAATTTTTTAAAATCAAAAATGTTATATTGCTACTAACCTTAAATAGTTTAAATTCAAAAAGAAATCTTTTATAAATTAGAGTCCTAATATAAAAAAAGTTCTACTCATAATAGAATTCTATATGATTTTTGTTTGAATTCTAATGTAAACTTATTTAAATGCGAGAATCATAAATTACTATTATAACCTTAAATAAAATATTTAATAATAATATATTAGACAATCCATATTTTATGAAAAATATTCATACTTTTATATAGACGAGTATCAGCACATGCGTTGCATGTGGAAGATGAATTATTTATAAAAAATATTATAATACTATTAACCTTAAATAATAATTTTTTATAAGGATATACAATCTATATTAAATTAAAGTAAATATATAGTATATTAGAGTTCTACTTATAATAGAACTCTATATGATTTTGGTTTAAAATTCTTTTGTAAAAGTATTTAAATATAAAAATCACAAATTACTATTATAACCTTAAATAAAATCTATAATAAAGATATATTACGCAATCCATATTTTGTAAGAAATATTCATACTTTTATATAGGTAATAGATATATATATATATATATATAAATAGATAGATAGATATACAATTTAGTTATAAAAAAACTATCATGTTAATATGGTTTTTTATAGGTTTCTTTTTTCCATATATTATATTATCAAATTAATATAAAGGAATACGTTTGAAAATTGTTGGCATTGAGATTTGTATTATGTATTACAGTATGAGTTTATTTAATTTTCTTTAACCATTTATGTCTACATGTCAACTTGTTTGATATAAGATTCTGTTGAGTGTAATATTTTGTTACTTCATCACGAGTCTTATAAGTTAAGTCGTATTCCACCTAATGGTGAACATAGTGATAATTCATGTTCGAAAATAATTCATGTTCGAAAAAGTGTTCTAAAATTTCTCATTTCCTCACTTCCACCATTCCCAAATTAATTAAAAAAGAAAACAAAATACTTTTTTGTTTAAAAAAACATTAAAAAAATAAGGAAAAAGTATTATTTTGTTGAAACCGAAACCAGATAAGTATGTTTGGAAATGTAGTGCAATGCAGTTGGCGCCTTGCAAATCTTGAAAGCAGGCATAAAATCGAATTTCGAAGATCAAAATAGAGAAACAATCTTGCCGTCATTGGCTCTCATTAGCTGATGAAAAAACTGGACAAGTTCTTGCTTTCTTTTCAACGGATCATAATACTTGGAGAAGCCAAAGATTTGAAAGACACACAGATACAGAAATATTCTGAGAGAGAGAGAGAGAGAGAGAGAGAGAGAGAGAGAGATGGAATGTCGTCTCCATAATAGTGATGTTCACTCTTATAAATTCTGAGCCGTCCAACCAGCAGACTTCAGCTTTTCTTTTGCCTTTCCAGTTTTCCCCCATCACCATCTCTCTCACCAGATTCTCACCCTACACACTTTCTTGATCTCTTTACCAAGCCAAGAATCTCTTCCCTCTCAGATATTCCCTCTTTTTCCTTCCTTTCCTCTCTCTCTCTAAACCTAGCTTTATCAATGATGCCATTGTTCCCTTCTTCCTTTCTCTCTCCTCCTCCATTCCTCTCATCATCTGTGTTAGTCCTTTTCATCGTTTCAGACCCTCCTTTTCGCCTCCTCGAGAACCCGGAAAACCTCCTTCTATACATACCCCCTTGGCCCCATGTCTTCTTCTAATGTCAACCACCTTTCCCACCCTTGCATTTATGGTATGTTTTCGTGAACTGTTTCACTTAAAATATGTGCTGTTTTGGCATTTTGCTTGATGCCCTCATCATGATTTTGTATGTCTTCACTGTTTCTACGGTAAAGATTGCGTCTTTTTGGTTTTTAAGTGATGCCCTTTTGCAGTTTTTGAGGTTTTCTTCCTATTTCTTTAAAGATGATTCCTTTTGACATTTTTACTTGATGCTCCTAATGTTTGTTTGGTCATCTGACTCATCTCCCACTTCAATAAGAAGATTGTTTGTTTTTCCAATCCAACTTCTTGTTGTTGTCTATATATATGTGATAGGATGAAGTCTTTTGCATTCCGGTGGTAAATAGCTAGCGTGATTGCTTTGGTTGTATTCACTAATCTCCATTTCTGTTGAACTGCATAGATTATATGCTTACTCATTTTTCATGTAGAGAGATTGAATTGTAGGGCTTTTAATTTAATGATAGTAGAAGTTTGTGCGGTTTAAGCAGGTCACGTTGTTTCTTCAAACGCAGAGAGAAAATCCCGGTTTATGAAATGGCTGAGTAAGTTTTTCAAGAGTGGGAGTAGTAGCAGGGGAGTTTCAACAGGCTCACAGCAACCTCAGTTTATCGGGGACGAAAACATGGTGTGGCGTGCTCCATATAGACCCTTGGTATTGATATCTTATCCTTCCTTTTGTTCTGTTTTTCTTGGAATTGACAAGAATACTTATCTACTGGTTCTTGGAATAAAGTTCAGCTTCTATAGGTGTAGTTGTTTCTTTCTTTCTTTCTTTATCCAAAATTATATGCATGCACATGTGTGTGTCTCTTTAAGAACTTCATTAGGAATTAACTTGCTGTTGCTGGGAACTATGGCTCATCGATAAGGATATGAACATGATCTAATGTGCCATCTTTCAAAACTCTAGGCATGACAGCACTATGTTTATGATTGTTGTGTCTGATGGTTAGAAAGAATGGATTGCACTATAGGATACAAATATTTAGAGAGCTGTGGATTAATTGGATGTTCCGAGATATTGAATTATATTGCAGCAATTGGAGAATGTGGTTATTAAGTGGGAAAAGAAAAGGAAGACACTTTTGTATATACTATTGATTTTGCATTTGAAAGTTTAATGGATTGACATTGCAGCCTCCCACAATTGACCATCTGCTTTTGAATTAAGTTGTAATTTTGCAGCGAATTATGTAAATCTTGAAATAAAGAAGAATCTTGAACTGTTCAGCACTGGAAGGAATGTGTTTATGCATAGTGCTTCTATTGATGAAATGAACTGACCAGTCACACGATCTCAAAGCATGCACTGCAAAATCGAAGTCAATTTCAAAACAAATATAAAAACAATAATATAGATAGAAGTGCTAGATCATATATGTTTGCATCAATGTTTGAATATGGAATCACTGCATTGTTTTCAAGACTGTCCATTGGCTCAATTTCAATAAACTAGACCCCACTGTTATCTATCTTGTTCTCTTGAAAATTCAATATTCACTTCTATAACTATTAAGTTGTTGTTTATTTGTAGGATGACCGCTCAAAGCAAATAAAGAAAAGGAAGAATTAGAACGTGCAATTGCACTCTCTCTGGCTGAAGATTTGAAGAGAAGGCCAAGTGGTACTTTCTAGTTTCTACTGTGCTTCATCTAAAGTATCTGAGGGACCCAACTGTTTTTTGGACACTAATCGAGGATGCCAAATCTAATTCTGCAGGATATAGATGGCAAACAGACATTGATGAAGATCTAGCAAGGTCGCGTCATGGTAGTTTGAACTCAGCACCATACCCCTCATATGTCCCTAGAGAATATTATCCAAGGGGATATAGGTATATCATCTTCAGCACAATATTTTTGAATAAATATTTCTATTTGCTTATGTCCTTCAAGTGAACATTGATTTTCACTTAATCAGCCATGTGAAGCATGATTCGATTTATCTTGTTTTAGTGTTGTTGTAAGTGGTTAGGTTGAGCTTAGTTTAAACACTTCGTTCTTTAGCAATAACAGGATTGATTTTCTGTGCTTTTATCTGTGAATTGCAGAAAGTGTGCTGGTTGCAAAGGTGAAATCGGATATGGAAATTATCTGGGATGCATGGGCAGTTTTTACCATCCAGAATGTTTTCGTTGTCATGCATGTGGTAACCCTATCACTGAACACTGAGGTAAGTTCTTCGATTTCTTATTGCTTAAGAACAATATAGATTCACTCAATCTCCCATTTTATAACAGAATCATGTTTCTATCATTTTCTTTTGGTTCCCCACAACTTAAATGATGCATTTTTGTTATTCACATCAAGTTCTTATTGGTTTTCATGTTTCAATCAAGTTCTCTTTGTCAGGGAGAGATACATACCACAAATCCTGTTTCAAAGAGATCACTCATCCAAAATGTGAAGTCTGTCATCAGTTTGTAAGTCACCCTAGTTGTCTTTTGATACAATCTTTATGTGTAATGATCGATCATCATCATTTGAGTTCCTTCTTCGATAATTTTCAGATCCCAATCAACGAAAGTGGCTTGATCGAGTATAGATGCCACCCGTTTTGGTCACAGAAGTACTGCCCTTCTCATGAGCATGACAACACAGCTCGCTGTTGTAGTTGTGAACGTTTGGAGGTGTATATTTTATTGATGATTCAATTAGACATGCACTATAAATTCTAGAACTGAAGTTCTAATGAGATTGATTTTTGTTTCAAGTCGAGAAATACCAGTTATGTATCCCTGGGAGAAGGACGAAGCTTATGCTTAGAGTGCATGGAATCCGCTATCATGGATACTG
This sequence comes from Scutellaria baicalensis, assembly GCA_005771605.1. Lineage (NCBI taxonomy): Eukaryota > Viridiplantae > Streptophyta > Magnoliopsida > Lamiales > Lamiaceae > Scutellaria > Scutellaria baicalensis. Next base: position 65,913,253 of record CM016721.1, on the reverse strand, counting down.
GTGATTGTCAACCTCTGTACGTTGCCATTAGAGACTACTACGAAGGAATGAATATGAGAATCGATCAGCAAATCCCAATGCTTCTTGTTGAAAGACAAGCCCTCAACGAGGCTATCGAAGGGGAGAAACACGTAATAGTCACCATCTCTCCTTGCTTCTTATGTTCTTGCAGTGAATTTACTGACAAACATAGTTTTTCCAGGGTTACCATCACATGCCTGAAACAAGAGGTTTGTGCCTTTCTGAAGAGCAGACAGTTACAAGTGTAAGATCTTCAGTATCATCTCATTCACTTTCCCTTGTTCAAAATCTATGATATCTCCATTTCGCTAAATCTTTGCCACGTTTAATTAACATGAAGATACTGAGGAGGCCAAGAATGGAGCGTCGTAGTCTAGTAGGAATCAGAACACAACCACAGAAACTGACTCGGAGGTGTGAGGTCACTGCCATTCTCGTATTGTATGGCCTCCCAAGGTAACTTTTAATGCACACCTGTTAAATATGTGACAATGTGAAGAAAAATGCTTGATCATTGGTGCCATTTTCTGCAGGTTACTCACTGGAGCAATACTTGCCCATGAGTTAATGCATGGATGGTTACGTCTTAATGGTAATACGCATTCATTTAAGTCGTTTTCTAGAGTTTATCCTTCTGCAGAAAGGGCAACTACATCTTTTCTTTTTATGCAGGCTACCGTAATCTGAGGCCAGAGGTAGAAGAAGGGATCTGTCAAGTGCTGTCTCACATGTGGCTTGAATCAGAAGTAGTGCCCATTTCTAGAAGTATGCCGTCTGCATCTACTGCTTCATCATCATCATCAAGATGGTCTTATGGATCGACATCAACTGCATCATCGTCCAAGAAAGGTGGTAAATCCAGTGTTGAGAACAAACTAGGGGAGTTTTTCATGCATCAGATAGCCAACGATGCTTCTCCAGCCTATGGTGGAGGATACAGAGCCGGGATTGCAGCAGTGAATAAGTACGGTTTACGCCCCACGTTGGACCACATTCGCTACACAGGAACTTTTCCAGTGTGATTCTACACTGCATTCTGGATTTAGCAAACATCTGTTATTCTCAAGGTTTGATATGGTTTCTAACAAATGAAGATCAAGAAATGAAGCATCATGGAACCATTATGGCCATGCAGAAAATTGGGTTAGCTACCTTTAGAGTTACAATCATACTACTTGGTAGCCTTTGTAATAGCAATAAAAACAGTTGTCATTTGTGGAGTGAACTTTCTAACAAGTTTCAATGTAAGAAAATCATGAGAAGTTATTTTTTATGTCCTAATGGTTGTATTCATGACAGCAATAACATCTTGCTTGTAACAACGTTCAGTACACTTAAATTATACTTAAATGTTGTATTTTTCTTCTGGTATCTATACATTGGTAGAAACTATACCAATGGCAAAATTTAGTATCGTATAAATTCAATACTGAGGAAACATTGTAGTATGTGTGTTCATCTGTAATAGTGTCATCAACTTTCAGGAATGGTGGAGAGAACCTCCTTCATTTTTTCGTAAGTCATGAAGACGATACCCACACTTGGGACGACCTTGTAATATTCGGGCAGAATCCCCCGGTACAGACCACGCCATCCTTCTTGTCTGACTATATGCCTGAATGCACCAAATATACCCGTTTTGTAAACACGAGGTCTGCCACCAGCTCCTTCCAACTGCATTCGACGCCTCACAAGATCCAGGGGAAATGCAACTACACAAACATAAATACCATAGCTCAATAACATAACATCCAACAAGCTAGACATACCATTATGCAAAAGTAAAGGCATCCGATGCAGATATGGTAACGAATGATGTTCATGCCCGTTTGTCTATATTTTCCCACTTCTTATACCAATATAAATGCCACTGGACTATAATCACATTGGAATTGCCAGAAGCTGACTGAGAAGCATACCTCGAAGAGGACACCCCTCACAATTTGGTAACGGCAAAACTTGGCTCACCTGAAATTAGCCACCAAATGGTGGGAGAAACTGCATATCTAGAGAGCCAAGTTATACACAAGTATCAACCTTCTCCAACATATTCCCATAAGAGATTATTTGCGAAAAACAATCAACGAGAATATATTATTATTTCTTTTTACTTCTTACAGAAGTTCTCATATTGCCAGATTAACATGGGTTGGCCTCAAGCTCTAAGGTCAATCAGTTTAGATACTTATTGAGAAGCCTGCGTCCTCAATCTGCATCAAAAGCATTGAAGACAGCCACAGGCATTTTAGATTCTCCATTGTTTCATATTCTATATTCAGGCAATCTAGTGAGATATAATTAAAAATTGCACTACTACTGCTAACAGTAACAACTTGCATGTTTGTACGTATTTGCTGATGGTATAAACAAATGAATTTGACATAAAAAAGTGAAAAAAAAAAGAACCGCAAAAATGAACATTCCTGCCAGATTCTGCCTTTTTGCCTCATGATGTTCAGGTATAATTTTCTAAAAGCTGACAAAAAGGAGCACATTGTCATTACAAAGATCAGAAGCACTTGAAGAATCACAACAAATCATGTAAAAAGGGAACAGTGGAGAGGGCACTGATAACAAGGTGGCCATTGAACTCAAACATACATTATGTGAACGACTTTCTGCTTGATCCTGATTTACATAATAGAATCTTGAAAATCCATATATAGTATTTGAACTTTAGATGGGGACATAAATGCAGATATAGTAATTCAAACTTTAGATGGGAAAATAAATAATGAGATGAGCCACCTGTTGATGATGCAACTCCCGAAAGACTCCCACATGCAAGGCTGACTAGCACGATTGAATCTTCTGGTCTGATGTCAAGAATCAAAAAAATTTAAAATTTTGATTAGTAAACGAGCTTATTTGTTGAGCACATAAACTTCACTTAATAATAATGATTGAAGGCTCAGCATCAAGATGGTGTATTAAATGACCTATGAAACTGCCAATATGATCTTGCTGTGTCATACACTGAAAAACTGATAGCCAAATTTGGACCAACACCCTGCATTAAAACCCCTAATGAGTTAGCAAACAACTGAAGTTTACTAATTAAGAATAACCAAATATCAAAAGTGGAATCATACCAATAAAGTTGCACCAAGTCCTTTATAAAGGCCAAATAATCCTTCTTCCTTGATAATGGTATGCAAGGCATGGCCTATCCCTCTGTAATAGATCACATTTGTCTGCATATACAGAGAAGTTTTGACGAGATTATCAAAAGAACTGTCAAATTATATAGTTTTGCATGTAAAGGGAGGATATAGAAATGCTTGATAATGTAGAAAGAGAATAAAATAAACTAGGAGGGACCCAGCAGCTCCCGAAGGTGCTAATGCAATGGAAGACAAAGAAACAAAAGCTACTTATCAAAGTTTTAAGCTTAACACTATAGTCCACATGAGTAAATTAACACTGATTTTTATTGACATTCTTGGTCGTTCCTTCTGTTATAAGGATCTGCTTGTTTCCTTTAATTAACCAAGCAGACTTTTCTTTCACATTCTTTCTCAAGCCCAAGTTAAAATAAATCTAGAGCAGAAAACAGAGGGTCTCCAGTTAGAAAGCAATCATTTCAATTAAGTACTAAGTAGGTGTGCTAATCAAAATAATAACTACTAACAATTTGCAAAAGTTCTTGCTTGCTCCAAGAAGAAGTTGGTCAAAAGAAAGTTCATAACGTATGATCACTAGTTCTTGACAACATGCATTTCAAGCAAAAAAGGGAAGGTTTCTGAGTGAATATCAAACAAGAAGAATCTATCAACCCCACTTTTTCGACAGAGCCAAAATGAGTAAAGGTACTTCAGACCAGATGAAGAATGGAACTGTCTACTCGTTAGTTCCTGGACCACTAAATTACTCTCCCAAGCTCTATGAAAGAACATAGCAAAACATAAAGGGAGAAGAAAATATATTGGAAAAAGGCAGAGCATGAATAGTACTTGGCCAGTAAATCCAAGAGAAAAATATATCCATTTTTAAAACCATAGTTCGATTTTTTTGTGCTCCTACGTAAAAAAATGATCAACTTTCCATATTAGCAGCAATCTCAAAGTATTGATGAACCAATAAACACATAATCATGATTAATATTACATGCACTCAACATTTCTAATTAGCACGAACAACCTTATCAGTTCATATACCTGTGCAGTAAGTCGTGTCCTCACTAGATCCAAGGGATACGTAACTGAAGCAGCAGTTACTCCAGCCAAACCACCACCTAAAAGTCGTACACAAAGGTCTGTGCTAATATTCTTTCCTTGGTTCTCAACTCCTAAAATAACTTGTAACAGCTATATGAGAAGAAATGTATCGGATCAGTCAAGTTCACACCCAAGAAAATGAAAGACTAAGTCAAAACAGTAGTTCACAGAACAATTGTACCAACATTCTTGTAGCGCTCAAATGCATAGAAGCTAATGGAAGAATAGGGAAGACGATGGGCGATTGTAACCAAATTTCCCTTCCAAAATGCCCTCACTCCTTCTTCCCTAGCAATTCTTGATGCTTCGCGAAATATACTAGCCTTCTCTAATCTAGAAGCATGGGAGTGCATTCCCTCTATCTGTAAAAATGTAAATACAAGGTGATTCACGGATAATATGTCCTGCAGTTATACCAAAAAGATATGATAGAATTTTCCCAAAGAACACAGGTAAGAGATGATGGAGAAGTCATTAATTTAACAGCTCCAATTTCCATAAAAAGGTAGGTCTCAGAAGAAAATGCAAAAAAAAAGAACCTCATGAGCCAAAGCCCCTCATTCACTCCCCTGCTCGGGACATTAGAATGAGGAAATATTGTCTCATTCTAACTCTCAGGCCTTTCATCACCAAGAAATAATAAAAACATCTACAACTCATCCAAGAAGTAAAACTGAGCACATATGGGTGAGAATTTAGTTTACGACTGTCCAATTCAAAAGCTCAGCACAAAGATGAGAGACAGCAATTTAAGTAGTAAAGACTAAAAGATGCTTTATCATTACAAGGACCAATCACTATCCACAAGAAAATAAGCCATATTATTCTTCCATTAACACACAGAACTACAGTAATACATATAATGCATTCACCGAACAGCCACTAAAATACCAACACTATGAAATTGATTAACCCTACACATAGAAACTTGCAAAAGAATTTGAAGTAATGCTGTTTTAGTTCATTTGAAACCACCATTGGTTCCACACTTCTCTTAAATTCTGCATAACTGTGAAATTACTTCATCCCCTTATTCAAATTACACAAAAAGGAAATAAAATTAAACTCTTTTCACCACCACATTCACAATTAATTCAGCAGTTCCCATGCGAAAACCAAAATTAACACACTAAAAATTGGAACTTTCTTCTTCTTTGTTGCACATCTTCAACAAAATTAGAGCTCAAGAACGTTCGAATAAACTAAGGGAACGAAAACCAAAACCTGAAAAAGAATTGTGAGGCGGGCAAGAGGAGCCGTACAAGTCTTGCTGACGGCTCCGGCGATACCACCAGCAAGAAGCTGCGAGGCGCCTCCGATTTGCCTCTGCCGCCGGGGCTCCACCACGACCGACGGCGTATTCAGTCCCCCTCCTTCCACCACCACCCCAACCCTCGCTTCGGTCTGCATTCCACCAACCGCCGCTTATATATATGAAAGATACAAAAAAAACCCCAACAAAAAGAGCCGAATGCTAGGGCGAAATCGGGAAGAAAATCCCACAAAAAGACAAAAAAAACCAATCTGTGGGTTTAATCTCAGGTATGGTTTTGTTAAAGGTAAGGTGTTGGCGTGTTCAAGACGAAGAGTGAAAACGTGGTGTTTGACACTGTAAATATCATTTTCTCTTACCAAACCGACCTTGCGGTTAATTTTTCTTTTCCTATTTTTAATCAAAAAGTAACTTAGTCAACTGCATTTTCTTAGATTCCATGCCCGATAACTTGGACCGGGACAGAGGGAGTAATATAGTAATTTACTAGCCGACTTTAACTTTAACTTTAACTTTAACCTTTTGAGCTAAATTACGCCAAACCCTTCATGATTAGGAAATTCTACGATCGATCCCTTGTGTTTTCGAAATTGCATGATATATATGTGATATTAAGAAATCCACACACGTACCCTTTGAATTGTGTCTAATTCCATTAAATTTTATTTTGAGTTTTCTGTTATACCTTTAAAATAAATTAGAATTTAATTAAAAAAATTCTTAAAAAAATAAAAATGTAAAACATAATAATCCACGAGAACAAACAACGGCCTCTCTTCATCACCCAAATCCTTCGATGATGTAGCTACAACCACCACCGCCGCCGACGCCATCACCATCGCCAAATCGAGGAAGAAAGAATGAGGAAATTGGGGGTTTAGGGTTGTTGACCTTCACTGTGAACCCTATGATTTCATCCCTAAAATCCACACCCCTTCTACGCAATTCAGAACAACAACAGTCAATTAGCAAACCATACTCCATGTATTTGGTTCAATTTTCATGCTTTCTTTGCTTGCAATCTGAATTCTTCACATTCTAAACACACCCTATATTACACGGAAAGTTTTTAGAGAGAGAACATTTGTAGAGAGAGAAAGCAAGGGTTACTCTTAAAACTCTTGAATCTTCCCCACTCCTTGAATCCTCATTTGTAGCTTCATCTCCTGCTGACAATTCAATATAGCCTCTTCAGCGCAATTGCTGATATCCAAAGCTGTAAACGAGTGGCATATCTCATTCTGCTTCTTCTCAGCGTCTCCACGGCGTCGTTTGCTCTTGCGCGCCTCCCAACTAAGAAAGGTGCTGCAACCCTCAGAATCGGGTCGAGCGTCCGGGTGATCTGTGACAATCTCGATTAGCAGCAACTGGTCGAAAACGTTGCTGTCGTTGAAGGCGAAGTCGAAGTCCGGGTCACCGTCGCCGGTCGAAGATGAGTTAACCGAGTCCATAATGGTGGTTCTCGGGTCGAATAGATCCAGACACCAATCCCTCATAACTTCTCTCTCTACACGAGAGAGAAAGCAAGGTTTGCAACAATGGACACTAATGTGAAGAAAGGGACTGTGAAGTGGTTTGACACTGAAGGCGGTGGCGGTCGCTATCTCCGATTTGCAGTCGTGGCGGCGTGAAGGAAGGAGGGATGAGGGTTGATTTATGCCTTTTTTTTTTAAATCTTTTTTTATGTTTTATTTTGTGAGTTAAAGAAAAAATATGAAATAAATTTGTTTATGTATTAAAAGTAAATTAAAGGTAATTATTGAATAAAATTAAAAGTCAATTAAAGGAAACTAATTCTGTAAATTAATAAAAACTATTAAACGAATTTTTAAAAACTGACAAATGAAAAAAAGAAGAGTAAATAAAATGATATCTTACAAACTTAATTATTGAGAATGGTATTTGCTTCAATTTTTTTACAAGTGTAATTTATAAACAAAATTAGGGTTAAAATAATCAATTTACAACAAAAAATGGTAAAAAAAACCAATTCATTTCGCACATTAGGCGCGTGCACCACACCTTCTATACGCCGATTTTTTGATATCACACGTGTAAGTCAAGCAATTTTGAAAACACTGGGGGACCGACATAGAATTTCCCAATCACAAGGGGGTTTCATGAATTTTATCCTAACCTTTTGGGTCAAAAATTGTTATAGTTAATGTTTTCTATCAAAAATTTAGATCATACTGTTAACGCTAAAACGCCAATGATTGATAACTCTCAATATGTCTATCGATAATGTGTCGTGATCCCATCTTTTTATTATATGAAAATTAAATTAATTGATATGTTAGAGTTTTAAAATGTTAACGATGAACATATATTAACGTGCTCATGGTGAGTGCTATGACAAGATAACAAAACTAAAATTAATTAATATATTAGAGTTTTAACACATTAGCAATCAACAGATATTAACATGCCCACAGTGGGAATGTAGCATGAGTGACCTTCGAATCAAACAAATTGTATTACCAATTTTGGAGTTCAATGAAATGGTCTCAATCATACGTGAATATTGTATCTATATGTCTCTTATTTTGTAATTCACATGGATCTTCTAATATATTTATTAACACAAAAATTTGAATGAGACGGTCTCACAAAACGTTTACACTAATTTAAATGTAAATTGTGAAATGTGAGATGTGGATTGACCCGTCTCACGAAACATGATCCGTGACACAGTCTCACATAAAACTTAATCATTTATTAAAAGATGAAATGGAAATAATTACACTCTCTCACAATATTTTTGTACAAAATGATCCAAACATAAAATTGAAAATGCACCCCTATACTATACAATGTAAAATTATTATTGCAATCATGAAATGCATTAGTACAGTAAAGTACGATGATACTTTTCATTTAGCTAACAGTAGAAGAAAAGTTTTTTTTTTTTTTTTTTCTTATGTCCAACTTAAAAATATTCATTTTTAGTTTATTATATATTTTAATCCTATTTACCTTTGATCATTTACAATCTATAACTTAGCATCATAATAATTAAGTCGTACCATTTCAATTTTCACCTCATCAATAAAATCGGTTCATTCGATTTTTCATCAATTTATACCATTTAATTTTTAACAATGACATCATATCACATACCGAATAGAATACTTCTATCTTTGAAAATGATCTTTTATAAAATGATTAAAACATATATAAATTTCCCCAATTATATAAAAGTAGCTTAATAGTTGGACCATCGATAAAATTTCGGACTTCGTCCCTGAATATATAGGAATATATAAGTCATAATTAAGTCGGGTAGTAATTCTAACTCATAAGTCATAACACTAAATAAATAAAGGATATAATAGTCAAAAACTACTACAACCACATAAAAGTAAGAAGATCAATATGTTGTTTTTTTTTTTTTTTACCCTCAAAGATTAAGGAAAAGAAAGGTTAAAAATGCGGGTTAATTTCCGATAAAGTATGAGATAATGCATGATATAATATTAGAAATTAATTGAGATAAGGGTGATCTGATCAAAATTGGATCCTCTATTCCAAGACCGTGTTCCATCTTATATTTCATTATTTTAATTAGATGACAAATTTACATTGATGATGTCATCTTTTACACGTATCGTGTGGGAATTATATTGAAATAACAGATGAAACACAATTTAGAACAGAGAGTTCTAATTGGATCTCATCTGAGCTATTTGATGTATATTTGATGTCATTGATTTGCAGAATACAAAATTACGTTAGAACTTATATACCTCAATGTGTGTTGCCTATGATCACAACGTGACTACCTATTATGAAAACGACATAAAGAATAAAAGAAAAAGTGACACATAAATTATAATGATTCAAAAATTTTATAAGGAGACAGCTGTCTTTAATATATAATATGACATGACAAAGTCATTATTTACGACACAAACCCATCTTCATAAGTATTTATTTTGTACGTTATGAAGGCCGATGAAAATCTCATATATTCTTATAAAATAAATTCTCAACTGTTGTATATATAATACTACCTCCATCCCTGCTATCTTTGCCTACTTTCCATTTTTGGACGTCCCAGCTAACTTTGTCAACCCAAAAATGGCAAAGAAAAATTTACTCCCTTACCCTTCCATTTCTTTCATTTTACAACTTTTGCACTCAAAAAACACACATTAATTACAAAATTGCCACTCAAAAATATTAAAATAACACATCACATCAAAGTCAATAGTTTTTTCTTAAACTCCGTGCGATCAAACCGTGACAAAGATAAGGGGACGGAGGGAGTAATATCAAAAACGTTCATGATATACACATGAATCATAAAATACATGGTGTTGAAATTGTAAGCAAAGTGGAATAAAAGATTTTCAATTTTGCTGCTTAATCACTGCTAGCTCCATGTGTTAAACATTCATAAGCAAATAGCAAGAACAAAATTGAAGACATCAAAGAATTTATTAATGTAGTGTTACAGAAATTAAAATATATAATATATTATTAATTAATTTCACATACAAACACATAGTTAAAAAAGAATATTGTATTTTTTAGGCAAATGTTGTTGTGCACCAGGTGCACGGATCTGGATTGGTGCAATTGGGGCGACCCGACCCGGATCCGTGCACCTGGATTTCCTTTTTTTTTTTTTCGCTTCAGGCTGTTACCTTTCTGTTGTAAGGATGTGACATTTATGTTATATAAGTGCGGCATTTATATATAAATGTTATGACCTTTATGTTCAGTAACTTAGGAAAAAATTAAGATTTTCAGGTTTTTTCGCTTCAAATTAAGACCTTTATGTTGTATTGTTGTAACCTTTATGTACAATTCTTGTGACTTTTATGTACAAATATTATGACCTTTATAATCCATAACTTAGAAAAAAAATTGAAATTTTCAAAATTCAGTGCATTTTAAGGATGAATATATGTGCAGCTAATATTACATAAACGTAAATATGTACAAATTTTGCCAAAATTCTTCATTTTTTTCTAACTTAGAATATATAAAGGTCATTACATTTATACATAAAGGTCACACTTATATAACATAAAGGTCACATGCATATAACATAAAGGTAACAACCTAAAGTGAAAAAAATAAAATTTAAAAAAAATAAAATAAATAAAAGTGTGCGGATCCGGGACCCGACCCGAATTGTATGTGCACTATTTGTACAAGAGATTAACTCATCTTTTTATAGTACTGGATTGCTTATAATTTCATCCAAACTATTTATTATTACATTCCATTATGTATAAAAACATAAACATTCGCCTTATAACATAAATAATCATTAAAAATTTACAAAAACGTACTAAAATCTCCATTAATTACTTAAAGAAATAAACTACTCTTTTATTTCTTTGAATTATGAATAACTAATTAGAAAAAAAATTGAAGACAGCAAAAGATCAATTGATTAATGCATTCTAGCAGAAATTAAATTAGTAAATTCCATATACAATCCAGGCACAGGAAAATAGTTCCACTCAACAAAAATAAACCTAGACTAAAACTTGCTAACTATATATATTTTTTTAATGAAAGGAAAACTTGCTAACTTGAAACCTTAATTATTCACCGAAATAAATAAAAAAATGTGATAAACATAAAAAATCATACAAAAAAATGTACAAAACTCAAAAATTAATTCCCATCATCTACTACTCAATAATTTAAAGCTAATTAGAACAGCACGATGATTTCTGGTTATAGTTGCCGGAATCTCCAACCTTGATGGTTGTTCCTTGGCCGGGAAGTGGGGCCGCGGCCTCCTGCGCGGCCAAGGCTTTCCGGCTAATGATCTGATAAATATCCAACAAAATGGTCTGAAAGGCTTTCTCAACATTATGGGCCTCAAGGGCTGAGGTTTCGAGGAAGGAGAGGCCTTCCTTCTCAGCAAACAGCTGGGCCTCCTGCTCCGCCACCACCCGGAGGTGGCTGAGGTCGGACTTGTTGCCGGCGAGCATGATGACGATGTTGGAGTCGGCATGGTCCCTGAGTTCCCTCAGCCACCGTGCCACGTTGTCGAATGTCTGCCGCTTCGTGAGGTCGTAAACCACCAGCGCCCCCACCGCGCCGCGGTAGTAGGCGCTCGTGATTGCCCGGTATCGTTCTTGCCCCGCCGTGTCCCATATCTGCGCCTTCACCGTCTTTCCTTCTACCTGCATGCACCATATTTTCTATTCAGTACGGATGACATCGCATTAACATTAATTCTAACGGTTTTTATTTAGAGTAGGTCTTGTGTGGGACCGTCCACGGATCTCTTTTCGTGAAACGGATCAACCCATAACCTACACTTAGCAATTCATATGAAAATTTGGTATGGATCAATTGATGGTTAATAAGAATCCGTCTCACGAAAACTATCCGTGAGACCGTCTCACATGAGTTTTTATGTTTTATTTTTTAACCATAAATTTTCGATTTTCAATTTTAGTTCCTTATGTATTTTTTTTTTAATTTCACTTCATTTTGGTTGGAATTTTCAAAATCGTTAATGTTGAAAATTTTAACGTGACAACCAAACCACATTAGTGATTTTGAAAATTCAAACAAAAAAGATTGAAGTTTGGGGAAAAAAAAGATAGATGATTAAAATTGAAAAACAAATTGGTTACAAAAATGAAAAACTGTCCTGTATATAAAACCAAAACTTAAATTATTCTTAATTTAATTTGCTCTAAAATTAAAGAGACGTGTATTTTTCAATCCATTTTCTCAAGATATTATGATTCTTGTGTATTTTAAAACAAAACTCTGGGAATTGGACATCAGTAATTGAGAGGAGCTTTTTCAAAACCGACTTTTCAAGTAATTCCTTAAAGTAAACATTTGTTTGAAATGAAGAGAAAATAGTAGTACTCCCTCCGTCCCGCTCCAACTTACCTACTTGCCATTTTCGTTCGTCCCAATCGAACTTGTCAACCCCAAAATAGCAAAGAAATAATATTTTTTTAATCAAAAAGTAACCAAAAGTCAAAAAGTAACCAAAAAGTAACCAAAAAGTCAAAAAACAACAACAAAAAATATAAAAAACATTTTTTTAATCAAAAAGTAATCTAGTCAACTGCATTTTCTTAGGTTCCGTGCCCAGTCCAAGTAGGTAACTTGGACCGGGACGGAGGGAGTAGTACTTTTCTATTTATGATAATAAAAAAATAACATTTCTACGGATAAAATCACTATTTATTAAGGGTAATTTAGTCATTTTATTCTATAAAATTGGTAAAAGTATTGTTCATTATAATCATAGATAGATAAGAAATCCCATTATAAAAATGAGCTAGTGAAAGACGTCATTTCCACTTAATTTTTTCATGTAAAATATATTCTATCCCAAAATAAATTGTCGTTTGAACTTTTATATTTAAATTAGTCAATCTATATCATTTTAGTACAACTCACAACCTTTGTTCCTAATCAAAACAAAACGCTTAATTTAAACAATGTCACTAAAAATATATTATATATTTCTCACTTTTTTGGTAGTAAGATAAGCTCACTCGAAGGTGGAAAGAAAGAAGATATATATATATATATATATATATTACCTGTAGAGTTCTGGTTGCAAATTCAACACCAATTGTGGATTTAGACTCTAAACAGAACTCATTTCTTGTAAATCTTGACAAGATGTTGGATTTTCCAACACCCGAGTCTCCAATCAAGACGATCTTGAATAGGTAATCATACTCGTGATCCACCTTATACGCCATTGATTTCTTCTTCCCTCTGCAGATCAAGCAACAAACCCTAGATCAGATCAGATCAAATCAAATCAAGATTCATCGTAAAACATGTAATTAATTAGGATCTCTTATTATGTATGGACATTGGGAGGTGCTTAATTAATTAATTATTAGAGCTAGTCATTGTTTCATGCATATGATCTTGTCATAATTACTAAAGGAATTAAGACGAAATATATATATGACTTACCACTAATCAACCAATCTTTGTATGTTAATCATGGCCAAATCGAAACACAGATTCTTGATTTGTCAGTGAGAGAGAGAAGAGAGAAACAAAATCCAAGTGCCCATTTGGAAACCCAACAATAAAAATATAAGTAAGAGGAAAAAAGATGTGTGTGTGTGTGTTTTTTTTTTCTTTCAAGAAACAGAATGAGCGATATAGCAGGAATTTAAACGGTCATTGGCAGGCTGTTAATTCTTTGCTACAACTGAGGCCTATATATGGTATATGTTGTCTCCCATCACCTTTAAATAATTGTTGAAATATACATTTTGATTGCTGCATAATGTTAATTTGGAGTCTGGATCTTCTATTAGATTTGGTGTAACATCTCGTGTTACATAATATTTAATACACACCACATATTAATTAATGATGTCATTGAATACACGTGGCGTGTGGTGATTAATTTGGAATAGAAGATGTAACACCAAGTGTAATAGAAGATCTCAATCCGTTAATTTGAGTTACTAATATACTACCTCCGTCCCAAAATAAATGACGTTTTAGCCTTTTGCACATATATTAAGAAATGTGATAAAAAGTCCAATCTACCCCTATTTAAGTTTAATTAATGAGGTTCTTTTATCTCTTTTAACACATTTAATTTGAGGTGAGTAAATAGGGGTATATTTGGTATATTGCATGTAAATATGCTTTGGAATACGAAAACGACAATTATTTTGGGACAAATTTTAGTTGCTAAAACGTCATTTATTTTGGGACGGAGGTAGTATATCTTTTGGAAAATCTCAAAATTTTCCACTTTCTATCGTGGATCTTGTCCAATCTTTTTATTACCAATTTTATCGAATTTTAATCTTGATCCTAACTATCGAATTTATCAATTTTACGTTTTTAATCTTGATCATCTATATATCCATCAATTTCATCCAATTTTGACTCATTTTACTCGAAATGTCAATTTCTATTTGCTTAGATGTTAGAGATAGAGTTCACATTAGATATTCGGTATCTACGTAGACAAATGTTGAAAAGTTGGATTAAAATATTTAAAAAAAAGTAATAGTAATTATAAGATTGTCAACTTTGGATCCACCACGTAAAATTGGTGGTAACAAGACCTAAATTACAAGATGAAAATTGTGAGTTTCCTTATAAATATCTTTTATTACATAATCGCGCTACTTCTAAGAATAATTTTGAAGAATAAATAGGAACAATCTTGTAATTATAACGTACTCCATCCGATCTTATTAAAATGTTGCTTTAAAATATTGTCAAAAATTATTAAACACACATTTTGACTGAAATATCCTTAACTAATACTTAATTAAATGAGATGGGAGGGAGTAGGCATTTCATTATAGTTTTGAGTAAAACATTAATTAGAGCATATATATATATATATATATATATATATATATATATACGAGTATCAGCACATGCGTTACATGCGGAGGATGAATTTTTCAAATTAAAAATATTATATTACTATTAATCGACTTAAATAATTTTTTTTATAAGGATATACAATCTATATTAAATTAAAAAAATCTAATAAATTAAAATCCTTATATAATAGAGTCCTACTTATAATAGAATTCTATATGATTTTGATTTAGAATTCTAGTGTAAAATTATTTAAATATAAAAATCACAAATTACTATTATAACCTTAAATAAAATCTTTTATAAGGATATATTAGGAAATCCATATTTTGTAAGAAATATTCATACTTTTATATAGGTAATAGATATATATATATATATCCATAACAAGACATTACACATTTTGGCATATGAACCTCGAAAACAACATAAAAGTTAAAGCGGCCACTTAAACATCTCAATGTTTACTAATAGTGAAAATGAAAACCTAATAGGATGTAATAATGTATAAAAACATGAACAAATAATCTGCAGTGATGGAATTCAAGCTCGAATTACATAATTTTCAATATATGTATATAACTTTACTAAGGTTCATTTACACATCTAGATACAGAAAAAGCAGATTAATTACATGAAGTGATTAACTTGATCATTGAACTTAATTCAACAATTTGATGACAACATTGTATCACATTGTTAGTGTCGTCCAGTTGCATACTATGGCGGCCTTAACAACATCATGATACTTTGATTCTTAACCTTACGGCAATGAAAACGCGTTTGCAAATCTTCTGTATATATTAATCAGATCTGTTGTTAATTACATGCATGAAACATTAACACAGTAGAGCTTCAACAATCTTTGTTGAGAAAATTTACCATGGCAGCTACTCGGGTTTCGCCGGCTGCTCTGATGATTGCTCTATTTTCTTTTGTTATTTGCTGCACTGGGAACTCTCAAGATAGCTCTGATCAAAAGGCATGTTTGCATTATATGTTCGTAAATTCTTGGTTCTTGAATGTATATTTCTGTAAACTATAATGCAGTGTTAATTGTTTGCATTTATACACAGGTATATGTAGTTTACATGGGTGATCGTCCGAAAGGCGATTTCTCTGCAACGGCGCAGCACATGAGCATTCTGCAGGCAACTCTTGGAAGGTTGATTAATTAGTACCCAAAATTCAGAGAAAAGATAAGAGTTTTGGCAAGAAAATGAGTTAATTTATGTGCCTAGTAAGTAATAGCTTCTGTAATATGTGATGTGTATTCAGCAAAAGGGCAATGGAATCATGGCTGTACAGCTACAAGAGAAGCTTCAATGGCTTTGTTGCAAAGTTGACTGAGGATGAAAAGAAGAAAGTTGCTGGTAATTAAATGAACCAAATATATCTTTTTTCTCAGCTCCTGATCATTTGATATGTATAAATCTGTTTGATGATGGATCATTCAGGCCTGGAAGGAGTGGTCTCTGTGTTTCCGAGCACGAAAAAGCAACTGCACACAACGCGATCATGGGACTTCATGGGCTTTCCTGTAAGTGTCCAAACATCTCAGACAGAGAGTGACGTCATTGTCGGGATGCTGGACACTGGTATTTGGCCTGAATCCCAGAGTTTCAACGATGAAAGCTTCGGCCCGCCACCGACCAAATGGAAGGGCAGTTGCCAATCTTCATCCAACTTCACCTGCAACAAGTAAAACTCTCTTCGTGTACTTTTTTTGTATGTTCGATTCCAACTAAACACGATCCATGCTTTTGCAGCAAAATCATTGGAGCAAAGTACTATCACAGTGAAGGAGCAATCAGTCCACCAGATTTTCCATCTCCAAGAGACTCAGAAGGACATGGAACACACACAGCTTCGACTGCAGCTGGTGGGTTGGTTTCGGGTGCCAATCTGTATGGCCTCGCGGCTGGCACTGCTCGCGGAGCAGTGCCATCTGCCCGCATTGCAGTCTACAAAATCTGCTGGATAGACGGCTGCTCAGATGCCGACATTCTTGCTGCTTTTGATGACGCAATTGCTGATGGAGTTGACATTATATCCTTATCAGTTGGAGGATCCTTCCCATCTGATTACTTTGATGATCCCATCGCCATTGGTGCATTCCATGCCATGAAAAACGGAGTTCTTACATCCAATTCTGCTGGCAATTCCGGGCCGGGCCCTGCTTCAATCACTAACTTCTCACCCTGGTCGCTTTCCGTTGCGGCCAGCACCATAGACAGGAAATTCCTGACTAAGGTGCAGTTGGGCAACAACAAAATTTATGAGGTGATCGATCACATGTTTCTTCCGAGCACTAATATAAATTTTGGTCGTTACTTAAATAACTATATCTTGAATACGTATATTCATGCAGGGAGTGACAATAAACACATTTACACTGAACAATAGTGATTACTCTTTGGTTTATGGAGGAGATGTGCCCAACACTGCAGCTGGTTTTAGTGGATCTGATTCAAGGTATAAACATTTTGGAGCTTTAAAAAGAAGCCAAAAAAAAAAAAAAACCGAAACTCAAACATACAGTGTCAATGTAATAATGCAGGTACTGTGATCCTGAAACATTAGACCCAGAGCTAGTAAAAGACACGATTGTCCTTTGCGACGTGCTGAGTGATGGAGAAGGAGCAGCAACAGCTGGTTCGATCGGAACCATAATGCAGGATGATGGGTTCAAGGATTATGCCTTCTCTTTTCCCCTGCCCGCTTCATACCTGGGATCAGATGATGGTGCTGAAGTCTATGAATACATTAACACAACAAGGTGAAATTCATCACATTCCCCTCTTATTTCACTTTCAAGAAAATGATACTTAAGTTGGGATATGTTTTCAAATAATGCAGCAAGCCAACAGCAACCATTTTCAAGAGTGATCAAGTTAATGAAACATTGGCCCCCTTTGTTGTCTCTTTTTCTTCAAGGGGTCCTAATCCCATTACTTGGGACATTCTAAAGGTAACTTTATCATAGTAACAATATTCCCATTTTCTAGATACAAATCGTGATTTTCTTCTCTCTTTTTTGCAGCCTGATCTTACAGCACCCGGAGTCGACATTCTTGCAGCCTGGTCGGAGGCCACTACTGTGAGTGGATCGCCCGAAGATACTCGAGTAGTACCATATAACATCATATCTGGAACATCCATGTCTTGTCCACATGCCTCAGGTGCAGCTGCTTATGTTAAATCCTTTAACCCCACATGGTCTCCTGCCGCCATCAAATCTGCTCTAATGACAACAGGTTATTTCTTTTCCACCAAATTATTTTGGTTAGTTATAATTTTGGTTATGGAAACTATATTCTTTCTTTAGTTTTGATACCTTATATGTTATGCAACTCTTAAAGTTGATGATTGAAACAACAACACATTTTGGTATGTTTTCTAAACTTTTCCATCCAAATTTAACACCACCTTATTTGATCTTGTCCAGCTGCTCCAATGAGTGTGAGTACCAACACAGACGCAGAATTCGCATACGGGTCAGGCCACATAGACCCTGTCAAGGCCAAATCCCCTGGTTTGGTATACGACATTGAAGAAGCCGACTACGTGAGATTCCTGTGTGGCCAAGGTTACAGCGACAAGAACCTGAAACTTGTCACTGGAGACAACTCAACCTGCACTGCAGCCAACAATGGCACTGTCTACGATCTCAATTACCCTTCATTCTCAGTCTCAGGCAATACCAGCAGCTCCGTCAGCGCTGTCTTCCACCGGACAGTCACCAACGTGGGCTCTGCGACGTCCACTTATAAGGCCATGTTGGCATTGCCGCCAGGCATGAGCATCCAGGTCCAACCTAGTACGCTGTCGTTTACTTCGTTGGGAGAGAAGCAAAGTTTTGTTGTCACTGTCAATGCAATGATTAAGGATGCTGTGATTTCGGGTTCTTTCGTGTGGGATGATGGTGAGCACCAAGTGAGAAGCCCTGTCGTGGCTCACTCTATCTCTTTCTGAGTTTCTGTCATGAATTGCATTTCTCTGTTCAAATATTCAATAAGCTTGGGAATTTGAGTGGTGAAAGTTTCACCACTTAAGCAAAGAATGATTCATTCATTCACACACACACACACACATTATTCTTTTAGCCACACAATTGTAATGACTTTGCAACTTTACTACTATATTTTGGGACTTCCAATAGTGTTTTATCTCATACAGTTAACTTAATTTGTCATTTATTTATTTATCATATTAATTTCAAATTGTTTAAGATCTATTGTCTCCTTATTTGAATCAATCTCCAAAGACATTGTAGTGATTTTCGCCTGGAAGGTACTGTAGTGATTTGGCGAGTCCAGTCAATCCACCCTTCATTTGCGTAATAAATTTGAATAACATCTATTATTAAAGCGATTTTCAATGTCAGAATCCATTATCAAACGTAACAAAGGATCCATTAGACAACTTTATCACATGATAAAGCATTGATGGTTAATCTCAAAATACAAGATGTTGTTTGAACAAGTAATTATATCAAATATATTGTTGAAAAGCCTATTCTCCTGCAAGCAAACTCATATGAGCAAACCATTCTTCATACCTTATTTCCACACAAAAAATTCTGAAACTGTGTAAATCGTCAATTGTTAATATAAAGAATGAGATTGAAGTATGATCATGAGGACTACAAGCTCAAAATAATTTTAAAGGTGGATAAAAATTCATAACCATAATTTACAAAGCTTAAACTCAATTAAAGTTACACATTCTAGTTAAGGACAAAAACTAATGAGACACTAGTTTACTTAGTAAATGCCCCTCTTCATCCATTGGAGAATTTAACAATATATATAGCATTGGAAACCCAAAGCAACAAAAAAACAGTGTATCATCTCTAGATATTAATCTCATCATTTTATTTTTCAAGACAACTGAAGCTCTTATGCTCAGCTCATTTTCTATGGCTACTATTCGAATTGCGCCTTCGTTGAAGGCTTTCGTAATAATCGCCCTGTTATTTTCAGTTACCAGCTGCAGTGGAGGGTCTCTTGACACCACTGATCAAAAGGCATTGCAATATACTTTTTGGCTTGGTTTTTGAATATGGATGTAATATTGATCAATTTCTTTATGTGTATTTTGATTTACAGGTATACGTAGTACTTTTGTTGGTTGATATTGTTTCAGGGAGTATCAGTAAACACATTCATCCTCAAAGATGACCACTACCCTTTAGTCTATGGAGGAAATGTGCCCAATATAGCTGGAGGTTTTAATGATTCTTCGTCAAGGTAAGATCAAATTTATTTACGGAGCTAATAATGAAGAAATGTTGAAAGATAGAATAACAGTTTGTGAAAACAGGTACTGCAAACCAGGTTCTTTGGACCCGAAATTAGCAAACGGGACGATTGTCCTCTGTGACGGGCTAAGTGATGCAGAGCCAGCAGCAGCTGCGGGTGCAACCGGAGCTATATTACAAGCCGATTTATTGAGAGATTTGGCCTTAACATTTCCCTTACCTGCCTCTTACTTGGGATCAGATGATGGGGCAGAAGTTCATGACTATATTAACAAAACAAGGTTTGCTTTTTTCTAATTTTTTTGTAAGTTTCATTTTCAGGATTATTGAAGTTTAGCATTCTGATTTTCAGCAAGCCAACAGTAACTATTTCGAGGAGCATTGAAGCCAATGAAACATCAGCACCATTTGTTGCCTCATTTTCTTCGAGGGGTCCAAATCCCATAACAAGGGACATTCTAAAGGTGATTTTGTGAATGGTGGCTGGATCTTATGCAAGAAGCCATGCAGTGGAGTTGCATGTGTTTTTAAAGAAAGAGAAACAACAACGGTTTTAAAAGCGTTGTTAAAGGTCCGAAGTGTTGTGGATTAAGAGGCGCGTTTTTACTTAAAGAATCGCGTTTTTGGCTTGAATGGAAATCGGATTTCTCACTCTTGGAAGAAGCGTTCTTTCACTTACAGAAGCGCGTTTGAACTCTTGGCTTAGAAGTGCTATTTTCGTCAGCAAATCAAACTGTGACATGTGGCAAGAAAACGGGTAAAACGGTTGGAAGATGCTGAAGATCAAGAAACAGGGGCTCAACTAGCCGTTTTCCAGATCTTCTCCAGAATTCGTTTGAGATCCGTTTTACTTATTTTTTGTTGCGTTGTATAGCTTATATATAGTTCTTTAAAGGGTTGTTTGTTTTACTAATTGATATCTAGCATAGAGAGAGAAATAGTGAGTGAAAGAGAGCGAGTTGATCACATTCAAGAGTTGTAATCTGCAAATTTGCAGAGTTGTTCTTGTTCTTGTTTTCTTCGATTAATGAGATAATCCCCTCCCCATTCATCCCGTGGATGTAGGCATTAAAGCCGAACCACGTAACTCGTTGGTGTGCTCTTGTTTTTCAATTTTGTTTTGATTTCTTTACTTGAAGTTCTTGGTTGTTTTGTGGTGTTCTTCAAAGGTTAGGTTGAATTGGAGTATTTTCCTAACAGATTTAAATTGTAATAATTTCATTCTTGATTCAGCTCCTGATTTTCTTCATCCATTTTTTCCAGCCTGATCTTACAGCCCCTGGAGTCGACATTCTTGCAGCATGGTCGGAAGCTTCTACAGCGAGTGGATACCCCGAAGATGCTCGTGTTGTACCATACAACATAATTTCCTGTGTTTGGTTTACGACATTGAAGAAACCGACTATGTGACATTCCTGTGTGGCCAAGGCTACAGCGACAAGAACCTGCGACTTATCACAGGGGACAACTCAAGTTGCAGTACAGAAAACAGTGGCTCAGTTTATGATCTGAACTATCCATCGTTTTCGGTGTCGGGCACATCCGGCAGCAATGTCAGCATAGTGTTCAGTCACAAATGTGGGATCACCATCATCCGTGTATAAGGCGGTGGTGGCGGCGCCGCCAGGGCTGAGCATCCAGGTTCAACCTAGCATGCTTTGGTTCACATCTTTGGGGCAGAAGCTAAGTTATGATGTTATTGTTAATGCAAGAATTAAGGATGTGGTGTTGTCGGGTTCTTTGGTTTGCGACGATGATGTGTATCAAGTCAGGACTCCCATTGTTGCTCATTCACACTAACAACGGTTTACAATATATATGTATTGGTACATACTTTTAATTTCATAATTAGTACAAGAATTAAAAGGTTGGAATCTTCAATAATGTGGAACTTTAATACGAAAATTTTGTGGAATGTAAGAAAACAAAAGGTTGCACTTAAATTTGGAGTAAGATGTTCTGTTACATTTGATGTTACATCTCCTATTACAAATTAATCACGACACGCCACACGCCACGTGTATTCAATGACATCACTAATTAATATGTGGTGTGTATTAATTACTATGTAACACTAGATGTAACACCAAATGTAATAGAAGATCTAGACTCGCTTAAGTTAGGTTACCGTTTATGCACATGCAATTATTCCCTGAAAAAATGTGATTTATGATTTTATTAATGTGATTTTATAAATGTTGAATATATTAATGTGATTTATGATGTTGCACTTAAACTCATTAATGTGATTTATCATTTTACGAGTTTTCTTTTTTTTTTTTTAAAAACCCGATTTTCAGAGAAAAACAAATGGCATGA
The DNA here is from genome assembly GCA_005771605.1 of Scutellaria baicalensis. NCBI lineage: Eukaryota > Viridiplantae > Streptophyta > Magnoliopsida > Lamiales > Lamiaceae > Scutellaria > Scutellaria baicalensis. Next base: position 65,890,839 of record CM016721.1, on the reverse strand, counting down.
GAATTGATTAGTGGATTATAATTTGAACACTAATCGAAATTTGGAGAAAGGTTGAAAAAGAAACATGGATTACAAATAGCAATAAGGAAGGACTCTTTAGAGTGCAAAAGAATTTAAGAACATTAAAAATAAAACATTTCATAGTACACATTGCAAAATGAAATCAAAAGCTATAACTTATACAATTAATCATAAAGTGCACCCAACCTGTTTTAGAAAATTAACTTGACTACCATTGGCGTTAACTAATGCCGGTGAGCTAATTAAATTTTCCCAATTCCGTTTAAGCTTAGTGATAATCTTTATCTTTATATATATAAAAATACAAACATTTCCGAAAATAGTAAGATAAGAATTTTCCCGCCAAAAACACCATGCCAAAACTAGAAATAATTTTTTATTAAAATAAATGATAAATGATGAATTAGGTATGATGATATATATATTTAAGGAAGTTATGATATAGTACTTAGTAGTATAACCTTTTAACATAATTGTCAATATGGTAAGTCAACTTTACTTATTAGTTTCAATTCATATATTTAAGATATCATTTAAACAATATGTTTATATATATATATATATATATATATGTATGTATATAAATGATTAACATCATATAATATTATATAAATAATAAAACAATTATTTCATTCGATGATAATATATATATATTTATATATGATAATTTTATTTGATTTTTTGTGTGTGTAAACAATGTAATATATATTGTATTTATAGTTTACATTGAATGGCCATATATCAACGAATAATATTATTTTGGCAAATACCTAACACTATGACAACTATTTAGTTTACATGAACATGATATGTCTTAATTAGAAGATGATCGAGCTCATTACTTTTATTTTTATTCAATATTTCCATGTTTAAAATGATAATTTTGATAAGTCAAATTCTTGATAGCTAGATTCCAATAATTGCGAGGAAGTCATATACATATCTTTATATATATAAAAACACAAACATTTCCTGAAATAGTAATATGAAAATTTTCCCACCAAAAACATCATGCTAAAATTGGAAATGTTTTTTTTAAATAAATAATAAATGATATTTATTTTCTATTAATAGATAAATAGATACTATATATATATATATATATATATATGAATGTGAATAAAAATGAGATATTGTTTGATGATGTATACATATAAGGAAGTGATATGAAAATAAACATTCATAATATATTTTATGTAATGTTAATTGGTAAAATCTATAAAAACAATATAAAAATATTTAATTTATTCACTATTAGCCAATGTATGAATAATATATATAATAAAATTTACGTCACTATGCAATGATAAAATATATGATATAATATGGATATAAATAATATATATTTATATGATTCACTCCAATATAAAATGATATAATATTTTTATCTTTATATATATAAAACCAAAACCGTTTCCTAAAATAATTTTTCCGGCCAACCCCCTCCCCACTAAATTTGGAAAACAATGCTAGCATGATATTATATATATGGAAAGATAATATATTATGGTAACACATATATTATATGTTTTAGTTGATTGACATTTATTTCACATTTATCCCATTCTGAATATAGAAAATTAAAGTATTAGTTAATTTATAATATAAATATAGTATGAGATTTTATGTTAATTTAAATCCTATACTAAAATATTACATATATTATCATAAAAACAATGGTATTTGTATTAAAGATAATATAATTAAACATATTTATAAATATGGAATGCAAATAAGTTGAAATAGTCAAGTCCATTAATTTGGTCATCAATTATGTGAATTTTGCATGAATAATTAATAGACTTTTCAACAATACTTAAATTTTTGTGTTTTTTAATTTAAAATTGGGTGACATATACATATTTCTTGAAAACAAAAAAAAAGTATAGTAGCATTACACGTCTCTCATTTGGAAAAATTAGAATTACATATTTTTTGAAAAACAAAAAAAAAAAACAAAAAATTCAATTTTATTCCCTGATTTTTGGCATAAATATACAATTTGATTCATTGATTTTTTTTATTATCCTTTATTCATCTCAAATAATTTAACAAGTCTCATGACCGAAAAATAGTAAAAATGATAAGACCAATAAAATACTAAAAAGATTAATCATTATAATTATTAAGAAAAAAATCATCATATGAATTTTTTTCTTACATTTCTAGAATTAATCTTATTTAAACATCACAAATGTCATTATATATGGAAGACTATTAATTTATGAGAATCAATTTATTATGTCATATTTTGGATGTGGAATGTTTATTAATTTTTAAGATGATATAATATTGTATTCAATCGAATAAATGAATATTTTTTAACTTATATAAAAGATCTAAAATTTGATATTTTTCAAAAGGCAACCTAAAATTATGTAATCACAATATCAATCAATTATGATCATATCATAAATAGTGCACTAATTCCATATTTAATAAGCATATCATCCACTATAAATATGAGCTCAGAATAAACTTGGAATTCATTCACACATTTTCCATTCACAATTTCTCAAATTCTGCACTCCAAACATATTAGTGGATTGTTTCTTCTTCTTCTTTATGTATATTTATTTGGTTACGAATTGATTTCCGAGATATTTGTAGTTTGGATCAAAAATTAATGACCATAGTGTTCATTTTTTAATGATTTAAGTTATTGTTATTTGTAATTTGAAGAAGAACAATTCAGATATGTATTATTTTATTAGTATTGTATATTGGTTATTTTTATTGCTATATAATATTATATTATTTCGCCAATTCAAACTATTTTGGTAGAAATTTGGGTCCAGAGTCTCTAATTTTGGATTAGAGATTTTATAGATTTAAAATTAATACACTACAAGATAAATTTCATTTTTGTTTTTGTTTTTTTAAGACCATTGTCAAAATACTGATTTTATATTTCAAACATTGTCAAGAATAAATTTCATTATTCTTGGAAATAGGTTTTTGAAATAAGGTGCTAAAAAGGTTATACATAGATTGCATCAAATCCAATATTTAATTCCACTAAAATACAACATTGTCAAGAATAAATTTTATTATTCTTGGAAATAGGTTTTTGAAATAAGGTGCTAGAAAGGTTATACATAGATTGCATCAAAATACAACATTTATATATATATATATATATATATTTATTGTTAATTGAATACTTTGAATTGTGAAGAACACGATTCAAGAAAATTGTTTTCCATAGTAAAATTGACTTTGATGTTTCACAATATTTTGTATTTTTTTTCCATCATTATTTTATATTGTGATGGTTGCTCTATAATTTATGAAAATCATTTTCCATAATAAAATTATTTTATCAAATTCACAAGTTTTTTTAATAGTGGAATATTGTAAAAATTATTTTGAAAAATTCAAATATATATATGTAAAATACATAAATATATCACTTAAATTTATTCTATTAAATTTATATATTATTTTTAAATTATAAATATTTATACTTATATTTTAAAAAAGTTTAATCCCGTGCATTGCACGGGCACAAAACTAGTACACATAAAGTCAACAATTAGATCATTTTAAATATAAAAACTACAAGATTTGGTAATAATATACCACATAAAGATATTTTAAGGATTCCATCGGCTTGGATATATGCAATAATAAACTAAATACCATATATATCCAAATAATTTTGATATTATATATATATATATATAATCAAGAAACTTTGTCAAATATAAATTATTTTTACTGCAATGTAGTTTTATTTTTGTTTCACTCTAATTATTTTTGTTTTGCAATATAGGAATTCAATGAAGAAATCTGAGTAAGAATTGTCAACTTTCGAACAAAATAAAGTTGTAAAGCTTCTGAAGATTGAAGAATTAGCTCTACGAGGTGGATTTTAATTTTTTTCTTAGATTTTAGGAATTTAATCATCTTTTTTTTTTTTTGATCTATGCAGTGAGTCTTGTAATCATCTCATAAATCCGTCAAACTGCATCAGTGACAAAATCACAATTACAAAAGAATTGACCAAAATGGCAAAAACCTTGACTTTTAATTTTATTTTTAAACAATCAATCTTTTTTACAACTTCCACGTGGCTTATTCTATAAATACTGAAATATGAAATGAAACACTTTTTATATAGAGAAACTCACGAATCAAGAAACTTAGTGTCTTATTGCTTTCGTGAGCTAAATCTCATTAAAGCTTATGCAAATTTGCAATATCACAAAGCTGACAGCCCTATATAAGTTATAACACATCAACATTATTCAATCTCATCATGCAAATTAACTGATCACATCAAATTCCATTACATAGTTTGTCCAATTCTTTTTGTTCTATTTATTTAGTTAAAGTTAAACATGTAAAATAAATAGACCCTCAAACATTGTCGCACTTTGTTATGGCCGGATTTTGGACAGTGCATGGCGATTTTAACTAAGGCAATCAAAACCTACTTGCAAATCTCACTATAAATACCACTTTGATCATTACTACATGCAGGATTAATACACTAAACATAGGATAGCTCAAACCTGGACCATTTTCTTCGGAAGATTTCCATGGCAGCTACTCGGTTTTCGCCTTCATGGAAGGCTGCTCTGATGATTGCTCTGTTTTCTTTGGTTATCTGCTCCAGTGGGACCTCTCAAGATAGCACTGATCAAAAGGTATACAATTTCACATAATTTTGTCTTTGATTCTTGATTAATTGATATTGCTGTTTTTCATGAAGTTTTCGTTGCATTTTGATTTACAGGTATACGTAGTTTACATGGGAGATCTTCCTAAAGGTGATTTCACTGCAACTGCACAACACATGAGCATGCTTCAAGCAATTCTAGGAAGGTTGGTTGCCCATTAATTACTCATCACTGTGATAGAGATTAGATATATGTACATTGTTAAAGCTAATAGCGTCTTTTTATTATGTCGTCAATCCAGCAAAAGGGCTACAGAATCATGGCTCTACAGCTACAAAAGAAGCTTCAATGGCTTTGTTGCAAGATTGACAGAGGAAGAGAAAAAGAAAATTGCTAGTAAGGGAACTAGTCTTTCATTTTTCCTTATCATTGTAACCATTTCATGATTTTAGATTTATAATATCTCTCTTAACTGATGGATCATTCAGGCTTGGAAGGAGTGGTCTCGGTGTTCCCTAGCACGAAAAAACAACTTCATACAACGCGATCATGGGACTTCATGGGCTTTCCAGTGAATTCCCAAAGAACACAATATGAGAGTAATGTCATTGTCGGAATGCTGGACACTGGAATCTGGCCTGAATCTGATAGTTTCTCAGATCAAGGTTTCGGGGCTCCACCAAGCAAATGGAAGGGTTCTTGCCAATCTTCCTCTAACTTCACTTGCAACAAGTAAGCTTAAACTGTTTTCCAACACACCTTTCTCTGTAACAAATGCATATATCTAACCTTTATGTGTATTTTCTTTTGGTAGCAAAATCATTGGGGCTAAGTACTATCACAGTGAAGGAGCAATCAGCCCACCAGATTTCCCATCTCCAAGAGACTCAGAAGGACATGGAACACACACAGCTTCGACTGCAACTGGTGGATTAGTTTCTGGGGCCAATTTATATGGCCTTGCACAAGGAACTGCTCGTGGAGGAGTCCCAGCTGCGCGCGTTGCAGTCTACAAAATCTGCTGGGCTGACGGTTGCTCAGATGCAGACATTCTTGCTGCTTTTGATGATGCAATTGCTGATGGAGTTGACATTATTTCTATATCAGTTGGAGGCTTCTCTGCTATCGATTACTTTGAAGATCCCATCGCCATTGGTGCATTCCACGCCATGAAAAACGGGATTCTTACATCAAACTCTGCTGGCAATTCAGGGCCGGACACTGCATCTATCATCAATGTTTCACCTTGGTCTCTTTCAGTTGCAGCCAGTACAATAGACAGGAAATTCGTGGCTCAAGTGGAGCTAGGAAACAGCAAAACTTATGAGGTGATTATTGCATATTCAACATGTTGTGATGATGTTCAATGTAAAGTTTGATAAAACCATAAACTAAAGCTCCATGTTTTGTTGAATACATGTTTCCAGGGAGTATCAATAAACACATTTGACACGTCGGATAGGCAGTTACCCTTTAGTATATGCAGGAAATGTGCCAAACACTGCTGGAGGTTTTGATGCATCCTCTTCTAGGTAAGATACAGAGTATTCTATATATTAACAGACAATGGAAAACATAAAAAACACAAATTTTTTTGGTTAGTATTTTAGGAGTGTGTATAGCCTGACACATGAGTCCATTGAATCACTATGTATGAATGCAGATATTGCGAACCAGAGTCGTTGGACCCTCAATTAGTGAAGGGTACGATTGTCCTATGTGACGGGCTGAGTGATGGAGGACCAGTAGCATTTGCGGGTGGAGTTGGAGCTATAATGCAGGACGATGTATTCAGAGATTTGGCCTTCTCTTTTCCGCTACCAGCCTCTTACTTGGGATCAGCAGATGGTGCTGAAGTTAACACTTACATTAACCAAACAAGGTTTTTCATTCTCCATTTCCATAGCTGTTTCATTCTCCATTTCCATTTCGAGTTTCTCATATGTTTGTTATTTTGGACATACAGCCAACCATCAGCACTGATTTTCAAGGGTACTCAAGTCAATGAAACGTCGGCTCCGTTTGTTGTCTCCTTTTCTTCAAGGGGTCCAAATCCCATTACATTAGACATTCTTAAGGTCTACTTAAACATATATAGTACCACTGCAAGAAAAATGCATAGACAACAGTTTTTAACTGTTATCATGGAGCCAAAGAATGGCACCGATAGACAACAGTTGAAAACCGTTTTCCTTGATAATTTCATTTTCTTGATTCAAAATTCAAATCCTGATTGTTTTTTCTTCTTTCAGCCTGATCTTACAGCACCTGGAGTCGACATTCTTGCAGCCTGGTCCGAGGCTACAACTGTGACCGGAGATCCTGAAGATACTCGGGTTGTACCGTTTAACATTATTTCCGGAACATCCATGTCTTGTCCCCACGCCTCAGGTGCAGCTGCTTACGTTAAATCCTTCAACCCCACCTGGTCCCCAGCAGCCATCAAATCTGCTCTAATGACCACTGGTAATACTTTCTCACTCATGTGCAAAACAGGGAATCCAGGTTCTTGATTAGTACTAAGCTATCAAACTTACGATGCAGCTGCAATAATGAGTGCCAAAAACGAGACAGACGCAGAATTCGCATACGGGTCAGGCCACATAGACCCTGTCAAGGCCAAGTCCCCTGGTTTGATATACGACATTGAAGAAGCCGACTACGTGAGATTCCTGTGTGGCCAAGGTTACAGCGACAAGAACCTGAAACTTGTCACTGGAGACAACTCAACCTGCACTGCAGCCAACAATGGCACTGTCTACGATCTCAATTACCCTTCATTCTCAGTCTCAGGCAATACCAGCAGCTCCGTCAGCGCTGTCTTCCACCGGACAGTCACCAACGTGGGCTCTGCGACGTCCACTTACAAGGTGGCAGTGGCGGCGCCGTCAGGGATGAGCATCCAGGTTCAGCCAACCACATTGTACGTTCACATCCTTGGGAGAGAAGCAGAGTTATGTTGTCACGGTTAGTGCAACAGTTACAGATTCAGTGATTTCGGGTTCATTGGTGTGGTTCGATGGTGTGTTCCCAGTGAGGAGCCCTGTTGTGGTTCATTCTTCGCAAATCTGAGCTGCAAGAATTGAGACAAGGTAGCATTTTTCAAGGAGAGTTGCTTGGAACTTGCATGGAATATTCCAATCCGAAACGAGTTTGGAGATATTATTAATAATTGTGAAACTTCCTTATTTGCACCAACACACTCATTGCTAAGTCCCTTTTCTTTTTCCTTCTTCTCCTCTTCATGTTAATTGTACCGTTTTATGTTGATTAAAACTAAAGAGAAACTGGATTTGATAATTTAATTTTTACTCATAAAGTAGAGAAAAATATGTCGACGAGGGATAACAGAGTTGTATGAGCCCAAACCCAACGGTTAACAGGCCTACAAACACATAGTAGAACGGCCCACTACACAACGGCCCACATTCTGTTTGCCTATATGTGTACTAGCCGTTACAGTTGAAAATATGTTTCTTTTTAAATTCAAAATTTTGTTTTTAAAATACAGTGGATATAATTATTTTCGAGACCTGCCAAAAACAAAAATAATAATAAATAATTCATCATCATAGAGGCTGAAAAATAAATCTTTTAAAATTGAGAAGTGGATAAGAATACTAATGGCAAAACGAAAGCTATGGTTGCCCAAAACTGAAATGAAAAATAAAAACTTAATCAAGGAGTTAAATGACATTCATAATTCTATTTATATTATATCAAGTTTTTGTATCAAAATTACTTAAAAGTGAACTAGCAACAGATTATATCTCAATCCAACCGTATACATCATGCATGCCATATAAGAAAATAAAAACCTCTAAAACTAATATAAGGACTAAAAAAATTAGCTATTCTAAAACTAAAAAGACAGAATAAATAGTTTACATTATTAATGCATCATTAACTTGATTTTCATGAACTTAAACACCAATTAAAACTTATACGTTTGCATCCATGATTTAGTCAAAAGTTTGACATTTGACATTCAATATTATTAATTCGACAGTTTCAAATGTGTGCAAGTTTAAGATGAATCACACTTGCACAAATAAATATCCCTCTATAAATTCATGTCGATCAATGGGTTATTACATGCAAGAAAACAAATAACATAGTAGAGACTCAAACCTAAACCCGTTTCTCACAATTTAACAATGACATTATCATGGCTGGTTCTTCTGATTGCCCTATTCACTCTGTTTATCAACTGTAATGGAAACTCTGATAATACCAACTATCAACAGGCATGCATTCATTCTTCGTATTTTTATCAATTATTCGTATTCGTATTGTGTCTCTCTTTTTTTCTCGGGGGGATTTGTCGACGAAACAAACAATATTATCGTACCTGTGATGACAGGCCTACATAGTTTACATGGGTGATCGTCCAAAAGGTGATCTTCCTTTAACAGCACAACATAAAAGCATTCTACAAGCAACTTTGGGAAGGTTTGATTTCTTTACTAATCACTAATTATTAGTTAATTGTTGTTCCTATCTAATGTGATGAATCCAGGGAAAGGGGGGCTGATTCTTGGCTCTATAGCTACACAAGAAGCTTCAATGGCTTTGTTGCAAAATTGAGTGATGAAGAGAGAGATAAGATTGCTAGTAAGTGATCATCAACTTATAAACTTGTCATTAGGATTCCCTGTTTGTTTCCAGGACTGAATGAATCTGTAATTGATGATCAATTCAGACATGGAAGGAGTTGTGTCCGTGTTCCCTAACACAAAATTGCAACTACACACGACCCGATCATGGGACTTCACGGGCCTTCCTCTGAACGTCGAAAGAGCCCAAACAGAGAGTGACATCATTATCGGAATGCTGGACTCTGGCCTCTGGCCCGAATCCCAGAGTTTCAACGACCAAGGCTTCGGCCCGCCCCCGCCCAAATGGAAGGGCACTTGCCAATCCTCATCCAACTTCACTTGCAACAAGTATGTAATGTCTGAAGGTGTCTGGACCGATAAAATCCCTTTTAAATAAGACCAGTTCACTTGTGTCTTAATTTCCAATCATCAATGTTTATGCAGCAAAATAATCGGAGCAAAGTACTATCGCTTAGATGGAGCCATTAGCCCACCAGATGTCCCGTCTCCAAGAGACACGAATGGACATGGAACACACACGGCCTCCACAGCAGCGGGTGGCCTAGTAGCGAACGCAAATTTATATGGCCTTGCAAGTGGAACGGCTCGTGGAGGAGTGCCTTCTGCACGTATTGCAGTGTACAAGGTTTGTTGGATCGATGGCTGCTCTGCTTCAGACCTTTTGGCTGCATTTGATGACGCGATTGCTGATGGGGTCGACATAATATCGCTCTCAGTAGGAGGCGGAGAACCTGTAGACTATGTAAATGATCCCATTGCCATTGGTGCATTCCATGCCATGAGAAATGGGATTCTTACATCAAATTCTGCTGGCAATTCAGGACCAAATTCAGGGTACTGTGTCTAATTATTCACCTTGGTCACTCACTGTTGCAGCTAGCACCATAGACAGGAAATTCCTTAGTAAAGTGCAGTTAGGCAACAACTTGACTTATGAGGTAATAATTATTATTATACTCACTATATGTCATCAAATTAAGTGAAATTTTTACACTACGGCCTTTTCCAGGGAATAGCAGTGAACACATTCAGTCTAGTAAAGGGCAATTACCCTTTGGTCTATGGAGGAAATGTGCCCAATAAAGCTGCTGGTTTTGACGAATCCATATCAGTGTAAGCTATATTTTTTTCATATACGAATACATAGAGATTTCAGACAGTGAATAACACTACCGGTTCAGGTCCTGCACTGAGGGCTCATTGGACCCCGAATTAGTAAACGGAACAATAGTTCTCTGCCAATTCGATGGTGACATAGAAGGCACAGCATCTTCGGGTGCATCCGGAGCTATATATTACGCCAATGTATTCAACGATTTTGCCCAAGCTTATGCCATACCAGCCTCTTACCTGGGAGAAGATGATGGTGCCCAAGTTCTTGATTATATCAACAAAACGAGGTTTATTATTACTGTCATTACCTATTTTGTTTCATTACAAAGATTTAAGTTTCTTGATTAGCTCATTGTAAGGCCATACATACATGCAGCAATCCAACAGCAACCATTTTCAAGAGTACTGAAGCCAATGACACGTCACCTCTTACTGTTGCCTCCTTTTCTTCCAGGGGTCCAAACCCCATCACACCCAATATTCTGAAGGTGAATTGTAATTCTTATTCCATTTTCTTGATTCAAATCCTGATTTTCTTTGTCCCATTTTTCCCAGCCTGATCTTACAGCACCTGGAGTCGACATTCTTGCAGCCTGGTCGGAGGCTAGCACCGTCACTGAATCACCTGAAGATACTCGAGTCGTACAATACAACATCATCTCCGGAACATCCATGTCTTGTCCCCATGCCACAGCTGCAGCTGCCTACGTTAAATCCTTCAACCCCACATGGTCTCCAGCCGCCATTAAATCCGCTCTAATGACCACTGGTAACCATTTTTCATCCAAATCAGGGCATCTCCAGCAGTACACCAACATTCTTTATATAATACTGACTAGTGTTTACTAACATGCAGCCATAGCAGCAAAATCACAATCAAACGACTCTGAGTTTGCATACGGGTCGGGCCAAATAAACCCTGTCAAGGCTAAATCCCCTGGTTTGGTATACGACATGGGAGAGTCCGACTATGTGGAGTTCCTATGTGGCCAAGGTTACGATAACAAGTCTCTGCAGCTTATTACAGGGGACAATGCAACTTGCACTGAAACAAAGAGCAAATCCTCAGCTTACGATCTCAACTATCCATCATTCGCAGTTCATGGCAATGCTTACGGCATTTCTAGCATCGTGTTCCACCGGACAGTCACCAATGTGGGGTCTCCAACATCAACTTACAAGGCGGTTGTGGCGGCCCCGACCAGGCTGAGCATCGATGTCCAGCCAAGCACGCTGACATTTACATCGGTGGGGGAGAAGCAAAGCTTTGCTGTGACTGTTAATGCCACGATTTCGAAACGTGATACATTGCTGTCGGGTTCATTGGTGTGGGATGATGGTGTCCATCAAGTGAGAACTCCCATTGTTGCTTTTTCTCTTTCAAGTGATTATGATAGGAGTTAACCACTAAAAAAGTTCTATATTCAGTTTCCAATATTACTGGGATTGTGTAGCAGCTTCCATTAATTTGGGACATACTATCTTTGAATTTTAAGCTGAGAGATGTATCGACTGTATTCAAAGTCGGTTTGAGATTATTAATATAGAGATCATTATGATCTCTAATGTTATGTTGTTCAAAAGATGCATACTAGATAATTTTAACCATTACCATATAACATAGGTAAATACTGAATACAGCAATTGAAAGTATAGAACAAAGTATACAAGTATAGAACAAAGTTGAAGAATGAAAAGACATAACATTTTTTTATTTATAATCATTATATTTTTGAGCTAGATGAGCTAGCCACATGATGCATTTAGGACACATCCATAGCACTGAGATGCTACTTCAACTTTTTACACAAACATTAAAACAACATCGATCGCCATAAACTTCACCTCCACACCACTCATGTTCAATCATGGCATCGTATAAGCTGCAAAACAGAGACACAACAATCCATACTTAGATTCCTACAACAAAATCAAATCAGTAGAAGAGACAAAAAATGCAAGAAATGATTCCACTGACTGACCTCCACACTTGTAACCAACGGGCCTGTTGACGAGGTTGCAACGCTTGGGAATGGTGATGGCGATTTCGGGCTTAACTCCGGCGGCCTTGGCCATGTTTGAGAGTAGAACTGCGCAGAGGCACTTGGGATTCTGGCCCAGTTTCTGGACCTGAGTGCAGCAGCTGCTTGAAACGTCGGCGTTTGCGTCCTGCGCCGCTGATGCGCACGGCATCAGCTTCATGGCCTCGTTGTCGGGGGTTGATTTCGGACACTCCCCGGCTGCATTTGCCTCGTAGGAAGTGGCGATGACGAAGAGGATGAGGATTCCTGCAATGAGAAAAGGCTTGGCTGATGATGATGCTTCCATGTTGAAGTTGTCTTGTGGTGAGTGAAGTGAAGGGTGGTGAAGAAGGTTTTATAGAGCTTTTTGGACAAACAGATATTCTAAAATAATCTTTACACAGTCAAGTGTGACATCAGCAATTTACATATATCATAAATAGTAAATAATGAAATATAAGATATAACGTTATCTTGAAACTGAGGATCGAGTTCGGATTTCGGGAGGTTAGCTAATAGTGGATGACTAGAAGTGCATTAGGGTTTGAAGTGGGTTAAGCACCAGTGCACTCCCTTTTATTAGTATATTAGTGCTAATAGTGCTCTAATGGAACAAAATCATGGCAACTTTTTGTTGGGTTGAATAGGATGAGTTAATTTGTTATTGTATGTGGGACCTTAATTAACTATCTGTTTTATTTTAAATTCAAAGATTACTCAAGTTTATTCAACCATAAATCAACTTAATAAATATAAATAATAAATTAAATAATTGGTTTAAAATTTTATTCAAGCAAGCATTGAACAAACATTAGATATTAGGCCGTCCAACCCGCCGCGTGGTATTAGATATATAATTTTCATGTATCATATATATATTTTTAAGGTATTACTTTCCATATTAAAACGTGATATTAGATATATATTTTTCAAGTATCACGTGTATACTCTGAAGGTATTATTTTCTATTTAATAATAGGTATTCGATATATATTCTTCAGGTATCATGTATATACTCTTAAAGTATTACTTATTTATTCACTAAAGATATCGATTTTTTTTGTATATAACTAATACCATAGGAGTATAAATATAATATATGAAGAATATATATTTAATATCATATGATGGATCGGAGTAGGAGTACGGATTAGACTGCAAGCCCTTGTCCCTCTAACATAATTGATTTTCTACTAAAAAAACAAAGTAGAACAATCTAAAGACTAAACCTTATTTTATTTATGAACAAGTCTTGTGTGAGACCGTCTCACAGATCTTTTTTCGTGAGACGGATCAACTCATGACTCACACTTAACAATTCATATGAAAAATTATGAATATGGGTTCAATTCATGGGTAATAAGGATTCATCTCACGAAAACTATCCGTGAGACCTTATCATATGAGTTTTTGTGGTTATTTATAAAGTGGTGTGGAAAGTTGAGACCCGGGAATGGCAGCATTAACCGAACCGGCCTTCTAGAAGCAATAACAATTGAATGATTGCATTGCCCCACCTATAGCACACTTCCCCCTTACCAACAACAGTGCACCATACATAATGAACCAGTCGACTACACGTGTGTATATATTATTTATGATTTACCAAACAAATCAAACACTTGTTGACTTCATACACTTTACTAGAAGAGTAAGTTTTACAACTAACTCTTTCGTGAATCACATACTTTGTCTTTTTTGGGTTTGGTTTTTGAATTTTGACATATACCACTATGTTATATTAGAGATACTTTTATATTGTGTTAGACATACATTTGTATATGTTAAACATAATATATGTGAAATATACATTTGTATATAGTTAGACCTACCTAAATAAGGTATGTTTAACATAACACAAACATTGGTCTATTGGAACGAATTTTGAGTGAGTTTCAACGCAAGTGTTCAAGTACGTGTGAGCGCGTGCAGACGCATGGGAGACACGTGGAAACACGTTTTGGGCACGTGAACGAGTCGACCCATGCATTTTGTCTTTACTAGAATGAGTTCATTAAAAAAAAAAAGAAAATTACTCATTATTGTGCCATAAATAGTTATACTGATGAGACCCAAAAGAACAACAATATATATTACCTTTAGATTAGGTTTGTTGTTGATGGTGTTATTTTGATGATATTGAATTGTATAAATATTATGATCATCTTATATTATGTTGCTAATATGTTTTAGTTGAGTTGTTTTGATATGTTTGGGTTGGACGAAAATGATGAAATGAATATCCAACATAATTTTGATTGATTTATTGAACTATTCTATTTCAGTTATATTCTAATTTTTTATTTATTAGTTTAAATTCTAAGACATAAAAATTCATTTCACTATCTTAGTTAAAAATACATATTATATACATCTAGTTATATTATTTTAACCAATGATAAAAAAAAAATATAGTTAAAATGACAATTCAAGCAAGAGTTCTAATTTTTTAAACAATAATGAACCCTAAATAATCTGTTGCATTATGTTACATTCTTATCAAGAGTATAAAATATTTTTCAAAAACACTAAATTTAAAATTTCTTCATATTTTATAAACGTCTAATAACTCAAAAATTACAACAAATATTATCTTTCAAAAACATCATGAATGTTAGTAATAATAAAATATATAATTATTATTAATTTAACGTAGGTTTTATTATATGATATCTCTACATCGCATGAATGTTGGATTTATTAAATTATGTCATTTTTATTGTCGGATATCTCGTGCATCGCATGAATGTTAGACTAGTTATATTTTATCATATGAATTAATTAATACAGTTTTTATTATATATGTTTTATTAAGGTTAGGACTCTTAATTACTCCCTTCGTCCCGACAACTTGGACTGGATAGGAAACCTAAGAAAATGCAGTTGACTTGTTGTTTTATGTTATTTTTTGATTAAAAAAGTGTTTTTTTATACTTTTTGCCCACATTTTTTGACTTTTTAGTTACTTTTTGGTTACTTTTTGATTAAAAAATGTTATTTCTTTTGTCATTTTGGGGTTGACAAGTTCAACTAGAATGGATGAAAATGACAAGTAATTTAGATGAGATTTGGAATCTAAAACCTAACAAGATTAAAGAATCAAAGTGTATAAAGTGTGAATGAAACAAAGAATGGAACCAAGGCTCACGTATAAGATTGTCCAAATCATAGAAATCATTGGTGAGACAACGTGTTTTGGAAAATTGTAAATATACCTATCTAACTTAATTCACTCAAGGTGGGAATTGAATTAACCAATATTAATTAGACAAATTCAAGTTTTTATTACCTTATTATTAGAAAAAAAATAAAACAATATGAATAAGTCGAAATTGATCTTCTCATACAACAAAATTACAGAAGCACTAATAGATCTCAACGTGTGAAAGCATAAAAGACAGTACAGACATAGATGAACAAGCCGGAAGGAACCAAGATGAAGAGCGGCACCACGGCGGCGTAACCATGGCGACTTCCACCGCACCCCAAAACCCCCAGCTTTATCTGCACCACGTTCACCAACGCCAGCATCAGAAACACCGATCCACATACCGAACCCACCGCCGACACCACGTACCCGACCCGAAGTGCCGTTCTGTTCACATGGGCCAAGTCGAAGGCCCAGATCATCCGGTTGTTGTAATGGGCCTCTTTAGCCAGCCTGGTGGCCTGCTTCAGGCCCAGAGCCACCAGGCTCGAGAAGAGAAAGCAGGCGAAGGAGTAGACATGGAAGGCGACGAGATTCTCTGCGACTTTCGGGCTGGGCGAGCAACCGGGCTGCTGGACCGGGTCGACGAGGCTGTTGCTCGGGTCGGTCGGGTTCCAGGCGAGCCCGATGAAGACGGCGAGTGTGAAGAGGGAGTTGACGTTGACGATCCCGTCCAGCGCCGTGATGTGGATGCTGGTGGCCGACATTTGGGATCGGGCGGCGGAGATGTAGCGGAGATTGCACGCCTCTCTGTGTATTGCGAGGTTAAAAAAGGTAAAGTAGTTAAAAGAACGAGATTTCAGCTTTTTCAAAGAGATGCCGATGTCATGGGCCAGGCCCATTCAAATTTGGAATGAAGAACCTTTGGGCTTCAGGATTAACTTTCTTCAGCCCAGACCATTTTATTATCAATTATATATATAAAAGTGTGGTTTGACATTCTCAAGTGATGACACTTGGAGCTCTATAAGCATGTCAAGTGTCCCTTCTTAAAACATATTTTATTTGTCAAATATAAAAACATTAATATCAATTAAATACTCACCTCACTACTCAACAAAAAATAAATATGTAAGCTACTAATGTTTGCTAATGTTGTATTGTTTTTCACTACATGAAATATTTGCTTCCAAATTTGAATAATTATTTGTCCAACATTTCAATTTGAAAGGAAAAAAAAAAACAATGTTACATAAACCTATATAATATGAAATTCTTATAAAAAGAAAACAAAAAGTAAACAACAATGTTACATAAACCTTTATAAAATGAAATTCTTATGCAAAAAACAAAAAAAAAAAACAAAATTTGAATAGTAAATATACTACTATTTTTCATTGAATTAAAACAAATAAATAAAAAAGATGTTTGAAGATAGTAATACCTTACAAAAGAATATTTGGATAGTTCACATTAAAAAATAACTTTAGAAAAAAAATTATTTGTAGGATTCAAGAAAAAAAATAATATAGAAATATTGAAATTACTAATATTTTACAAAAGAGCATTTAGGATAGTTCAAACTCTGACATTAACAAAAATATGTGCTAAAAAAATTAGGATATGTTTGGGTTGAGACATAAGTAGATTTTGCAAGTTTGAAAATGGATTGTGAAAATGATGGAAATTGATAAGTTTGGGTTTGTTAAGAGATTTTATAAAGTAAGATTATAATTAATTTATCATATCATATCGGGAACTATAGGAAAAATACATGTCCTATTATTTTATTTTGATGAAAAAAAAGAAATGTTTTTAAAATTTCAAGAAAATGGATAAAATAGAAAAAAAATTAGAATTATAGAATTTACGAAAAAGATAATATAGAAATATTGAAATTACTAATATTTTACAAAAAGAGCATTTAGGATAGTTCAAACTCTGACATTAACAAAAATTGGTGCTAAAAAAATTAGGATATGTTTGGGTTGAGACATAAGTAGATTTTGCAAGTTTGAAAGTGGATTGTGATAATGATGGAATTTGATAAGTTTGAGTTTGTTAAGAGATTTTATAAAGTAAGATTATAATTAATTTATCATATCATATCGGGAACTATAGGAAAAATAGATGATGTCCAATTATTTTATTTTGATGAAAAAAACAAATGTTTTAAAATTTCAAGAAAATGGATAAAGTAGAAATAAAAAATAGAATTATAGAATTTAACAAAATAAATAACATAATTAGGATATTGGTCATCCAAAAACTAGATGTGCACATTCAGTCGAAACACCCCTTAAACAATTTGGAAATTATATAAAAACTTTATAACAACAAATATAACAATTGGTTAAAATTAGTAAAAACAAAACAAAAAAAAAATTACAAAGGAAACCAATATGTAAAACAATTAATGAGTGCAATTAAACATAAAATTTGAATAAAATAGATGCCTTCGAACCATAAAAATGAGATGTATTCTACACCTTTTTACAGAAAGATATGAAAATACTTAATGTTATAGTTAAAACACATATAAAAAAAATCATATTAACAAGTTTGTGCTAATTAAGAACAAATGGAAAAAAAAACAATAAGAAAGATTATTTTAAGGATAAATAGAAAAAATCTGTTAACATATAAAAAAGAATACTACTTTAATATAAAAATAAGATAAGTATTAAATAAAGTCTGTGCATCGCACGGGTTCAAACCTAGTATTATGAAAGGGAGGATATAGAGCAACAAGATTAAAGTTAAAACACATTATCGAAAGAATTATCTAAAGAAGGGCATTTGGTCTAGTGGTATGATTCTCGCTTAGGGTGCGAGAGGTCCCGAGTTCAATTCTCGGAATGCCCCCAACAATCGCTTTTTTAAAGCGAAAAATGAGAATGCTTTCCTTTTTTTTTTTTGGGAACAGAAATATAAATTCTTTTTATGAAAAATGAATGCATTTTGGGTGATATTTTAGGAAAAGAGTTGCAGAAAGAAAAAAATATATGATTGGAATTAACAGTTTTCTATAACGGATTTTAACAGTGAGGATCAATTTGTACTCGTGTTTGGAACATATATTTCACCTGAAATCCTCATTCAGTCTTCTCCAAAGAGGAAAAAGACAATCAATTAATAACGATCAAGATAATAGAAGCATAGCTTGATAAATAAATCAAATCAATGAACAAATAACACAACAAATACATCACATAGTTCTGTGAGAACATTTCAGCTAGAAACTAAGAACAATTCTCTCACATATACCAATTTGCTCTACCTACACTAGGCTAAGATCTGGAAGCCAAGTGTTTCTTTCATCGCTCTATCTGCCTCAGCCTAGACTCAACACGGACAGAAGCTTGATCCTTCCCTTCAATGCTCAAACGGGACGTTGTCCCCTCACCAATTCTACTCGAAATTGAGCCAAGGCCTTGCAGAATGCTACCACAGTTCTTCACTTTAGCATCACCTCCAAGATAGTTAGTGAGGACTCGTCTAACACCTAAGCCACGTCGTGGTGGCTTGTTGTTAATGCCAACGAGAAAGGGAGTCCTCTCCCCTCTAGCTGGGCTTATCGATGGAGCAGGCGAGAAGCTAGGCGTGCCCTGTGCTGAACGGTAGGGTGTGCCTGAGATAGACACGGAGAATGGGATTGAGACCTTTCTCACTGATGGGAGTTTGTCTGGTTGTTTATTCATGTCATCGACATAAAGTAGATCCTCTATACGTGCAACAATATTGAATGCCAAACTCTCCAAGACTCGCGAGTAGCTTTCCAAAATGGATTTTCCTACATCCTGATGAGATTCAAGAAATATGGAGTCATGTTTTGAGGATGGAGTTAGATAAATAAATCAGGGTTGTAGATATTAACCTTGTTGCACTGTATTTTGCAGGTATCTAGTGTGGTTTGAGCGAGACCTGGGAATCGTTGTTTCAAGGAAAGAAGGAGGCCTTCAGCTCTTTCAGCAAGCAGTTCTCTCTTGTCTCCTCCATCTATCATCAGATCTCTAACAATCTCCCAAGACGACTTGGAAGTAGAACGGTTTGGATAAGCTTGTGGCTTTGGATGTTGCCTTCTGCGCCATACAAATATTGCTGCTTCTATCCGGTTTGCAATTTCCAAAGCAAGGTGTTCTGAAGATAAATCAAGGCAATCAAGCAAGCACTCTGTGGAGAAGTGTTCGGATGTGATGTAACGATATATGACATCCCCTAGGCAAGCTCTCCCATTCTAGAAATCCCATAAACAAGTCAATAAACAAATAGCATGTCAAATTTTCTTTGTAGTATATCATCGTTAATACATATTCAGAACCGAACACGTGTTAACATGTAGAATACGTAGAACATCTAGACCAGTTGTACCTTTGGAAGGGTTTCCATGTATGATTCTGGAACTTCCATCTCAGCTAAAGCAATGCTGTTAATAGCCATAGCTGCTTTAAGTATCTGACTTGCAAAATCGCGCTTGTTAATTAACTTCTTTGTCGTACTCTCAGGAAGACCGCCAGGAGGGACACGTGGCACAGGCAGCCACCATTTGTCCTCCTGCCGTTGTATAGTTTCCCTGAAAGAGGATGATCCATCAGTCTCGGGTGCTATTACCCCTTGATCTACATACCAAAATTCGGTATTTGTGAATCCATCTAGTATTTCCTGCAATATGAGAACAATAAGGAATAAGCTTGATAAATTTACACCAGCAATAATATTTACCAAAAACCAAACTTATTGAACTCTTACCAGTAACATGTTGTCAAGTTTCCGTAGAGCTGGGAGATTGATAAACAGATCTGATCTTGGCCGAGAAGCCATAACCTGAAGATTACGAAACACGTAACAATTCATAAGTAATAACTCACAATTCAAGTTCATTAACTGGTTTCCCTGAAATCCACTAACATAATCTGCAGTTCAAGAAAATTTCATCATGAAGCAACACATGGTTCCATCAAGATTCTACCATTCTATCAACAGTAAAACAGGAGCTACAGATACAAGAAAACCCAAAATACTATTTTCAAGCCAAAAAGATAGTGTACTCCATGTATATATGAAATGAAGAGGCAACACGAATTTGAACAAGGACTACCTCAAGCCTACTTCCATCAGGAAACGTTTGCCAACACGGTTTCAATTCAACAATATAATCACTAACACAAAGAAGCCACTCCATTTCTCTTTTCCACATTGTTTTCTTCTCAGATGGCAATGGTTCCAATCTCCACAATTGGCCAAACACAGTAGCTACAAGGGAACAAATGCACAAAGCTAGTTCTCAAGCACTTCAAACACAAGATTAAACATAGATCCTTAAAAAGTGAGAGGAAATTAATGTTTACCACACAGATTGGTAATAGCATTTGAAATGGCCAATGCTGGGCAAACCCCTTTACCACTTCCAGACATGTCTTCACCCAACAATAATTTAGAAAACCGCTCTTTCATCATCTCCATATCTATATAATTAACAACACCAGAAATTGTCAGATCGTGGACAAAAGGAATAAATCAACTATGAGCATTAAAACCACCCACATAATTACATCTACCAACCAAATTCAAGCCATGGTAAATACTATGTTCAAACACACACACACACACACACACAAACTTCTCTTGTATGTACTTAAACCACATATTCAATATTTGATACAATAAAATAAGAGAATTAAACACCATAAATCACCTGAAATTTTCGAACCCAGTTTCTTCAACCCACAATCATCATCATCACCACCACCACCACCGCCAACATTTAATTGGGGCTTTCTTTTTTCTCCAGACAAATCATTCCCCAGATTAGTAGCAGCTTTTCTGATAGGCCAACCTAATTGACACGAAGAAGAATGATCAGTACTCGATCCACTCTCACAACTCGTACTGCCGCCGCTCTCTCTCGACTCAGTCGCTGAGTCATCGCTAATCAACTCGGACCCATCTTTCTTCTCGCTCTTCCCAACCACACTCTCCATTTAGACGGCAAAAAACCTAGCAAAAATCGGATTCCTTCAACTCAATAAAGAAAATGGCTTAACCGATCTTTTTCTTGTATGAAAAATGGGTTCATCACCCATTCAGCTTCAATCTTGATAAAATCTCAAAAAGAAGAAAAAGAATTAGTTGAATGAAGATTAACAATGGATTATTTTGTGGGACAAAACTGGTTTCAATCTATCATACACACAGTGTGTGTTGTGTGTGTGTGTGGGTTCTGCAGATTTGATTTTAAAAAGTAGAGAGGTAACTGCCAAATGGTAAAAGGCGTAACGTCTACTTTGGAAAGTCTCATTCAAAAATTATTGCATAGCCGTAAGACGGATTTGTCAATGTTTCCCTATTTACCATTTTACCCTTGCTTAATTAATTATTGGATAATGATTTTTCCTAATCAAGTTTCACATCCTAGATTTAGCCTTGTGTACATGTATTAAGAAATGTGATAAAAAGTCTAATCTACCCCTATTCATGTTTAATTAATGAGGAGCTTTTATCTCTTTAACACATTTAATTTGAGATGAGTAAATAGGGGCATATTTGGTATATTGCATGTAAATATGCTTTGGAATACGAAAACGACAACTATTTTGGGACAAATTTTAATTGCTAAAACGTCATTTATTTTGGGACAGAAGTAGTATTATATAGTACTACTTTCACTCAAATTTGGTCAGGCTCATGTTTGACTTAAGGTTATTACTTTATTTTGATAGTTGTTACCCTATTTATAGATGAAATTATGTAAAAATCTTATTTAACACATCCTAGATTTTGATTAGCTTTATCTCTTACATTTTAATAAAAAATAACACTTGCACTCACACTTGGTCAGGATCATGTTTGACTTTATGTTATTACTTTATTTTGATAGTTGTTTGCCTATTTATAGATGAAATTATGTAATTAATAATCTTATTTAACGTATATAAAAATGATAGCTTTGGGTATTTGTAACTCGAGATTTAACCAAGTCTTTTTTCAATAAGGCAAGTGAAATTTCCCCTATTCCTAATTAACATTGTATTTACCTTTGTGGTATAAAGAAATACATTATAGTTACATCCCACGTATATTAACATCATCGATGCTTTAATAGACTTCATATTCGTAATGGTCCCCTTTTCAAAGTGATTAAGGCATTAAAAGTGATTTAGTTGGGAATCATCCTCAACACTTCATCATAATTGTTCGAGCTACACTAATTATTTCAATGTTAGTATCTGTTCAAATTGAAATATGCATCGGATATTCTATTCTTGTATAATTACTATAAAATCATTCAAAATGATACAAATTACATAATGTAGAATTCATATAGTGGTCAATTATAGGCATTGTGCAAAGTCATTCTTGCTTTAAGACTAGTGTACTTGTCATTAATTAGTGATTAATGTAACAATTAATGTAATAATGTAGTGGGGATCGAAAGGATGTTAGAATAAGGTTTTGCATTAAACGCAAAAACTTATATACCCCTGGGGCACATAGGGGCACGGATCTAGGTGTTATATATATATATATATATATATATATATTATAGGTGTTATGTTTCTTGATGTTATAAATATACTCAAGAGAGTATATATAATACATGTAAAGTAGTATATATTTAATATCATATGATAATTAATTTTGGGGTATCGTGATCCCGAGACATACAAGTGTTACTCTGCATTAAATAGCAGTTGATTGTGTTTGCATGGGAGAGCGTCAAAACTTATTACCTCTCAAATCGTATTGAAAGAAGTAACAATGTAACATGCTTCTGCATTTATTTTTATTTGCAATACTTTACATTTTGCAATTCATGTGCTCTGCTTTTAATGAGTCTTGATATTTTGGTTATTTTCAAACTATTTATTAATTGATTAACAAAGTTTTATAACCCTATTTCACATTTGTAGTTTTGAGTTTTTCACAAAGATAAAGAAATTATTGGAAATAACAATTAGATATTAGAGACATTTATTTATACCACAAAATCTAATAAAATAAATTTTTCTACCACAACATATAGTTTTGTTAAATTTTCTGCTACTATTGGGTGAAAAGTTTAAAATAACTCATTGCACTCACATGTATATAGTGCATTGTTCTTCACTGATGTGATGAAGGATGTTATTTATGTCTTATCAATAAGGGAAAAATTATCATTTACATATTTTTGTGGTAAAATCATAATTCAATCATTATCCTAATTGTGGTTGGTTAAAAAATTTAAAAGGGTGTCATTCCTAACAATTACGTCAATCTTTAATACACATTATATTGAATATGACAATCTATATAAAACTTGTAGTATAGAATAATGGAAAAATAATACAATAACTTGTACTATATAATATTAGGGAAAAAAACACTATTTAATTATCACTAATCAATGGGGTTTTCCTTTTTTTTTTTCCTAGAATTTTTATTCTGAAATATAATTTGTCTCAATAAAACAACAAGAATGTTTAGCCAATGTAGGGTGGCTACTTTTAAAATTTTCGTACTTAGACAATTAATTTAACATAAATAGTTTGACAATGATTTTACTATATTCATCGAGTTTGTCATAATCTTGCTTTTCTTGCCTGAAAATGAGGTACTATAGGTTGTGTCTTAAGTGATATGCCTATGAATAGCACCATCGCTGTATTTTTTTTCAAATTAATATTGACCTCGAAACTACAAGATAATCATTGATTAGAACTAATTATTTAAAGATTAAGTTGCCTAAATAAATATTGCTGCACTTTAATCCATAAGTAAATACCATATGATAAGAGGGAATTATTATGCATCGAGGACTGGAAAATTTTGAATTAAGAGAGGGAAAACATTCCATTGTTTCCAACAGAAATTATTGAATGAAAAAATGTATATACAAAAACTCATGTGAGACGGTCTCACGAAACCGTGAGATGAATCCTTATTACCCATGAATTGTAATCATATCCATATATTTCAATATGAATTGCTAAATGTGGGTTATGAGTTGATCTGTCTCATGAAAAAAGACCGTCTCACATAAGACCTACTCAAATGTATATTTGGATGTTTTGAAAAATATAATTTTTTGAATCAAGAAGTTGATTTTTATCTCACTTCGTAAAATTGTCTCTTTTGATTCATTGAAAGTCCCATAATACCCTTAGTCGTCGCAAATTATGATTTCTTACCACAATGATATGAGTGAGACTTAGGTGCACCCGGGGCACGGATCCAGGATCCGTGCCCCCAACCCGACCCGGATTATATATATATTTTTTTTTCTTTTTTTCTCTCTATTTTTTCCATCTTCTTCTTCATCTTCTTCTCCTTCTTCTGCCTCTTCTCCTCCTGCTCCTCTTCTTCTTCTTCCTCCTCCTCCTTATCCGATCTTCTTCTTCTTCTTCTTCTTCTTCTTCGAAGCTTCTTCTTCTTCTTCTTCTTCCTAATTTTATATAATCATGTTCATTTCCATTTGTATAAGATTTGCAAAAATTTGGGGTTTTGTTGCTCAGAGATGGAGGATTGAAAAATGGGAAGTAGAATTGCTGGTTTCCTTGCTGTAACTTGAATTGGGCTCGCATTGCGTTTGGATTCAAAGCAGAATTCAGAAGAATGATGGCATCTTGCTCAAATGGAGATGAAGCTGTTGAGTTGGGTTCACATGGCAAGAACTTTAAATACCCTGATTAATATTCTTGTATTGAGTTCATATGAAATAGAAATAGCCTAGGAATTGAAGAGCTCATTCCAGTTTCTATGGTGTATGCATGACTCAAATTTGAAGTTGAGAGATGAACAAAAATTGTGGAATTAATGTAATACCATTAAGGTATTAATGTAATACCATAAAGACATTTCTGTAATACCATTAAGGTATCAGTGTAATACCATAAAAGACATTTCTGTAATACCATTAAGGTATTAATGTAATACCATAAAGACATTTCTGTAATACCATTAAGGTATCAGTGTAATACCATAAAAGACATTTCTGTAATACCATTAAGGTATCAGTGTAATACCATAAAGACATTTCTGTAATACCATTAAGGTATCAGTGTAATACCATAAAAGATATTTCTGTAATACCTATAGGGTATATGTGTAATACCAATAGAGTATAGGTGTAATACCCATCACTGAATCATCAACTAGGTAATCAGGTGTGTGTGGGGCGCACACCAGACTTGCTATGGGCGCGCGTGGCGGCGCGTGGGCGCGCGTGGAGGCTGCCCACGCGCCGGGTCGGATCTGGGGGCACGGATCTAAGATCCGTACCCCCGGGGTACACAAGTTTTTGCCCAATGATATTGGTTTTCTTATCAGTGAATTTCGGGGTTTTAGTTTGGTTAATTACATTAATCTAAAACCCCGTGTCTCATGGCAAAATATTTTATGCAACTGGTGCATAGATCCCAGATCGACCCGCCCCACTCACCTCTGACCCGCGTTTTCACGCGCCCTCACGCACCTGGTGGGTGCGCTCAAACCCACCAAGATTCGCTCAGGCAATCATACCGTCATGTTATGTTAGAGTTACCCTCATGTTATGTTAGTGTTACCCGTGTTACCCTCACGAGGGTAACACTAACATAACATGAGGGTATGATTAACATTTTAGTTTAGTGGTTTTAAACTAAGGGTATGAAATCTGGATATGGGGTCACATTAACATAACGCGAAGGTAACCTTAACATAACGTGAAGGTAACCTTAACATAACGTGAGTGTAACAACCAAAACAAGGGAAATAAGTAAAGAGACACGGGCTGGGCGGGCCAGCCCAGCATGCGCGTGGCCTGCTCGGGGCCCAGTTGCACAGATCACAGATCCGTGCAACTGATGCACAGGAGAGTAACTCGTGTTTCATTGATTTCCACACCTTGAAAGAAAGAGCAATACTTGTGAGCCCCGTGGGTATGATATCCTCAAATTAATTATCATATAATGTTAAATATATACTCTATGGATATCATGTATATACTCTTCAGGTATCACATGAATACCCTTATATGCATATGATACTTGTAGGGTATATTTATAATATCAAGAAACATAACACTTATAGAGTGTACATATATATATATATAACATCCAAGAACATGTATATAACATCTAGATCCGTGCCCCTATGTGCCCTAGAGGTATATAAGTTTTTGTTTTAAAGAAATACATCTTTATTCTACAAATATTCAATCAATATACTGATTTTTAATTTTTTTTAAAATACTACATAGGTAATTTTATTTTTTTGGTTCTACCCTATCAAGTTTTGTTACCATTTATAGGAGAAAGAATAATGTTAAGGAAATCTTTTATATATACTAAAGGAGTAAGTCTCTTGTGAATCAGGTGCATGGATCTTAGATCCATGCACCCGGGTCGGATCCGGGTCGGGGGGACCGCACCCTCTTTTTTTTTTTTTTTTTTTTCGCTCATGATTTTTGAAAAAAATCACATACCAATAGTATATGTTAGACATACCTTTACATTATGTTAGACATACCTTTAAGCTATGTTAAACATACCAGTTCTGCCCAGATTCCATGCCTTGTCTTTTTTTGGCTTGATTTTTGAATTTTGGCACATACCACTACGTTATGTTAAGCATACCTTTACGTTGTGTTAGACATACCTTTATGTATACTTAAACATACCTTTGTATATGTTAGACATACCTTTATATATAGTTAAACATACCTTTATATATGTTAGACATACCTTTGTATATAGTTAGACCTACCTACACATGGTTGGTCTAACTATACACAAAGGTTGGTTTAACTATATACAAAGGTTGGTCTATTTGAGCGAATTCTGAATGAGCTTCAGGCCAAGTCTCCAGCGCGTGGGAGCGCGTGCATGCGCGTTTTGGGCGCGTTTTGGGCGCGTTTTGCGCGCGTGAACGGGTCGGGTCAGGTGCATGGATCTTAGATCTATGCACCTGACTCATAAAAGTTTTTGCCATACTAAAGGAATAATCATAGAGGACACTTGTCAATCCAACAATTTTTCTCATTTTAATTTTTCTTTTTAAAAATTAAATCTATTTAAAGCTAATTAATATTGCTATTTAATGATATCTAAATTAATGTTGATAATAAACATTAGTAAATATAATATAAAAAATTTAACTAAATTTGTTAAAGTTACAACTTACATATACTAGAAAAGGATTTATAAATTTGAAATTTGTTAATTTAAATTTTTTAGAGTAAAATATAAATAAATAATGAAAAATAAAATAAATGTGGGTTGATTTAAACGAAATTATTCAAATGTTTCAAACTAATTAATTAATAAGATCATATAGTTTTGGGAATATGTGTTGTAAAATAAAATTTGAAATTTATTTAAAAATACTTGACTTTCATTTTTATCATCTTATCAAAAATAAAACTTGAGGGTGTGTATATTATATATATAATAATATTTCAATTTTCTAAATAATAGAGAAAAAAATAATCATCTTATTGTTTGACTGAAACATATATTTCAACTAGATAATATATAAATTTGAATGTGTCGTTTTTAATGCAATATTAAACGTTGTGCATTGTATAACATCATATATATATTTCCTATATAAATAATAATTATCTCTTTTTAAATTTAATTTAATTTTGTAATCCCGTGTATTACACGAGTTCTATACTGGTAAATTCCTAAAACATCACTTATTAAATCAGATTATTGCACATTTCGGATAAATTCTAAAACAATGAGGATATGGATCCAATCAGTAATAAATTCTTGATAATATAAACATGTATAAAGCAAAAAATACAATAAGCCCAATATCCTCAGAAGGTCCATTAAAGTGTATTAAAAAACTTTTCTAAATATCCCATAAGTTAAATCTCAATAAATATTAGTTAGGGTGAAATGAAATGTCATGTTTCATTTTTTCGATTTTACAAAATATTTAATCCATTTAACTGTGTCACACATGTCACATGTGTAGAAAAAACAATAAAACATTATGAATATAAGTTAAAATGGATCCAACATGAGAATTGAAGCAAAGGAAGATATATGTGAAATCCTTAATATTTAGAGTGAGACAAAATTCAAATTTGAACATACCTTATCATCATCACAAAAGCAAATCAAAAGGGGGTGAAACGGCTAGTAATCCCAACTTCGATTTAGATGTAACAAAGTCCATAAAGTGAAACTTCTTTCACTTCCTCCCCTACCAAACACCTTTCGTTACATTCAATTTCTTAACCTAGTACTCCCACCGTCCCAGTCGAAGTTGCCTACTTTGACCGGACACGGAGCTTAAGAAAACGCAGTTCACTCTTATCTTTTGCTTTCTTTTTTATTAATTTTTTTTATATACTTTTTGATTTGTGGGCTGACAAATTGGATTGGAATAAAGCGAAATGGCAAGTAGGCAATGTCAACGGAGGGAATATTACATTCACTTGTGATTGAGATGGAGTGTAATTAAAAAGGTAGTAAATTTGATATATTTATCGTATCTGAGCACTTAATTCAGTTGTATTTTCCACAACTATCAACAAATGTTAATTCAGAATTTTGATTTTCTTAAGTGAAAAAATAAGATCGAAAGTAGTGTTATTTTGAAGCTGTCCAAGGTTTGAAACAAGAACACCTCAAAAATATGACTTGCTTTTTTCTTCATTCTTTCGTAAAGTGATTGATGCATGGTTATGCTTTTCTAGTTTTCTTTTACCCTTTAGCAGCCTTTGTAGTTTGTTCTGATTAAACTGAAGTATAAAGGGTCACTAGCTTTTAATTTCATGAGTGAAAGCACTTGCAACTTAACATTTTGTTGGCCATTTTTATTTTGATTTTCAATTTATCAATTCGAGTCGAACTTTAATAAAATAAGTTAGGTTGAGTTTGAGTTAAATTTCTTAAATTGAGTTCGAGCTTGAAGCTAACTCGACTCGATTTTTTCTACATTCTAAATTGATTTTCTCAGGAATTTTATCTTGTATATTTTTTGAAATGTGATTCTTGTATATAAAGGAGGGAGAATAATAAAGGGGAAAGCCTTATATTAAGAATTGGGCTTCGCAAAAAATCCAGTTGGGCTTAGAAATCATTGAAGCCCAGTTCCAGATTATTTGGATAACTTCAGATCAAGTCCATTAAGCCTTTGATCAGTATGTAACAAGTCCAATGGGCTTCTGAGATCATTTAAACCCCCTTTGATTTATCTTTCTTCTTCATCCACATATGAAGAAATACTGGCAATTGGTTATTTATTTATTTTTTTAAGGTAAAGAGTAAATACAACAAAGTAAAAATTTTTGTAAGAGTTCAAGTGAAATACCTTTTTTATTATATCTATTAGAAAATTTGAAATTCAAGGATGATAAAATTGATATATATATATATATATATATATTGATTTTGTTCCCGTTCGAATCTTCTTCTTCTCCGATGCAAATTAGAATTCTCCGATCAGAAATATCTGCAAAACAAAGAACACCGGAGATTTTTCCCGGTGAAGAGACTTCGACGCTCAAGTCAGTGATCCGGAAAAACTAGTAGCTATTTTCTTCTAATGATATTGTATGTTTTTTCGTGTGTGTTAAAGAATAAGAAAATGAAGGTTATAAATACTCCCTGAAGGACGTGGCTGTTAGATCCTTTCCTAAAAAAGTGGAGAGTGGACGAGATATCCATGATCGTGGCGGTTATTCAAATTTAAACTAGTTCG
This sequence comes from Scutellaria baicalensis, assembly GCA_005771605.1. Lineage (NCBI taxonomy): Eukaryota > Viridiplantae > Streptophyta > Magnoliopsida > Lamiales > Lamiaceae > Scutellaria > Scutellaria baicalensis. The sequence continues at coordinate 65,860,613 of CM016721.1, read as the reverse complement.
CTTCAGGATCAGTTCGTCTTCTTGTCCCGAAAGTTTAGTTAGTTCGCGTCTGTTTCCCTGTGAATTACGAACTCTCCTGTTCGCATCCATATTCTGCTTGCTCCTTCGTTCTGTTCGCATCGATTGGTCTTCAAGCCGGTTCGCTTTCCCGAATAGTTCGAATGTGATCAGTTCGACCACATCATATATATATATATATATATATAATAATGGCTAAATCGTAGGAGTGTGTCTGGTGTGGGTTGGTTTGGAGATTGATGATCTTCCAAACCCAAATAAATTTTTGGAGGATTTCATTAAAAAAAAAAAAAAACTAAATACTTCTTACAAAATTTCATAATTTACGAAGAAATATGTTGACGATGGCCGATGGGGCCTCCAACGAGTAGAATTTGAGATCGATTTTAAGTTTGTTTTTGACACGGTCCCTTCAACAAAACAAAACAACTCGCGAAATTTGACAACTCTAATATAATATATATTAAAGATGATATTTCACTAATATTATTGTTATCTACATAACATAACATATTTGGTATTTTAACTCAATATCGATCTAGCACTTTCGAAGATATAAAACAAGTTATTCGTGCAAAAAATTCATTCTCCTTTTACAATTTAAATAATTTTTGATTTTTTTATTGAAAAATGATTTTGGAGGGGTAATTAAAAGTTGGCACAATCAAAGGATGAAATTCTGGAAGTTAAATGTTCCAAATTGTTTTTAAAAAAATTCATGTTTAACATAGATTTATCATTGATTGATCGACACATATATGGATAATAAGTGTTTGCGGTTTGTTGCTCTATTGATCGTGGATATATTCATATGTGTTAATTGGTAATGAGTCGCATATATAGGATCTCAATCAATTTTACTTTTCAAAAGCTAATCATTACAAGAGATTTTAATTTTTTTTATTAATTGTATGAAATATATCACTGATATAGTTTTGCTTTCACTATTATTTTACCGAAAATTGTAAAGATTGAACAGTTCAAAAGATGCAATTATCAACAGAAACTCTAATATAAAATGACATTTCAAATCAAATTATATATTCCACCTTACTTTATGTTGTCTATATGACTAGAGTAGGTCTCACGGATCTTTTTTCGTGAGACGGATCAACCTATAACCCACACTTAGCAATTCATATGAAAATTTGTGGATATGAGCTCAATTTATGGGCAATAAGGATCCGTCTCACGGAAACTATTTGTGAGACCGTCTCATATTAGTTTTTGTGATATGACCACAAAATTACACCTTTACTGATGATTTCAATAATAAAATAATATTCAAGCCATGTTTGGCTGATCCATGAGTAATCTTACGTATATAATCCACTCAATAGGATATTTACAATAGCAATGTAACTAAAGTAACACGCGTATATTAGACGGATATTTTAATAATTAATTAAAATTTTGAAAATTATTATTAATAATTAAATTTAATTATTATCTATTATTAATTCTTAATTTAATTAGTATGTAAATTAAATTTAACTGGTATGTAAATTAAATTTAATTGTTCAGAATAATTCAATTATCATTTAATATAATTTCAAACAACAACTTTAATTAAATGTTTGTTTAAAGTTTTGATAAGTTATTATTTTATTAACAATTTGTTTTTCAATCATTATTATCTAAATAAATGATTAATTATAATAAATTAGAAATATTAAACCAATGTATTAATTGATGATGAAATTAAACTTAAATTAAATCCTTAATTGAGAAATATGATTAACTAGAGAGTGACATGTGTCACTTTTGATTATTCCTTTAGTATATGTATAAATAGGATTTCCGGTAATGCCTGAATCTTGAACTAGCAAGTTGTACGCTATGTCCTCTCCTACACACTATTTTACTGATTGTTGATTGAGAAAATTTAATTTAAGACGGAAAAATCAACATGAAATAATCTCGACGAAAACTTATATACATAAAATAATCTCATAGATATATTATCTTGAGAGACGAAAATCCAACATTCATTTTGTGAGTGATAGATTAATAGATCAATCTGTTTAACAAAATCAGATTTATGAAACGATCTTATAAGAATCTTTACCTTGAATCCCGATAACTCAACCGTGTAGAAGCATGAGTCCCCTTTTGGAATGGATATAATGTAATTGCATTCCAACAATTATATTGGGGGGGGGGGGGGGGGGACATGGTATTGTATGATATATTCTTAAAAATCAGAATGTATAAAACTCACCTGATTTGGTAATGTTATGCAATTATTGGCAGCCGAAATCAAAGGAGAAGACAAATGATACATGAGTGTCAATTTGGTCTCCAAGAAAGTGATATTTTATCATCTTAATTACTTGACTTGGTATATTATGATTTATGACAACAATGATGCTTAGATATGTTCTAATCATTGTGTTTAACTTTGTCATTAGGGGCACTAACTCTGTGAAATATAAACCTCTTTTTTTTCACTTGGAAGATCATTTAATAAGTAAGAGTTGATAAAAACGAGTATTTTGATGTTATATGTTAACAAAATAAATTAATTTTCCACGCTTTTACAATCATTGTTGAAGAAGTGCAGGTTCCTAATGTACGTGTAAGTGTAATTCTATTTGCTAGCTACTAGTAAAAATTAATCGAGAAAATCCAATTTAATTTATGCATCCGACAAAATGGTAATAATTAAATCACTTTTGGATTCTTACCTGACAAAACTATAAAGATCATTGTCGGTTTCTTACTGAGTATAAATTTATGGTTGTCTCTGACAGAAGAATTGTCTCGATACGATATGTTTCTAACGCAAGAAACTACTTTAAAGATTTTGAAATGGTTTTATATTTTCCACCAACCAAACATAGCCACATAAATATGTATCGAATCAGAATTTGTAGTAACATGCTAAAACGACAACAAAAAATGGATATGTTGATAGATATGTATTGACAACATGAGAAAGACCCAACAAAAAAAATTTCATTTAGGTAAACTATGAGATCTTATAAAATGATCGAGATTGATTGTTCATCCTGAAGAAGGTCCAGTGTAATGGTAATATTCTATAATTAACAACAATCATACCAAATATAAGAGAATAGATCTATTGTAGAACATTACTGTGAGGCTTGGTATTAGTAAATAGTAACTAGTCATTAGATAAATAGTTGCGGTCCAAGTAGCCCTACCCAACTTTATTTGTTTTTAGTAAAATAGCTTTACCTCTTTTCGATTCAGTGATGGGTGATTTCGAATCGATCTTGATGTCTAGTTGGGATTATTGCGTTGGATTGATCAGCGGAGTAGTAAACTCTTTTGACGGATGGAGTGCTTAATTCACATGAAAACGTGACCTGCATTGTAGTCCACATACTTTGACCCGAGGAAGATCATCCAGTTATAGAATGCGTTAGGGGCTCTTAAGGAGGAGAGATAGAGGCTAAACCCACCATCCCTAGCTGGAGAGTCTCATTCAGTTCCCAGCTTGGCCTACGCTACGATCGCTAGAACTCCCTCCAACAGATTCAAAGTCAAATCCTTGTATGGGAGCATGGAAAGCGAATGAGAGCATTCCACGTCAGTCCCTGAATGTAATTGCTATTTATAATAAAGTATTATTGTCCTCGATCTTTTTTTTTTCTACCCTAACTGCCTCATTCAGTTGTTGTAAATATATTTATAGCTCTCTCAATATCATGCTTGATACGGAGGTTTAAGTATTTATTTTAGAAAGAAAAAACCAAAATTTATTTTGTTTTAATTATCTTATGAATTTACATTTTCATACATGTCGAATTTATAAATTAATGAAGTTAATTTACGCGACAATTTGAGCTTGAAACTCTGTTATATTGAACACAGGCATTAATTAATATCAAGGGAGATGATAATTGTAAGACAATTACTTGTTTTTTCCTTTCCAGTTTATTATTATTTTATTTTTTTGTGAAATTTGCAATATACTACGTGGAATATTTATTTAAGAAAACATACATGAAATATTTTATTAACTTACAACGGACAACGTGGAATTATAACGAACACGTTATAAAATTCTCACCTGCAAGTTAGTCGTGCATTGAATTCAAGAAATGAAATACTACCTCCGTCCCCCTTATCTTTGCCACCTTTGACCGGCATGAATTCTAAGAAAAAACTGTTGATTTTGATGTGATGTGTTATTTTAATGTTTTTGAGTGGCAGTTTTGTAATTAATGTGTGCTTTTTGAGTGTAAAGTAAGTAAAATGAAAGAAATTGAGAGGTAAGGTCGTAATTTTTTTGTTGCCATTTTTTGGCTGACAAAGTTAGCTGGGACAACAAAAAACGGAAAGTAGGCAAAGATAGTAGGGACGGAGGGAGTATCATACATTAAATTGATTCTCACATGAAATACGTATTTCAATTGCAAAAAATAGTAAAATCATGAATTCTGTTTTTACTATAATATTTAAGAAAAGTGTTTATGGTACTCGAAATAGAAAGGTCAAATGGAAGAAAATATGAGCATGAGAGAATAATGACCAGACAATAAATAAACGGGTTCATAAAAAATCGTATGAATTTTGTGGATATCACACCATTAAATTTACTATGGAATTCATCATAAATACACCATTATTATGGATAAATATTTAAACGCTGTTGTTCAAATGTTATATAAATAGTGAATACGATATTAAATGTAATTTATTAGACCGAGCTTTATATTAGCAACTCAAATTATAAATTAAAATTATTTAATATATTTCATTTGGTACGGTATTTAAAATACAAACTATATTATCAATAGATCTACATATGAGTATTTACACCATTCATCTATATATATATAAAAGTAGAATATTCTGTCAAAAATAACTACAATAAATGTTTAATTTATTAAATATTTTCATTTTAAGAAATCATTAATAACTTTTATTTTAAATTTATTAATAAACAAATACATAAATATTAATATTTAATACATTTAAATTTATATTTATTGTATAGAAAATTAAAAGAAAAGGTAAATAGATAAATTTATCTATATATTTCTATATTATAATAATAGAGGAAAAGTTTGAGATATTTACAAAAATACTATTTTCTCAACAAAAAAGTGTCACATCAATAATATTTTTATTTTGCATTTTTTATTATTTAATCCATTCAATTTATTATATATATATATATATATTGTATTAGTTTATTCTTATTTTATTAATACTAATTAAGTTATTTTTTATTGAATAATTTCTTATACACCAACAATAGATAATGTTCAAACAATAATTTCAATAATAAATATAATTTGTTTGGGGATAATTGTATCATATTTAATGTAAATATAATTTATAAATAAGTGTAACACTATTAAAGATGAGTATATATACATATATGTATATATATACTGTATTTAGTGTGAAATTATATGTCATTCTAAGCATTTTTTAAATTAATATTTGTAAGTGTCCCATCAAATTTTTTTTTTATTTTGCATTTTTACTATTTAATCAATTTGATCTAATAATATAAATATTGTATTAATTTATTCTCATTTTATCGATCTTAATTAAATTAATTTTTATTGAAGGATTTATTAAAAATCAACAATAGATATCCAAACAATAATTTCAATAATAAATATTAATTTGCATGAGAATAATTTATACTATAATAATATAAATTAATAAATAAATATAACACTATTAAAGATGTGTGTATATACATATATGTATATATAATATGTATTTAGTCTGAATTATATGTCATCTTAAATATTTTTTAAATTATAAATATCTCATAATCAAATAAAATTTTAGTCTTTTACTTTACACTTAGGTCTTCGTATATTTTTATATGACAGTGCACGTTTTAAATTTATATGGCTCACCTGATTATTTAAATTATATGCTTAGTTTTTAATTATATTATCATCATCATGATCGTAGACTACTACTACATTTTGATTCTGTGTTGAACTTAAATCGTAATGATCAATGTCTTGCTATATCAATTAATTTACGTGATCCTTATAAAGTAATAATTATCTGTTAAGCGATATTAATAAAAAAAATCATAATTCAATTTATTTTGAAATAAAAGGTTGAAAATACATAATTGACAGTGCTTACATCAAGTTCCTACGTTAAAATTTCTAATTTTATTGTGTAATGTTTCTATATATACATACTCACATACACATGTATTTAATTTAAATAATTGAATTTGATTTTTAATTCAAATTTTTTTTTAGTTTTTTAGTATATTTAATTTAAGTGACTGAGTATATTAGTTTGTAACACAGATGATAAAAAAATGTTTCGACTATAATTGTTGTGTATAAAGAAGTTTTTAAAAAACTTACAAACTTTATATATTACAGGTAGAATTTTCAATTTTGATTTGAAGATAATGATATTGATACTTTTGTTTTTAATATTAATCATAGATTAGTGAATTGGATGTGTATAATATCAATATATTGTTGTGAATTGAATTATTTTAAGCAAATTTATATTTTCTTAGTTATTAAATATTATTGTCTTTTATATACTAAAATTACTTACACTATATTATGAAATGATTAATATTTACCAATATTATATCACAAAACGCGCATCGTGCGGGTGCGAGTACTAGTTCACTTTACATCATAGAAAGATCTCAATACCTTGACAATTATGGGAATTTTTGAAAACTTACATTTTTGGTACTAAATCAAATAAATACCGAAATACCATACAAATACTTCTGGTCCTAGATAATTCTTTATATAAAGTTTAATTAATATGTAGAATTTGCATTATGTCTGTTTGAAATTTCACCACAATATTAAATTACTGTGAAATTTATACATTTTTATCAAACCATTTAATTACTACCATCATTATTTATTTTATTAGTATTTACTAATTTATGTACCCAAAAAAAGAGTCGATTTATTATTAGTTATAATAAAATTGAAGGACGGGATTGATGAATAAATGGAGGATATATGTGAGATTTGAGAGTTTTTAAAAAATGTACACTTATTTTGTTGATATAAATATAAATTTTGTATGGAAGGAGTAATTTAATTAATAATAATAAGATAAAATGTTGATCTAAAAAGTTAAGCGAAAAAATAAAAGGTGGGAAATTATATGGCAACGCCAAGTGGATAAGTAGGAGGACAAATGTCTTCGACCGCTAATGACACTCTCCTCCATTTTCTTGCATGCTTAATTTTAATGTCTTTTATTATAATATAAGATGGGCCCACCACTTAATTTAAAAAAATATTACTGTGCTAATAATTTCTTTGTAATTCGATTTTTTGAATAACCGAAACAAAAGCAAATCCAAATCCCCCTTTTGATTTTTGAAAATTTTGTCTCGAATTGGGCATGAAACCTTAATAAAAAGCAAAGCCCCTGTCCTCAACATTCCCCACTCTCTCTCTCTCTCTCTCTCTCTCCTCCTTTTCCTTTGGGTCCCTCTCTTCATCCAAGATACTCACTCCGCCATTATTATACCTTATTCAAGCAGCAACCGTTTTCAAAACGCATAACCCCCCACTCTCCCTCTCCCTCTCTCTCTCTCTCTCTCTCTCTCTCTCTCTAATGAAGATGGCTAGTGGTGGTGCTGAAGAAGCAGGTTTCTGGTTGCCCGCGGAGTTCTTGACGGACGATGATTTTCTCATGGAAAAGGAGAACTTCAACAAGAGAAACGACACTGAGTCGGACTCCGAGTTCTGCTTCCCCACTGAGTTCCCCTACGATTTCGACGCTCAGACCGATCATCTTCTCGAGGTACCCATCTTCTCGCTTTTCTCTCTTCCTTTTTCTTAGTTTTCTCTACTTCATTTCCATGTTTACCTTTTATTTCTGCAGAAATTTGGATGATGTCGACTTCGCCACAGTCCACTCTGGCCAACTTCGGCAGCGCCGGAGCCTCCAGCAACGGAAGCCCAAATGCTATGCCGTCGCCCCCCACTACGCCGTTGGGCGCCAAATACGACGCCGTTGGGGATCTCATATACCTCGCCGCCGGCCAAATTGCGAAGTTTAAGCTCAACCGCGGCTATGGCGAAAAAGACCTTTCCGCCCCTCCCAGAAGCCATGCCCAATTTTACCCTGAACCAAAATCACCCATTTCCTCAGTTTATCCCCTCACGCATGTAATAAATCCCTAAATTCATACACTGTTTTCTCTATTTATCTACTTTATTTTGGTTTTTTCCCTGATAATACCTTTCCATTTTCTCAGAAGCAACAGAATGAGGGCTGTGAAGTGTTTTACAGTCGGCAAAACATGTTCCAAAACAGGGGAGGAATGGGTCAAGCTGCATGGACCCCTCAGCAGAACCCTATCCATGGGAGGGCGATTTTATTCGCCGGAAGCGGCGGTACGGCGGCGAAAAGATCCTGTGCCGGCACCGGAGTGTTCTTGCCTCGGAGATACGAGAATATGAGCAACGGCAACTCTTTTTCGTCGGATTCTCTGAGGAGGCCAGGTATTTTACAGCTTAGTGCCATTTCAATTTCCCCCCATTTTCATGCAATAGTGTTTTGGAACTATATGATTTCAAATTTTTTGGGGTAGTTTTCATGTTTAACTTCGAATATGTAGCAATTTACCATATTTAGTATCATTAGATTTTGTAAGAACCGCTATTTAAAAAATGTGACCTTGGCAAGATACAAAAATGGTGGACCCTTTGTGTCTCTGTATCTTCTCTGCGAAGGAGAAGGGACCCATCTTCTACTTTGATAGCTCACTTCCATGTGATTGACCCTCCTCACCATTTACTGTTTTTTTCTTGTCACTTTTAGATCTTGTGTCCGAGATTTTTTTGTGGGCATTTTTGTTGTTCAATGAAGACTAAATCTAGAGCCCCTTTTCTTAGAAGTTTTGTAATGGAATGATTTTATTCTCATTGTTGGTATAAATAATGCATGAGTGCCTAATTTGATCCCAAAAACCATCTTTATTGCTAGTGCGTATCTATACTTGCTTTATACCTCTTATCACATAATACATGTGACCGATTTCATTTTATTTTAAACCCGAATTGCCTTTGATTATTCCGTGGAAAATTTGGCCAAGTTCAAATACAATTTCTATGTCCACACAGGTGTTTCTTATCCAGGTAAAGCAGCCGTGCATTTCCATACCAAGCACCACCTCGATGACGTCAACGGGTTCGTGCCACGACAGCTGCAGCCACAGCCGCAACCCCGGGTCAAGCAGGATTTTGCCCCGGATTACTGTATGTGTCTCTGGCTCTAGCATATGCTGATTGCTCTAATCTCTAACTCTTAACATTTGGGATCGGTAACATGTAGATTCCTTGATTGCGCGGAGGCATGCCTTAGTGATGCAACAACGACGAGGTCTGCTGGTGGAAGGATCGTCAATGATCGGCCATGATCTATACCTTCCTCATGAATGGAGTTACTGAATGAATCTCAGGCAAACTAGGTCCTCTGGTAGTGTGTTTCTTATGGTAGTAGGAAGAAGGGTACAATGTAGAAGGGAAAGTAGAAGTGGTGTTTGTTTTTCAACAGCTTTTGATGAAGTATGTAAGTAGGCAAGGACAGGTAATAAGAGTGATTTGCAAGGGTTAGTATGGATGGAAATGAAGAAAGAGAAAAAGAAATTGTAGGAATAAACTAAAGTGGGGTAAGGTCTATTTTGGTTGGGGCTTTTTTGTATGTTGAAAGAGGGTTTGAGTTGGGATTTTGGGCATTTTGTATTTTGGTGAAGTAACCACAACCCTAATGTGGTATATATGATAAATTTTATAGTTTTCAATTGTCAAAGATGCAACAAGTTTAATAAGGGAAAGTTTTCATATAAATGTATAATATGCTATTCAAATGCTTTGTTTTCTTTTCTTCTTTCTTGTTTTTGTTTAGAGTGTGAGTGGGCATTTGGTTTGTACACACAGTCTCTGCACCATTGTTCTTTCATGAAAAGATACAATATAAAGAAAAAGAGAGAATTTTTTGTAACATTGTCTTATGGATCTTAATTGATAAGTGAGACAAAACTTATTGACTTTTGTATATGATATGGGTTTTATGTAATTTATTGTGAAGAGGAACCAAAAATGAAAGGAAAGGAGAAGATGAAAACAAAATGGAGATCAATGGTATGTTTGTTGACCACTTTACAATTTAAATTAGATATGATTATTAAAAATAACAAAAAATGATAAAGGATGGGAAAAATGAAAAATAACAATGGAAATCAATAGTATGTCTGCCGACCACTGTCAATCTAAACTAGATGTCATTATTGGGTATGATTGTTTTTTATAAAGTGAAATCACATAACATTAACTTTTCTAATATATTGTATGGTATTTCTTTTTATAGGATGTTTCTGTAGTACATCAGGTGTATTAATACACCAGACTTTCCACTCATTTTTACCACTCATTTTCAGCCATCAGATTTGAGATTATTAAGGTTAAAATCAACTATGGTCTCAGATCTAATGACTGAAAATGATGAAAAATTTGGTGCATTAAACTATTAATACACCCGATATATTATAGAAGATATATTATAGAAGGACCCCATAATTTAATATCATAATTGTGGTACAAATGAGTGTTGTTCCATCAATGATCCTTTCCCCCATCTTTTCCCCCTAAAAAGATTTTGTTGAATAACCATGTAAATAGTGAATGAAAATCAAATGTATTTATAGCAGAACAGAAAATCAAGCTAACAAAGCAAACGATGGAATGGAAATGCTATAATGTTTACATTGGATAACTTTTAATATGTTCATCGATTATGTATAATAATATCTAATATGTTTGTGGTGAATACATATTAATATACTGATAGTGAACATGGTAGTAGGACTGTATCGATAATATATAGTAAATTAAATTAACAATGTTTTTCATCATGAAAAATTAAAGTTAGTTTTCAATATATAAAACGCTACTCACAAAATATATAAGCAGGAAACTAGTTTCACCCCATCTGACCGTGGTGGCACAAATTTAGATAAATTGTAGTGGCAAAAACAAGAATCCCTTTTGCTATTTGCTGACTTAAAATGTTAAGATTTTATTAATTTAATTGTCCAACTTAACAATATGAATACTATTATGAAATTTCAGGAACTTCATTATATAGGAGAACTGCATCCAATAATTTCATGATAATTGAGAGTCTATTTTATTATTTATTCACACGAGAAAGATTAAAAAAAGATAGGAAATAGGGGTGGTAGATAGAACATTTACAAAAAGACATGATATAGTTGTTGAGGTGATTATTATGTTATGTTTTGAAGAGGAGTAATAGTAGTCCATGTATCATTCACAATCTTTTACCAACTATTTCAATCATTCACACATGCCTATTATTGAATTTCAGGCTGCCATAAATTACACTTGTTTCTCTATTAGTCGAACGTTGTTGAACATTTGTTTTAGTTTATATTTTGCAAATTTCATACTAAGTCACAACCAAACAAGGATGAATCCAGGTCTCGAAGATAATCACTCTGTAGAAACTCAAACTAAAAACATCAATTGACACTTTATTTATATTCGAACAGATCTTAATTATATATTGAGACCACCAGACTTGAGACTTTGATCTGATTCGAAGTTTTCCCACTGTTACATATGATCGTAATACAATTTTCAGAAGGTAGCATAATATTGGTTCGATTTTACTTTTAAACATGTCACACCGTTACAATAATGCTTATATGTAAGCGAGGGGACGAGTGTATACAACTAAGACATAATTTGGGACCTATATTATAGGGTCCTTCTGTAGTATATCAGGTGTATTAATACACCAAACTCTTCATCATTTTCAGTCATTAGATCTGAGACCATAGTTGACTTTGACTTTAATGATGTCAGATCTGATGGCTGAAAATGAGTGGAGCCTGGTGTATTAATATAACTAGTGTATTATAAAATTACCCTATATTATATGATACAGGCATTGGACAAAATAGGAGAAGATAAGGGATTTGTCCGAGTGAAAAAAACGAAAATGGAAAAAGGGTGGGAATGATAAATGTAGTATTTCGTGAACCAATGCGCTCTTGCGTGCACAGGCCCCATTTTTAGCATTACATATCTTCTGCCAAACACTCCCTACTTCTTTCTATTCCTTTTTACTTTCTTACTTACTGAAGGCAAAATCTTGGGTTAAGGTCTCGTTGGATGGGTCGGGTTGGATCGAACATGAAAATGAAAATATAGAATTATTTTATAGTATATTAGGTGTATTAATACATCAAATTCTCCACTTATTTTCTGTTTTGCATCAGATCTGAGATTATTAAGGTTAAAGTCAACAATGTTTTTGGATCTAATGGCTGGAAATGATGAAGAGTCTGATGTATTAATACACTTGTTGTACTACATAATCACCCTGAAAATATATAATATTTGAGTTAGTCTCCTGTGCAACTGGTGCACATACAATTCCGGACGGATCCGGGTCGACCCGAATCCGCGCACTTTTTTTTTTTTTTGAATTTTTTTTTCTGCTTCAGAATGTTACCTTTATGTTGTATGAGTGTGACCTTGTGTGACCTTTATGTATAAATGTAATGACATTTATATACTCTAACTTAGAAAAAAATGAAGAATTTTACACTTTGAAGGTCATAATATTTGTACATAAAGGTCACAAGAATTGTATATAAAGGTCACAACAATACAACAGAAAGGTCTCAATCTAAATTGAAAAAAATCCTAAAATTTTTCATTTTTTCCTAAGTTACTGAACATAAAGGTCATAACATTGAGTTCTTCTGTAGTACACCGAGTGTATTAATACACCAGACTCTTTATCATTTTCAGTCATTATATTTTAGACCATAATTGACTTTGACCTTAATGATCTCAGATCTGATGGCTGAAAATGAGTGAAAAGTCTGGTGTATTAATATACCTGGTGTACTATAGAACTACCCCATAACATTTATATATAAATGTCACACTTATATAACATAAATGTCACATCCTTACAACATAAATGTAACATGCTGAAGCGAAAGAAAAAAACCCAGGTGACCCAGGTGCTTGGATCAGGGTCGGGTCACCCAATTGCACCAATCCAGATCCGTACACTTGGTACATAGGAACATTTGTGATAATATTTTTATGTATTAGATGATAGATTTTTATATATTAATTAATACTTTATATTATAGGTTGTATATTTTGAATTCATCTTGAAAATGACGTTTTCGTTTACATCAATGTTCTTAGATAAAATAGTATTCTTAATTTTCTTACATTCAATGTATTAGTGAATGATAACGACAAAAAATTAACCACTTCTTTCTACATTATTTTATATAGACTTCCATTTGAACAAAAAAGTGGTCTGGGTTGGTCTAGTCAACCATATGGTGTAGTATTCTGCAAATTTAGTATCTGATAACGGGTAATTCTATAGTACACCTGGTGTATTAATACACCAAACTCTTTACCCATTTTCAACCATTAGATCTGAGATTATTAAGGTCAAAGTCAATTATGGTCTCAGATCTAATGACTGAAAATAATGAAGAGTTTGGTGTATTAATACACCCGGTGTACTACAGAAGGACCCCCTAAAAACATGATACGCCTTAGAGCATCCACATCAGTTAATTGTGATGTATTTTTAATTAAAATACAAGTAAAATTAATTGATACTTAAAAATGTCATTTTTATTATCTCTTCAATGATTATTATCCCATTTTGATTCTTTTCTATTTAGATATATTTTTAATTTTGATTTGCTTGATATATAAAAATTAATTGTTCATTATATTAATTGTTGTCAAATGTATATTAATGTCTTTCTTTAATGTAATTAACCCAAAAAGATACAAAAATTTGAAGTAAAAATTAATTTTATTTTTTATTATTAATTATAATTTAATGTAAATTGAAAATTATTAACGTCATTTTTTCTTGGATTAATTGAAATAATTATAAATAATAGAATAAAAATTAATAGATAATGAGATCCACATGCAATAATTGTATTTATATTAAATTAGTGTAGAAGTGTGTTTTTAAAAAGGTATATGTTTTTAATTAGTGTGTTGACATGTGGACCCCACACTAAGATATTGTGCTAAAAATCCACTAATGTGGATGCTCTTATTAAATCCAACGAAGAAGAAGAACAAGCAAATTTAAAGTAATATTTATTTTATATGATATTTTGTCGTTTTGTGTTACACAATATATTGTAATTTGCAATCACATACTCCCTCCAATTCTTTTTATATGTCTTTTTAACTTTTGAAATTATATTCAAAGTATATGTTTTTTCAATTTTTTTTACCAACAATGACCTTATACCTTTTTCAACTTCTCCATTAATTAAATTCAAAGAATATTTATTTTCAAATATTTCATTCAAAACATTTTATATTCCACATGCTTCTATTTATTTTTGGAGTATTAATTAAAGTTAATTTGGAAAGAGAATTTATTTCTTAATCTTGGTGAAGAAGTTCAGGAAGACATATAAAAAAGAATTGGATGGAGTATCTTATTAGTAATCAATATCCCATTTATTCAAGTTCATTTGAAACTAAAGTTTTAAAAACTATTATTCTATTTTGAGTTGGTTGGTTACGAAGAAATTATCCTAATTTTTTATAAAGGCAAATACCTGCTCGATATTTGTTCTATTTTGAAAGCTGCATTATTTTATAGAATGTGTATCCAATAATTATTTTAGACTATGAGTAGGACTTGGGTGCCCCCAACCCGACCCGGTCCGACACATTCAATCATATATATATATATATATATGTATATTGTTTTTTTTCCCACTCCAATGGGTGCCCTAACAGATCCGCCACTTCTATCCAGATCCAGATCCGCCGCTTCCATCCAGATACATTCTCTCGCTTCCATCAGATCCATTCTCCTTCTGCACAGGCGATCGTCGCTCCTTCAGCATCTTCTTCATTCTTCTTCTTCTTCTTCTTCTTCTTCTTCTTCTCTGTTTCACATATTCTTCTCTCCACTTTCCACAGTCCTCTCCACATCGTCTCCTCTTTCTCTCCATCTTATATTCACCTTTGTTTTGCTGTCCAACTACTCTTCTTCTTCTCCATTAAGGCGCATCGTTCTTCTTCTCCATTAAGATGCACCGTTTCTTCTTCTCCATCAAAGATTGATCGAATTGAATAAATTTGTTCTAGGGTTTCTGTGCACAATGCTTCCATGATAAAATTCATATGAATTCTGTAATTTTGTACATTTTGCAGGAAAAAATGAGAAAGAATATGATATAAATGATATTTTATTGTTTAGAAATATTAAACTCACCATACAGTAATGTAATACCTATAGAGTAAATATGTAATACCTATAGAGTACACATGTGATACATATAGAACAAAAATTCGAACAAATAATTCATATCTTAATTGAGTTAGTTTGTAATACCTATAGAATATAAATGCAATACCTATAGAGTAAACATTTGATACCTACACAAAAGTAAAAACAAATAATTCATACCTTTATTGAATAAACACATGATACCTTAAGAGTATACATGTAATACCTTAAGAGTATACATGTAATACCTATAGAACAAAAAATAGAACAAAAAATCAATACCTTAATTGAGTAAGTTTGTAATACCTATAGAGTATACTTTGTAATACCTATAGAGTAAACACATAATACCGATCATTAAATCTCAAGAAATATAAGTGTAATACCTATTGAGTAAGTTTGTAATACCTATAGAGTATACATGTAATACCTATAGAGTAAACACATCATATCTATCATTAAATCTCAAGAAATATAAGTGTAATACCCATCACTGAATCATCAACTAGGTAATCATGTGTGTGTGGGGCGCACACCAGATTTGCTATAGGTGCGCGTGGGCGCGCGTGAAGGCTGCCCATGCGCCGGATCGGATCTGGGGGCATGGATCTAAGATCCGTTCCCCCGGGGTACACAAGTTTTTGTCTTAGACTATTCACTCCAATTCACTTTATATGTATATGTTGTTTAAGATTGTTCCACATAGACCAATGAGTTATTTAATAACTATAATTATTTGAATATATTGACTGCGATACTCATTTAATTTTAGAGATATTAATTAATAAATGATTAGATTTCCAACATATAGTTATGAACAATACGTGTATACGTACCGGAAAAACATAATGTCAAAAATTGAAGAACAAATGCATTTTATTTCCCAACAATGTAAGTTACTAGGAAAATTATTAATTAAGACACAAAATTTTGAATTTTTCACGAAAGCAATTTGAACATCCATCTATTTGCATCCCAATATCACTATTGTTAATCTTGTTTATGATTGATTTATATACTACCTCCGTTCCATGATTTTTAGCCTACTTTGACTTGCACAGATATTAAGAAAAAACTGTCGACTTTGATTGAATGTGTTATTTTAATATTTTTGAGTAACAATTTTGTAATTTAAACCAACTTTTTGAGTGCAAAAGTTGTAAAATGAAAGAAATGAAGGGGTAAGATAGTAAAATTTTTTTTGCCATTTTGGGGTTGACAGATTTAATTGGGACAAACGAAAATGACAAGTAGGCTGAAAATAGTGGGACCGAGGGAGTACAATAAATAAAAAGTTAGGTGTATTTGTGATTTTTTATTTATTTGGATGCAAATGATTGATTGATTGGACATAAAAAATATCACTTTCGTTTTATCTTAAAAAGTAAAACATTATCTCAAATCATTTTAAATCCACAAAGTATACGAAGGGGTGAGACAAAAAAAAAAACTAAAGTAAAATATACATTAGCAGAGTTAATTACGACGTCGTATGATAACGAAGGGGGAGATGGGATGTGGACGGGGGATACGACGTCGTAGTGTATTGGTACTCAAGTAGCGTGACGTCGTCGTTTCTTATTTTGAGTAAATAATAATATTTGTCGTTGTCTTAATTTTGAAATCCGATCCGTAAAATGGCGGCTTCTTTTTCAGATTTCAAAGCGAGAGAGTGGGAAACATTTTGGGTACTTGTGTTTTTCTCTTCACCCTTTTATTTTTTCCATATTTTTCATCTTTTCTTTTCATTTCACTTCTCACTTTTCATTTCACTTCTATTCTTATCTTATTTTCCTATTTGATGAAATCCTCTTTAAGCTCATCTTAGCCAACGATGATTATATCCCGATATATCTTTGATATATTTTTGATATTTTCATTTTTCATGTGATCGAAACAAAAATGGGCTGTAACGATATATCATCGATATTTTCATTTTTTGGTAAAAAAAAAAATGAAATATCAATAAATATTGGCTAAATATTGATATCAATTTTGATATCACCGGTTTCAGGTAAAAATTATAAAAAAATTCATCAATATCAAGGAAATATCGGTAAATATTGAAAAATATAGGAAAATATCAGTACTATATCGGTAAATATCGGAAAATATCGGCATATATTGGTAAATATCTGAAGAATATCGGTAAATGTCAGTAAAATAAATGTGACGATATTTCCATCGAAAACGATATAACTATGGATATTTTCGTAAAATCAAGGTACCGACATTTCCATCGAAAACGATATTTTCATCCTTGATCTTAGTCCATCTTCATAGTTTAGCCCAAAAATTAGTCTTTTAAGTCCACTTCAATTCATCCCTACAAATAAAAAAATAATGCAATCAAATAAAATATAAATGATATATAAATAAGTGTAATTATGATGGTAAAATATATACAACTAACGCACATCAACTTCAAATCTATAATTAATTTGAGAAACTATAATTTGACATGCAATACTTTTATTTTGTAATGTAATACTTTTGGGTCAATTTCAATCAATTTTTAATTCTAAGTCTTTTTCTGCAGCTGCAATGGAAATGGCCAAAAAATGTAGGGAAGAGTAATAATTGAAGAGAAAAGATAGAAAAAGTGGCATTTATCAGCATGGCTTCTTTAATCCATTATAATGTGCATCCTAGCCCAAACAAAAATCCAGGATGAGTGTTTGTGACAATTAAATTTATCAAGGAGTAATGGGACATAAAATTTGTCATGCGTAATATTTGTTCAATAATTTATAAGATGCGTGATAAGAATTATACATGCAATCTTGAAGCAAAATACAAGAGAATAAGGAAATGTCAAGAAATATAGAATGGTAAAACAGTATGGACATTACAACTTTGCAACAAGATGAAAACAGAAAGCAGAGATATTGATGTTGGAATCAAGTAGTACTGGATGATGGAAGTGATGCTATGAACTTTGTACATAAGTGTTATAACACAGACGGACCCGTTCGAGTCGAACAGGTCCAAAAAGCATAGTGAGAATGCACATTTCATCTCATTCTTTTTCTAATTTGATCTCTCATCAACATTATATTGATTCATGATCATCATCACAACTACTATACGACATGGCTTCGATCCCTCTTTTGTTCGTTTTCATGTCCCTGTTCGTGGGCTGTGATCTTCCCATGCATATTGCCTACTTCTGCATCAATCTCAGGCACATGACTAATCTCTGAGAAACTCGAAGCAATTCGTAAAAATGCAACAAATTATTCAATCACAGGATCAAAACAAGAGCATAGATTAATATCCAGGATAGCTTACACACATGCTTTCTGCCAATGTTGTGAACCAAACTTAAACAGGATTCTGCAACAATGATCAGTTAGGAACAACATTAGAGCTCTTGGATTTTATGTCCTCAATCAGACGCTCCAAGTGAGAGTAAGATGATCCACCAACACTGAACCCCCTTTTTGCCGATTTCGCCATGTCATCAGCCCTTTGAAGAAACTCCTCCTTTCTTACCTCCATAAGATCTCTCACACTTGTCTCAATTACACTTCGATCACAAGTGTCTTTGATGTCCAATCCCAGCTTCCATGCCTCTTCAACCAGCCTGCTATTAACCTGTTGATCGACGAAAAAGGGCCAACAAATCATAGGCACCCCTTCGTATATACTCTCCAGAGTCGAGTTCCATCCACCATGAGTCAAGAATCCACCCACTGAAGGATGAGCCAACACCTCTTCTTGTGGCGCCCAACTCACGATGAATCCCTTCTCTTTCGTGCCTTGTGATAATCCGACCAGAACTTGACTTTCCCAGTTCTCACCAGCTATGGAGTCTGGCCTTATCACCCACAAGAATCTTTGACCGCTGTTGACAAGGCCATGCCAGAACTCCATTAGTTGATCCTTAGTGATCACTGCTAGGCTCCCAAAGCTGACATAGATGACAGACTTGAGGGGTTGGGCATCAAGCCAGGTCATACAGGTCCTGTCTTCTTGCCATAGGCTGTTCGAAAATGCAGGTGGTGATGATGCATTTGCAACTAGTTTGGCCTTCAAATGTGCATGAAGTGGTCCAATGGTGTAGATGTTAGGACAAGTTTCTCGCATCTCAGAAAGTATTGGGCCTTCGAGTTCCTCAAACGTGTTGAGTATGAGACCATAGGCTCTGGGATTCTCTTCACATTCTGTCTTGTATAATTCAATGTTTGGATTGGCTATGTCTTCAGATCGACAAAAGCTTGGAAGATCTCGGCGCCGGAGATATCTCTCCATGCCTGGTACACTCTTTACCTCCATATCCAAGTCATCTCCTGAACAAAAATTTGTGTCAAGTGTTTTAAGATGTCTTGTAATAGAGCTGATCATTTGTTTAAGACAAACGTTTTGTTTTGTTATAGTTCACTCACTAATCCAGGGATTCATTGGGGACTATTTATGAATTAATTGAACATATTGATTGCTGGAGATCAAGAAAATGCATGAGATTCTATGACATTAATTCACAGATATACTAACTCAAAACTTATAAATGGACAATACTGATATTGATATTGACTTCAGAATCCACATAGACTATCTACACATGATAGATACCTTCTTAAACTTAACAAAATGATCTGCTAGTCTAGGATATAACATGAGAGAGAGAGAGAGAGAGATGAGCACCTTGAAAAGGAAGGTCTCCAGCTTGAATAAGTTTAGGAAGACAAAAGAAAAGCCAAAGAGAGGCAGCACTGATAGTCCTAACATAGAAAACAGGAAGACCAAGTTGATTAGCCACATCAAAAGTGAATCCCAGAATCCCATCTGCAATAACACACGAAACTCTGGAACCCAACAGCACCTCCTTGAACAAAGCTTTGGTCTTGTTCCTCAAAGATTCAAACACCTCCATGAATCTGTCCCCCCGAGGGTGATCCTCGGGCAACCCATCTGAGATGACCCGGATCCGGAAACCCGGGTAGAGCTCAAAACGGGTGTGGATGTTGGAGTGGCGCTGGAGACGTGCGTGGATGTAGTCAGTGACTAGAAACGTGACGTGGAAGTGAGCAAGACAAAGAAGCTCTGCGAGCTTGAGCATGGAGTTGACCGGGCCTTGGAGTGGAAGAGGGAAGATGACCACGTGGGGTGGCGCTGCCATCGGAAACTGCACTATTTCAACCTCCACCGTATTGGAGTTTGCAAAGTTTATCTATTAATATTAGAATACAATAACTTCTAATTTGGATCCATCATCGTTCATGCTATTTTCAATAATATCTATCAAAGGTTGGTAGGTTTCTTATCTACCCTTGTAACACTAAGGTGTGGTTGGGATATAAGGATAGGTTGCTTAACTAGGTTTATACCCATTGAAATTGTGTTTGGATCCATAGTTGGAGTCTGGTTTAGTTTATGGGCCCGATTTTGTGTGAGCTGATGTGGCAGGTTACACATGGGATACACATAGGTTAATTCAACCCCCATTTTGGGTAGGTTTACTAATCCAAATTGTAAGTCTACTGTTCATTGTAGTGTATTACTTTTGAATCCCAATTTTAACAGTGAAAATTAAAATAGTGCCCATTCTTCATTGAAGATAGGAACCAATATCCACTATGATATCTACAAAATATGATTTTGATGGATGATAAAAATTATAATTTTTAAAAAAATATGATTTTGATATTAAAAATCCAATATGATTTTGATAATAAAAATTATATATCTACAAAAGATGAAATTATCATTTAAAAAATCTCAAAGTAAAATCATCTTTTAAATCTATTATTACATATACTTATTGATTTTTTTATTGTTTTTATTTTCATTCTTTTTTAATATGGGTAAAGTTAATCGATTATATTTCTGGATTATCATCATAAAAATATTTGTAAATAATTAGGAATCAACGTGTCAAACAAATACTAATTTTGTAAGTCGTATACTAAAAAGACTAATGAATGTAGCCCTAAAAGATAATGAAGGGCATTTTAGTCGTATACTAATTTTAGTTTTTTGTTCACTATAATTACATACTTAAGTCTAAAATGTCTCATTTTCTCCACCTAGTATAGAGAGTACGAAAGAAAAAATAAAATAAATAACTTTTTTATTAAATAACTTTTTAACCCAAAATTATTTCAAATTCATCATTTTCATTCGTAATTTTAATAAATTATTATTTTATTTCATATTTGCAATTTTGATGGAGGTGGAAGTGGGGTGTAAGGTTTGTTTTTTGGTTAGCAGATCACAATTTAAAAACATAAATGACATTTTAGGTATTTTAGGGACATATGATAATAATCAAACAATCCAAACATAAAGTTAAAAATTAAACCACCTAAAAAAAGTCACAATACTTCAATCCAAACAAAAACTTCAACTAATCATACTATACTAAACATGCAATCCAAACAAAAAAATATGTCACATCAAGAATTAAAATAAGCCTGCTATATCCCACCTAAACAATCCCAACACTCAATCCAAACTAGCCCTAAAGATTCAGAAAATGTTTTCTACTCAAATCAGGGTTAAATGACAGATTTCGGTAGTGATTAGCATTAAGATCTCAAACTTAATTACATTTTAGGAAGCTAAATTTTGATGGTATACTTAGTTTAGGGATCTTAGATGCTTAGTTGTTTATTTATTTTTTCTAATGTGAAAACCTAAGATCTTAGATGCTTGCTTATTTATTGAGATCTGACTTTTCAATGCCTATTAGATTTCACTACTCAATGCCATAATTATTCTTAATGTTTCATCTTATATTTATATATATATCCACCACTAACGTGTCAAAAATCCAATATATCAATTAATTTCAATTTTCATGTAAATAGAATTAGATGAAATTATTACACATTGATGAACATATTAAAAGTTGTTTGTGTTGAGATTTTAACATTTTCCTTGCTATATAACACTTTGTTCAGTAAATTGTAACATGTTTTATGATTATTTTATACCATTTGACTCCCATAAATCAACTGTAGAATACAAAGTAAACTTATGTCTATGTATGTACATGTGTCACTTCCAAATAATCTTCACAAATTCTTCTATCATAGATCGATAATATTGGTTTTGTTTAGTTATATTTAGTACATTAATATAAATACAAAATTCAGTATTGTATTTAATTTTGTTTTCAATTACTAAATCTTTTTATCGTTTTATCCAATTTATTCTTATATGAATACAAAACGCTCATGAATTTGGTAGGAGTCTTTTCCTGAAACTAATTTGATTCTCTTCACAATTTTAAATTATACATTTTGTTGGTTCTCTTAGCTCAAAACGATCAGACAACGCTGATAGACAACGGTTTTGGAAGAAACCCTAAAATGCTAAGCTTGAATCGACAATTGAAATCAGAAAAACGATCAACACACAAAGATTTTATGGTGGTTCGGCTCGCCACATCGGCCTACATCCACCGTCGAAGGATCAAACACAATGCACTATGAATCGAATGCTGAATTCAGCTTATAAGAGAAAACCCCCAAAATTTAGGGTTCTTGTGCACTCTCTAAACCCTAATTCACACAGCTCTCAATGTACAAAGAATTTTCGTAATTAATTACAACTGGATACACATATATATATGGGTAGAAGAACCCCTCAATCAATTGAGATAACCGCCTTCCAAAATGCAACGAATTTCTGTTGCAAAATCTGATCCTGCGCAGATAAGCCCTAGTCATAACTGCCATGGACCGGCAGTTATGAGTTTCTTCCCAGAGCCCAGTTCACCTCGATTCCGACCGGTTCTTCACTATCCGTTTCCGGTTCTGAGCTCCTTGAATTATTTCCGAGTTGTTATGCTTCACATTTGTTATGTCTATGTTTATCCAATTTTTATTATAATTTATGGTGAATACATTTATTATTATAAAATAAGAGTAACATGTAGTAATTTTGATTTGATAGTATATATGATGAGTTAGTGATGAATGTGATGGACAGCTAAGTTGTACTAAATGATGGGTATGTTTACAATAATCAAGGAAAATATGTAAATAATGGGCTTAATAGACTCGACCCATTTGAAAACTAATGGGCCTAACTAATATCTTAATATATGGGCTCCAAAAGGCCCAATGGAGGATTCACCTGCCATTATATACCTCTGCTACATCATATAACCCTAACCCTAAAACAGTTTCCACGCAGTTCTTCGATAATTCTCTGTCGAAACTATTTATTTATTTATTTTGGTGAATCGAAATCAAAGAAGAAGAAGAAGAAGAAAATGGGCAGTGATTATAAAGAGAGAGGGTAGAGTGGGGGAGGGGAGTTTTCTCCCTTTCTAAATGAAGAGAGAGAAAAAATAGAAATGAAAAAGTTAGAAGATTTTAAGATTTTCCGATGTGGTCGCCGCCGTCTTTTGTTGGAAGGGCTGGTGGCGCTGAAAATCTTTCTATTTTTCTTCGATTTTCATCTCTCTTTTTTTTTTCCTCCCTCTTTTCCCACTATGAATTATTTTCTCATTTTAAATTTACACTTGATATGAGCCCTCTCTTCTTCTCTTTTATTTTTATTTTTTAAATTGTGTGATGAGTTTTCTCGGTTTTTGATTCGTTTACCCATTATGAGATGTGTCAACTATTTTTTACATCAACTATTTCAGCCTAAATTTGAAGATTTTTTAGGAATTTAAATGTCTCGTGCATTTAGTCTTCTTAGAACGAGAATAAAGAACAATTGTTTTTCATCTCATGAAATATACATGATGTGCTTTACAACAAGTCTTTCTCCTCCTTTTATTCAATAAGTTAAAATTTTATTTCAAGTCATGAGCTTAATAAGATTCATGCTAAAAAAGCAAAAAGGACACAGTTTTATTTCATGGGTATCTTCATCATCTTGATATCTTGAATGAGCCGATCAAAATCTTGAAAGGAAGATCCTCCTTTGGTCACACCTGAGTTTGCCAATTTGGCCATTTCTTGACCCCTTTTCAAGAACTCATCCTTCCTCAAATCCATCACCTCCCTAATCATCTCCTTAATCGTAACTCGATCACAAGTATCTTTCATATCTAAACCAAGCTTCCAAACATGTCCCACATATCTACTATTCACCTGTTGATCAACAAAATATGGCCAACAAACCATAGGTTTTCCTTCGACTATACATTCCAAGGTCGAATTCCATCCACTGTGAGTTAAAAAACAACCAGTTGCCCCTCTCTCTTTTGTGCCTATGCTCAACTCCATAGGAATCTGATCGGGCTCCAAATCAAGCCCGACGACCGAACCGGGCCTCCGAACCCACAAAAATCTTGATCCACTGTCCACCAACCCATGCCATACTTCAAAAAACTGATCCTTTGTGAGCACAGCAAGGCTCCCAATGCTGACATAAATAACAGAGTTGGAGGGCTGTTGGTGAAGCCAAGAAATGCAGCTCTTATCCTCTTTCCAGATACTGCTGGAGTTGATGGGCTGAATTCCCGGGCCTGTTTCTGCTTCGAGCCTGGATTTGAGGTGGGCCTGCAGGGGCCCAATGGAGTAGATATTGGGGCATATATTCAGCATTTGGGACAATATGGGAGCCTCTAGTTCTTGAAATGTGTTGAAAACAAGGCCTTGAGCTAGTCGAATGTGCTTGTCTTCCTTGAGAATTAGCTGTATAATAGGATCGTTGAGGTCTTTGGTTCGACAAAAGCTAGGTATATCACGTCGCCTAATTATGCCTTCCATTCCAGGTGCATTTCTTATAATCTCATCCAAGTTTTCATCTATATCAATCCACAAAAAAATATAGCAATTATTTAAACAAGTATTATATGAATCAGCCTAAAAACCAGCCATTTTTCTTTACCTTTGGAACAACATCAAAGCCTAATTCGGAAAAATGAAAGAAGGGCATACTTGTTTTATGGATATTAATGCTTTTATGCTTTCATGGGATCCTTTTCTTTTATGTCCTAAAGAATAATTCTAAGAGGTGTACAAATCTAGTCTAGTGTTCTTAAAACCTCTTCACAACAAGAATATCAAACTTCTTTAAACCTAAAAAGTAAATTTAATTCACTCACCTTTGAAAGGTAGCTCCCCAGCTTCAATGAGTTTAGGCACACACATGTAAGTCCAAAGGCCACATGGGCTAATAGTATCAAAATACAACAATGGAACCCCAATCTGTGAAACTATATCAGTTGCAAAAGTGAAGATCCCATCAGCTATTAAACAAGTCAACGGGTTCTCAGAAACAGGGCCGAGCTCACCGGAAGCTGTGACCATGTCCCGGAAAATCGGGGCGGAGACAACTTCCATGGATTCCAACAGCTTTCCGATCTGATCGCCTGTCCGGGGATTATCTTCAGGCAGGCCATTTTGGATCGATGTGTTTTTTTTCTTTTTCTTTCTGTAGACACTTTCAACTTTGATGGTAGAAATTGGATTTTTCTAAAACAACGGAAACTTGTATTATTATTTTATTGATGCCTTCATCATCTTGAATACAATCTCTCTTTTATTAGGTGTTCTCAACTTGTAGTACAATGTTACCTATAAAAGAAATTGTATTATTTAATTGGTATCTTCATCATCTTGATATCTTGAATGAGACGATCCAAATCTTTGAAGGAAGACCCTCCTTGAGTGACGCTGAGTTTGGCCAGTTTTGCCATTTCTTGAGTCCTTTGCAAGAATTCGTCCTTTCTCGACTCCATGAGCTCTAAAATGGTATTCTTGAATAGAACTCGATCACAACTATCTTTGATATCCAAACCGATCTTCCACACATGTTGGACATACCTACTATTCACTTGTTGATCAGCATGGGATGGCCAACAAATCATGGGTGTTCCCTCAACTATGCTCTCCAAGGTCGAGTTCCACCCAGTATGAGTAAAAAATCCACCGACAGCTGGATGAGCCAAGACGGCTTGCTGTGGAGCCCAGCTTACAATACACCCCCTCTCTTTCGTCCCTTGGTATAACTCCATCGGAATCTCATCGGATTCCGGGTCAAACCCAGTGACTGAACCGGGTCTCCGAACCCACAAAAATCTTGATCCACTGTCCACCAAACCATGCCATATTTCAAAGAGTTGGTGTTTTGTCATCACAGCAAGGCTTCCAATGCTGACATAAATTACAGATTTGAAGGGCTGTTTGTCAAGCCAGGAAATACAGCTCTTATCTTCTTCCCAGAGACTATAGGAGGCGGTGGCCTGAACTCGACCTGCTAACCTCGTTTCAAGGTGCGCGTGTAGGGGCCCAATAGCGTAGATATTGGGGCAGATATTGAGCAATATTTGTGATAATATGGGCTCTTCTAGCTCTTTAAATGTGTTGAAAATCAGGCCTTGAGCTAAAGGAATGTGCTTCATTTGCAGAAGTAGCTGTATTGCTCGATCATTAAGGTCATTGGCGCGACAAAAGCTAGGCAAATCACGACGCCTGATTACACCTTCCATTCCAGGTGCATTTCTTATAAGCTCATCCAGGTTCTCATCTATAAACAGTTAAACAAGCATGGAGTTAAGGAGCCAAAAAAGTAGTTGTTTTCTTCAATCCAAAATACACTTACCTTTAAAAGGAATCTCTCCAGCCTGAATGAGTTTAGGCAAACACAGGTAGCTCCACTGAGCACTTGGACTGACAGTGTTAAAGTAGATCAATGGAACTCCAATGAGTTTGGCTAAATCAGTGGCAAATGGGAAGACCCCATCAACTATTAAGCAACTAACAGGGGTCTGAGAATGAGGGCCATAGACACCTGAAGTGAGCATCTGTCTGAGAATGGGAAGAGACACAGCTTCTATGGATTCCAACAGCTCCACGATTTGATCAGCTGTACGAGGATTTGCATCAGGCAGGCCATCTGGGATTGTTTCGAACCCAATGTTGGGATACGTTTTCGAGTAGATTTCAGTGCAGTTCAAGAGGCGTTGGTGGATGTGTTGAGTGTTGAGAAAGGTGACTTTGATGGTGTCAAGGCACAAAAGTTGAGCCAGTTTGAGCATACAATTCACAGGGCCTTGGAATGGTAGAGGGAATATGAGCACATGAGGAGGAGACACTGCTGCTTTTCCATTACCCATTTTCGATCTCTTTTTTTGTTTTTTGTTTTTCACTTTCGATCTGTTGTTCTAAGTCTTAATCCAGCCCCCTTTTTTATAATTGATGATTTGTTAGAGCATGGGCATTAGTTAACAAAAATTTTGTTAAGAGGGTGGGGCCCACAAGACACCACATCAATTTAAAAACAAACACTTTTTAAAAACACACCTCTACATTACTTAACAAAAAAATACAATCATTATATGTGGGTCCCATCATCAACTAACTTTTTTCTTAATATATATCAAATAAAATGATTTTGTAATTATAATTTTTTTAATTATATCAATAATATTAAACCTAGATTAATTTTAATCAATTAAATAATTATTGTAAATATAAATATATATATTTACATTAGTCTCAATTCGTATATAACATGAAATTTAAGGAAAAATTTGAATTTATCAATTCATGTAATAATAATAATACGTTGAAATACATTTGAAATATAAATGTAATATTAATATTTAATTGTCCCCAAATCATCTCCATATATGTTCTACTAAATCCGCTCGAAGTTGGTGATGTATTTGATTATCACGTAGCTCGGAATTCCTTTGAAAATACTCTTGAAATTTTTCGTGTGATCCATGTACTGGTTGTGTAGGCTCATCACGTTCATCGTTGTACCAATTCGTGATTAATTCTCCCTCGTCTTCAACAATCATGTTATGCAAAATAATACATGTTAACATTATATGCCTCAATCTTTTCTTATACCAGAAACGAGTTGGTCCTCTGATGATTGCCCATCGTGCTTGTAGTACGCCAAATGCCCGCTCAACATCCTTTCTTGCTGCTTCTTGTTTTTCCTTAAACAATCGTCGTTTCACATCCTCCGGAGAGGGAAAAACCTTGACAAACGTCGCCCATTCTGGATAGATTCCATCTGTTAAATAATATCCCATTTTATATTGTGAACCATTCACAATAAAGTTAGTCGCGGGTGTGTATCCTTGTAATACTGTGTTGAATAAATCAGATTCATATAACACGTTAATATCATTTCGGGAGCCCGCCACCCCAAAAAACACATGCCATATCCACAAATCATAAGACGCGACAGCTTCAAGCACAATTGCATGTTGACTCATACTTCACCATTGGTGGTTACCATCCACCATTTATCCTTGAATTTGAAATGTAGGTGTACCAAATTTTTTAGGTATGAGCAATCTAGAAATGTAGGTACTTGTGTTTACCATATTGGTAGATATGAACATGTATTTACCAAATATGTTCATACCATATTGGTAGGTATGAGCATGTGTTTAGGTAGATCAATGCTTTCTTTAATTTGGTGTGTGAGTTACTCTTTAGTCCTCTGCAATAATTCAGACCATCTTTATGTAATAATGGTTTGGACTTACTTTTGCTCACTCAAATTTTTAAAATAATATTTACACACTAAAAATCTAATAACCCATGGGAGAATCTGATCGAAGTACGGAATTTTGAATTTTGTATTAAAGGTAGATAGTGATACTTTTGAATTTGATAGGATTACACTGTAAATTATTGATGTAATATGTCGATCAATGTAATATTTTCTTGAGTGGTGGAAAAAATTGATGAGTGCAATATTTTATACCAGAAAACAGGGTTAAAGAATTAGCTTGTGTTTGAATTGAGAAATTTGAAACTTAAGGTTTGAGATGACAGAATTTCACGTTCACTCAAACTAAGGAGGATTACACAGTAGCTTAAATTCTAGTTCAAAATTAAAGTTATAAATTTCAAATTTATACCAATCTTATGTACATCATTAATGGATCTACTTTCATATATAACTTTGAAATCTCTCCTCAAATAATTCATCCAAACTCAATCTTAATTGTGTGGCAAAAACTTATATACCCCTGGGGCACAGATCCAGATGTTATACACATGCTCTTCAGGTGTTATATATATACTCTATAAGTGTTATGGTTCTTGGTGTTATAAATATACTCTACAAGTATCATATATATATATATATCTATTACCTATATAAAAGTATGAATATTTCTTACAAAATATAGATTGTCTAATATATCCTTATTAGAGATTTTATTTAAGGTTATAATAGTAATTTATGATTTTCATATTTAAATAATTTTGCAAAAGAATTCCAAATCAAAATTATATAGAGTTCTATTATGAGGATAATTCTAATTTATTATATATTTTTTTAAAATTTAATTAAAGTGTTTATTACTTTATAGGTATCATGTATATACTCTTCAGGTATCACATGTATATTCATATATATATATATATATACGAGTATCAGCACATTGCGTCGCATGTGGAGAATAAATTATTTAAATAAAAAATATTATAATACTATTAACCTTAAATAATAATTTTTTATAAGAATATACAATTTATATTAAATTAAATTAAGTGTTTATTACTTTTTTTGCCCCGTAAAATAGGGGGTGATCTGACAATTTCGGACATTATTATATCGGGCTAGCCAATTTGGACATTATTTTTCAAAAAATAGCAATTTAACACCATATGATGATTAATTTGGGGGCACTATGTCCCTAGGGCACACAGAGTCACTCCAATTGTGTTATATTTATTGAATTGATATTTTGTGAGACCCTCTCTCTCACTGGATCCTGTCTATATATGTGCCAAAACTCTCCATCGTTGGTTGTCATGTACGGTCACTTGGAACAAGGTCTTACTATACATGCTTGTTATAACAATTCCTTTCGTAAGATGTTCTCATATGAATTTTTTGATGTCCTATTTATATATGTAATAATTAGTATATGCGGTTGAAGTGGTATCATGAGCTCCTACTTTAGAAGTTGTAAAAAGAGGATGATTTTTTATTAATTTCCAGAATGGAAACTAATTTATCAAGTGTTTATTTGAAATCTCTCCTCAAATCATTCATCCAAATTCAATCTTAATTATGTTATATTTATCGAATTTATATTTTGTGAGACCCTCTCTCTCACTAGATCCTGTCTATATATGTGCCAAAACTCTCCATTGTTGGTTGTCGTGTACAGTCACTTGAAACAAAGTCTTACTATACATGCTTGTTATAATAATTCCTTTTGTAAGATGTTCTCATATGAATTTTTGGATTATCACTTCTGTTTATATATGTAATAATTAGTATATGTGGTTGTAGTAGTATCATGAACTCCTACTTTAGAACTTGTAAAAAGAGGAGGATTTTTAATTCCGGGAATGGAAACTAATTTATCAAGTGTTTATACTCTTAGGAATATGACAATTTCAGCAACTGTTCTAAAATCAATGTTCATCTTTAATTCTTTTGTGACAAAAATATGTCGTTTACACATGACAATCCTTATTGCACGTTATCTTCACAAATGGTTGTATTTGAATTAATTGATTTTAAAATACTGGACTGATGATAAATGTTTTTCAAATACATCTAAACTAAATAATATTTAAAATCAAATCCATTTTAATATATCAAATATAAAAATGATAAACTTCACAAATCAATATCAATATAGATATCACCATTGACTTTATTACTCTAAATCTTGGACCAAAACACAGCCTAAACGTACATAATACTCATAAGTAGTATTACTCAAAAAATCAAGCTTTAAAAGTCGTGTTAAGTAATATTATTTTACTAATATATAGTTTTCATCTTATAATTTATGTCAGTGTCATTCAAGATTTTCTGTATCCCATGGACTTATTTAATAGTGATGTCACGTCAGGCAAAAGCGTATAGTCATGGATATATAGAGACACTGATCTAAATGTTATATACATGCTCTTTAGGTGTTATATATATATATATATTTTATAGGCGTTATACATATACTCTACATGTATAATATTTATATAAGAGTATATATGTGATATCTGAAGAGTATACACATGATACCTATAGAGTATGTTATTTAACACTAATATGATGATTAATTTGGGGTAAAATATTTTGTGCAAGGATCCATGCACCCGGGTCGACCCGCCCCACGCGCCTCTGACTCGCGTTTTCATGCGCCCAACGCGCTCTCACGGGCCTGGTGGGTGCGGTCAAACTCGCTTTAGGCAGTCAAACCCTCATGTTATGTTAGGGTTACCTTCATGTTATGTTAGGGTTACCCTCATGAGGGTAACACTAACATAACATGAATGTAACCCTAACACAACGTGAGGGTCACTCTAACATAACATGAATGTATGATTAACATTGTTTTTTACATGTTATGTTAATGTTACTTTCATGTTATGTTAGTGTTATCTTCATGTTATATTAATGTTACATTCGTGTTATTTTAGTTCAGTGGTTTAAACTAAGAGTATGAAATTTGGAGATGGGTCACATTAACATAACGCGAAGGTAACCCTAACATAACATGAAAGTAACACTAACATAACATGAAGATAACGACCAAAACATGCGAAAAAAGTAAAGAGGCACGGGTTGGGTGGGCCAGCCCAGCCCGCATGCAGCCCGTGCACGACCCAATTATACGGAGTACAACTGATACACATGAGAATAACTCTTAATTTGGTCGCACTGTGCTCTCGAGGGACACCACTCCATTATTTAAACTTCAAGACTTTCTGTCTTTATGTGGAAATTGTTTAATACTGATTCCAAGATAAACATTAATGAGTCCAAAAAAAAAAAAAGGATAAACATTAATATTTAATCCGGATGAATATTAAAAATTCAGAATATTTTTTCCAAGGGAAATAAAATATGAATCCGTTTTAAATATTCAAACCATTTAATATCATGTATCCACCTTGTACAGAAATCATTTATAAATTCAGTGCAAAAAAAAAAAAATCGTTTAAAAAATAAATTCGTCTCAAAATAAAAATCATTATACGATTTTAATACATATTTATCTATGGTCTACCCAAAACATCCTCATTTACTCCTACTAAATTAAACGTGCCAAAGAAAGTTTTAAGAAAAAAAAGTTTTAAAACAAGGGTACTAAAGCAAACTTTTTATCCTACACATTATTTGATCCGAGTAAAAAAACCTAAAATTATGTATTTATTTTGATATGGAGATAAGTAATTAATAAACATATAGATATAAGAAATGTAATATGCAAGATTGATCTTGATGGTCTTATCTCAAAATCACACATATCAATATTGTTAATACAATAGAGAAATGATTGGTAGCAATAGGATATGAACCTTGTCATTTAGATCCAATAATAATTACTTTTATTTAGATGAAACATTTATAATGCTGGTTTATGTATTACATGGAAAAACAAATAATTTGAATACGATAAATATTTATTGAATGACTCTTATATGACTCACGAATCATGTTCTGTGAGACAGGTCAATTTATAACCCACATAATTTCATAATTTACATATAACCAAGGATGAAAATATTCTGATATATCTCCGATATATCCCTGATATTTCCGTTTTTTCATGTGACCAAAACAAAAAGGGGTTGTAACGATATATCACAGATATTTTCATTTTTTGATTAAAAAATAAATGAAATATCAATAATTATTGGCTAAATATCGATATCAATTTTGATATCTGTGGTTTCAGATAAAAATTATAGGAAAATTCGTGATATCAACGAAATATCGATAAATATCAGTGGAATATCAATAAATATTGAAAAATATTGGAAAATATCGGGAATATATAGGAAAATATCGGTAAATGTAGGGAAAATATCGGAAAATATAGGGAAAATATCGGAAAATATAGGGAAAATATTGGGATATATCGGGAAATGTAGAGAAAATATCAATAAATATCGGAAAATATCTGTATATATCGGTAAATATTAGGAAAATATATGTACCAATATTTCCACCGAAACCGATATATCCATCGATATTTCCGTAAAATCAAGGTACCGATATATCTACTGAAACTCATATTTTCATCCTTGCATATAACTTAGTGATTTATTTTTGATTCATTGGTTAAAAGAATCCGTCCTACGAAAACTCTCCGGTGAAACAGTTTAATCATCTTACAAACGTCTTACAAAAACTCTCCGATGAGACATCTTACGAAAACTCTCTCTTACGCAAGTTTTTTTGAAATTTATTTCACGTGGACACAAAATCCTCATGATGTTGCAACAGGGGAATCCGAAAGTTGATCACACGACGGTATCTTCATCATCTTGATATCTTCAATTAGACGATTCAAATCTAAAAAGGAAGACCCCATTTGTGTGACACTGGAATATGCTAATTTTGCCATATTTTCAACCCTTTCCAAGAGTTGATCCTTCCTAAACTCCATAACCTCTCTAATCATCATCTCAATGGTAACTCTATTGCAAGAATCTTTCATATCCAGACCAAGCTTCCACACCTCTTCCACGAACCTACTATTCATTTGTTGGTCAGCATGACGAGGCCAACAAATCATAGGTTTCCCCTCCACGATACTCTCCAGAGTCGAGTTCCATCCACTATGAGTGAAAAATACACCGACTGCGGAATGGGCCAAGACCTCCTCTTGTGGAGCCCAACTCACAATGTACCCTCTCTCTTTTGTACCTATGATTAGGTCCGGATCAGAGTCGGGCTCGACGATGGAGCCGGGCCTTTGGACCCACAAAAATCTTGAACCACTATTCACCAATCCATGCCAAATCTCAACGTGTTGCTCTTTTGTAATCACAGCAAGACTTCCAATGCTGACAAAAATGACTGATTTGGAGGGCTGTTTGTTAAGCCAAGAAATACAGCTCTTATCTTCTTTCCAGATGGAACAGGAGATGGTATGCTGAACTTGGGGCTCCGGGCCTGCCAACCGGGCTTTGAGGTGGGCATGAACGGGCCCGATCGCGTAGACATTTGGGCAACTTTTACCTATCTGGGATAAGACAGGCCCGTCAAGTTCTTGAAAGGTGTTGAGAATCAGGCCCTCACACTGGAGAATGTTCTTCACTTCATTGAGAACTAGTTGCAGTTCAGGATCTTCAATGCTGTTTGTCCGACAAAAGCTTGGAAGATCACGGCGCCGAATAACGCCTTCCATTGCAGTTCCTTTCATCACCAACTCATCCAAGCTGTCATCTATAGATCAGTAATATAAACATCAACATACAATATGTCAAAAAGATGGAATCAAAAAACTGTAACATTTATTTTTATCACAGACCTTGGAAAGGAAGCTCCCCAGCTTGAATGAGTTTAGGCAAGCAAAGGTATATCCCAACAGTACATGGGCTAACAGTTTCAAAAAACAACAATGGAACCCGAATCTGTTTAGCTACATCCATAGCAAAATCGAAAAGGGCATCAACTATTAAACAAGAAACCCTAGGGCCCGAAATGAGCATCTGCCGGAAAAGGGGCACTCCGACAGCTTCCAAGGATTCCAGGATATCGCAAAACTGAGAAGCCGATCGGGGATTATCTTCAGACAGGCCATCGGGGACTGTTACAAAGCTGAAGTTTGGATATCTGTGGAAGTACTCTTCAGTGTTGGTGCATTCAGAGAGGCGTTGTTGAATGTAGTGAGTGTTGAGAAAGGTGACTTTGATGTTGTTAAGGCACAAAATTTCAGCAAGCTTGAGCATGCAACTGACAGGGCCCTGGAGAGGTAAAGGGAATATGAATACATGAGGAGTTTGATTATCCATGTTGAGATTCAACTTAGAAACAGATTTCATCACCAAATTTCAAGCTTCAAATTGTTTTGATCTTGGAATAGCAGCTAATGAAGATTTAATTCTTGTTGTTACCGCTGCATAAATGTTGGTATAGTCCCTATCAGATTTTCTATAACTCAGAGAGCGTCTACTTTTTATGCTACAATTATTCTTTTCCACGTTCTCCATTCATTGTTTTTTGTTTTTTTAGTTGTTTTTTGCTTGGATGCACTAACTTTATTGATTGCTAGCTTATCCCTAAATATATAAATAAATGAATCATGTGATCCTTTTTTTTATAAGAACTGAATAATGATAAAAACCAAATCTCGCAGAGGAATTTTAAATTCTTTTGTATCACAATATACATCTCGAAGACTAGGCATGTCGTTCCGTGTCTTTCTCAAATTATGTGTTGTTTCTCCTTCACAGCCCATATCACTCAGCAGTCAGCGGCCCATTTCTCTAAAGTTCATACTTCATTCACTACAAATATAAAAGAAGTTGATCTATTGTCTAATCTAAGACAAAAACTTATATATCTCTCGATACAAATTTTAAATCCATACCCCTAGCACATGGTGTTATATGTGTACTCTTCAGGTATCATGTGTATACTATTAAGGTATTATTTTTCCATGTTAAAACGTGATATTAGACATATACTCTTCATGTATCATGTGCATACTCTTAAGTATTACTTTCTATTCAGTGATATTTATTAGATATATACTCTTCAGGTATCACGTGTATACTCTTAAGGTATTAGGTGCATATTCACTAAATGTATCATTTTTTTGTAATTTATGTAAGTAATACCTTAAAAATATACACGTGATATCTGAAGAGTATATATCTAACACTATGCGGTGGTCAAGTTGGGGGCATCGTGCCCTAGAAGCTCATAAATGTTACTTTGTATCTCTCTAATATACCTAAAATTTATAATCTAATCTAATACCTAATACTATTTTAAGTGAAAATATCAATTTTAATTCAATAATAGTTTAGGGTTCCACTCCATCAGTCATTTTTTGTTGGTATAACCAATTTGTTAATGTGATTGTCAGAAAAATTCGAGTCGCTCTTCTGAGGCTCTTTTCTTTTTGGTGCAATATAGTAATATTTTTGTATATGTTATGTAATATTAATTTATAGAGGTAATATTTTTGTGTTATGTACATATACCGCATAGTATAATATAACATTATTACATGATATATAGAAAAATATTACATTACACACTGAAAAATATTACACAATTTATTATGTTCGAACATACTCGACCATCTCACAGAATCGGATCCGTGACATGGTTCATTCTTACAGTAAAATGCTGAAATGACTATAAGAAAAAATCAATCAAAATATAATAATAAAAAATTTAAGAATGGTTCATTAAAATGCTAAAGCAGCTGCCCCAACGAGTAGACTAAGCTTTCCCTCCAACATTGTGCATTAAAACTAAAGATTTAACATCTGTCTTTTTTAGTTTATCTAATTCTCTAAAGACAGTTGTTTATTATTTTATTTTTTTAACATTTGCCACTGAATTTCCAAACCCCACCAATAATCATGTACAGTTGTTTTATATTTTTGAGACCAACAAATGTATATAATTAGATCCATGCACGAGACGTTGCACAAAATATTTTGTCATCCTAAAATTAGATGATTAATTTAATAAGTTTCAGATAAGATAAAGTGATATATTAATTAAAGAGAAGACTACTTGTAATATAATTTCTCTAGTAGATTATACTGATCTGATGGGCAACAACTTGAATATCTATTACCTATATAAAAGTATGGATATTTCTTACAAAATATGAATTGTCTAATATATCCTTATTAAAGATATTATTTAAGGTTATAATAGTAATTTATGATTTTCAGATTTAAATAATTTTACATAAGAATTTTAAACCAAAATCATATAGAGTTCTATTATGAGTAGGACTCTAATTTACTATACTTTTTTTGAATTTAATTTAATATACATTGTATATCTCTATAAGAAATTATTATTTTAAGGTTAATAATAATATAATATTTTTAATTTAAAAATTCATTCTCCACATGTAACGCATGTGCTGATACTCGTAAAATTAAAAGTATATATGATACAAATAAGCAACATTAATTAGGTTGGCTTCGTGGATATGTTCATCATCTTGATATCCTGAATGAGACGATCTAAATCTTCAAAGGAAGATCCTCCTTTGGTCACACTTGACTTTGCCAATTTGGCCATTTCTTGACCCCTTTTCAACAACTCATCCTTCCTCAATTCCATTATCTCTTTAATCATCTTCTCGATTGTAACTCGATTACAACTGTCTTTCATATCTAAACCAATCTTCCACACTTTTTCTACGAACCTACTATTCACTAGTTGATCTACATAATGTGGCCAACAAATCATAGGTTTCCCTTCAGCTATACTCTCCAAGGTCGAGTTCCATCCACTGTGAGTGAAGAACCCTCCAATGGCTGGATGGGCCAAAACCTGTGGTTGTCGAGTCCAACTCACAATGCACCCTCTCTCTTTTGTCCCTCGTGATAATTCCACTGGAATGTTGTCAGAAGCCGGGTCGAATTCAATGACTGAACCGGGCCTCTGAACCCACAAAAATCTTGACCCACTCTTCACTAAGCCATGCCAAATTTCGAAACACTGATCCTTTGTCATTGTAGAAAGACTCCCAATGCTGACATATATAACAGACCTGGAAGGCTGTTGGTCAAGCCAGGAGATGCAGCCCCTGTCTTCTTTCCAGATACTGTTTGAGTTTATGGGCTCGAATTCCGAACCTGTATCTGCTTCGAGCCTGGTTTTTAAGTGAGCATGGAGAGGCCCGACTGCGTAGATGTTTCGACAGGTGTTTTGTATTTGGGACAATACAGGACCATCAAGACCACGAAACGTGTTCAGAATCAGGCCTTGACATGTGGGAATGTTGTTTATTTCCTCTACAACAAGACGTACTTGAGGATCCTTGAAGTCTATGGCGCGACAAAAGCTTGGAAGATCACGTCGTCTAATAACATGACCTTCCAATCCAGGTGCATTTATCACAGCTTCATCCAAGTTGTCATCTATGCCAATCCAAAACAAGAAATCAGATTATAATCTCAATAAGCCTAAAACAGGCCCATAAACTACAGATTCTTGAACAAGATTGTAATGAAATTATAACTAATTCACACACCTTTGAAAGGAATCTCTCCAGCTTCAAATATTTTAGGCAAACACAGGTAAGTCCAAAGCCCACATGGACTAATAGTGTCGAAATACAGCAATGGAACACCAATCTGTGTAGCCACATCAGTTGCAAAAGTGAGGATCCCATCAGCTATTAAGCAAGTCAATGGATCCTCCGATTCAGGTCCATAAACACCACAAGTGACCATGTCCCGGAAAAGAGGGGCAGCGACAGCTTGGATCGACTCCATCAGCTCCGAGAACTGAAGAGCCGTCCGGGGATTATCTTCAGACAGGCCATCAGGGAGTGTCACAAAACTGAAGTTGGGATATTTCTGGAAATAAATTTCAGTGTTGGTGCATTCAGAGAGGCGTTGTTGGATGTGTTGAGTATTGAGAAATGTGACTTTGATGTGTTGAAGGCACAAAAGTTCAGCCAGTTTGAGCATTGAACTGATGGGGCCTTGGAGAGGTAGAGGGAATATGAGTACATGAGGAGCTTTTTTCATAGCCATTAATTTGGATATGGTTTTTGTTTGGATAGTTGTTTCTGTATTTTTTCTAGACAATTCAAGTCTCCATTTATAATGCTAGGTTGTAATATACAAGTTATAAATTTAAGGATTCCAACTATTTTTTGTAATTGTTAATAAGGGCGGCAACAATATAAGATGTTAACTTTATAGTACTTTTGTTAGAGCAATTACAAGTTGCAATATTAATTTTCTTAGAACAACCTTGTATTAATGGTTATGTTATGTTGTTATTTATCGATTGGATGTACCCACAACTAGGCCAACATGAGTGATATATGCTAATATAAGATTTGTTAAAATAAGCAAACTTATATAATATATATGCTAATATAAAAATTATTTCTCATTTATTAATGGGGAACTTTACATAATCAAGATTAGTAAATGCAAAAAAAACCAAGCATATATATATATATGCTTTATTCCTTAGGTATCTTCATCATCTTGATATCTTGAATGAGACGATCTAAATCTTCGTACGAAGATCCTCCTTTGGTCACACTTGACTTAGCTAATTTGGCCATTTCTTGACCCCTTTTCAGGAACTCATCCTTCCTCAACTCCATCACCTCCCTAATCATCTTTTCAATTGTAACTCGATCACACGTGTCTTTCATATCTAAACCAAGCTTCCAAACATGTCCTACGAACCTACTGTTCACCTGTTGATCCACAAAATATGGCCAACAAATCATAGGTTTTCCTTCAACTATACTCTCCAGAGTTGAAAGCCATCCACTATGAGTTAAAAAACAACCAATTGCAGGATGAGCCAAGACCTCCTCTTGTGGAGCCCAGCTCACAATGCACCCTCTCTCTTCTGTCCCTATGCTCAACTCCATGGGAATCTGGTCGGGCTTGGAATCAAGCCCGACAACCGAGCCGGGCCTCTGAACCCACAAAAATCTTGACCCACTGTTCACCAGCCCATGCCAAATCTCAAAAAATTGATCCTTTGTGAGCACGGCAAGGCTCCCAATGCTGACATAAATAACAGAGTTGGAGGGCT
This sequence comes from Scutellaria baicalensis, assembly GCA_005771605.1. Lineage (NCBI taxonomy): Eukaryota > Viridiplantae > Streptophyta > Magnoliopsida > Lamiales > Lamiaceae > Scutellaria > Scutellaria baicalensis. Next base: position 65,820,890 of record CM016721.1, on the reverse strand, counting down.
GTTGGTGAAGCCAAGAAATGCAGGTCTTGTCCTCTTTCCAGATACTGCTGGAGTTGATGGGCTGAATTCCTGGGCCCGTTTCTGCTTCGAGCCTGGTTTTGAGGTGGGCATGGAGAGGCCCAACAGCATAGATGTTTGGGCAGATGGTGTGTAATTGAGATAGTATTGGGCCATCAAGATGTTGAAAAGTGTTGAGAATTAGGGCTTGAGAGAGTGGAATGTTGTTTATTTCCTTGAAAAAAAGTTGTGCTTCGGGGTGGTTAATAATGTCGGGAGACCGACAAAAGCTTGGCAGATCACGCCGCCTAATAATGCCTTCCAATCCAGCTGCATTTCTTATCATTTCATCCAAATTGTCATCTATCCGAAAAAAAAAAAAAGAGAAGAAGAAGAAGAGGAGAGAGTTAATACAGGGGAAATTAGAATATTACAACTGAATTATCCGGGATTTGATTATTTGTTTTTAAATATATAAATTATAAGAATTTTAAACGTGATACACTTTATTGAATGAGAAAATGTTTAAATAAGTCAGTAATGTTTACTATCAGGTTCATAGATCTCATTTAAATATCTTTAGGTACGAAATGTCACAAATATATGTTTACATCTAAGAACATATAACCTTACTTAAGATTTTGTTTTAAATTTAAAATATTAAATACTTAGATTTATTTTCTTTTTTTAACCTCATATTTTTACATATCTTAGAATAAAAACTATTTCAAGAAAACGTATATATAATAGCTTATTATATATATACGAGTATCAGCACATGCGTCGCATGTGGATGATGAATAATTTAAATCAAAAAATTATAATACTATTAACATTAAATAATAATTTTTTTATAAGGATATACAATCTATATTAAATTAAATTAAATGCAAAAAAAAAAAAGTATAGTAAATTAGAGTCCTACTCATAATAGAACTCTATATGATTTTGGTTTAGAATTCTTTTGTAGAATTATTTAAATATGAAAAACATAAATTACTATTATAACCTTAAATAAAATCTTTATTAAGGATATATTAGACAATCCATATTTTGTAAGAAATATTCATACTTTTATATAGGTAATAGATGTGTGAAAACATGTTATTAGTAATAACTATTATTATTTAAATTGTATAATATGAAATTATTAAATTTGGTCTATTAATAAGTGAAGCTATCTATATTTTCTAGGCAAATTTGGATCTATGACTAAATATTCATCAGCAAATTAAAACACATGAGGTTAAATTGCAAATTTTACAATGAATTTATCATGAATCAAAGTCTCCTTATCAAAATAATTTCACATATTTCTTTTTATAATAATAAAAGATGAAACACAAATATACACAATGTTGATGTGATTCAATAAAACATTAATGGCACAAACCTTTAAAAGGAAGCTCCCCAGCTTGAATGAGTTTAGGCAAAGCCAAGTGAGTGCAAATGGAAGATGGACTAAAAGTGTCAAAACACAAGAAAGGGACCCCAATCTTCTTTGCTATGCTTATGGGAAAATTGAGAAACCCCTCTGAAATTATGCAACTAATTGAGGCCTTGGCAATCTGCTCAAAAATGGGAGGTGCCACTGCTTCCATCGACCGTATGATGTCCGGGAATTGGTCGACCGTTCGGGGATTCTGTTCGGGCAGGCCATCGGGGATCGTTTCGAAACGAAAATTCGGGTATTTTTGGAAATAAGTTTGGGTGTTGGTGCTATGGAACAAGCGTTGTTGAATGTGTTGAGTGTTGAGAAAGGTGACTTGGATGTTGTTGATACACATGATTTCTGCAAGTTTGAGCATACAATTGAGAGGGCCTTGGAGAGGTAAAGGAAATATGAGGACATGAGGAGAAATTTGTGTTTTTTCATTAGCCATTTTGTGTTTGCTTTTGCTTTCTACAATTTTTGATCACTTTTTTCTTTCTAAGGCCAAACACATCCTTTTATAGGATGGTTCTGTAGTACACCAGATGTATTAATACACCAAACTCTCTATCATTTTCAACCATTAGATCTGAGATAATTGTTGACTTTGACCTTAATAATCTCAAATCTGATGGCTAACGTGGTCTTTTTTATTCTCTTCCTTTTGATTCTTCTCATTTTTCAATTTTCTTTTGGGAGGCTTTTAAATATTTTTACAATAGTTGTTGTGTAATAACTTTATTACAAGATCAGTCATAAAAGTTGATAATCATATTATTATTTTTTATGCAATTTGATATTCCAAGACCCCAAAATATTATCGCTCGACTTGATAGCGTATTGATGAATCTCAAGCGATATTTTTCTTATATTTTATACTGGTATTTATATAAACATCAAAATATAATATTTAATTGGTATATGCATGAATCCCTAATATTTGATGTAAGCATTAGTAGAAACCAAGAATTCTCACCCAAACTGATCTCTCCCATATTCATTACAAAATACCAATATTTGATATACTCCCTTCGTCCCAGGTTATTTTGCCTACTTTGACCGGCACGGAGCCTAAGAAAAAACTGTTGACTTTGATGTGATGTGTTATTTTAATGTTTTTGAGTGACAATTTTGTAATTAATGTGTGTTTTTTGAGTGCAAAAGTTGTAAAATGAAAGAAATGAAGGGGTAAGAGAGTAAATTCTTCTTTGTCATTTTTGGACTGACAAAATAAGATGAGACAAACAAAAATGGAAAGTAGGCAAAATAGAGCGGGATGGAGGAGTATGTATTAGTCAAAACCAGCAATGTGAGTCTCTCATTCCAATCAGGATCCTCTATTCCAAATCGTGTTTCATCTGGTGTTCCAATATAATCTCACACGACACATGTAAAAGATGACATCACCAATGTACATTTGTCATCTAATTAAAATAATGAAATATAAGACGGAACACGGTCTTGGAATAGAGGATCCAATTCCCTCTCATTCGGACTAACATCTCATTCCACATTCAAACAATAATATTTTATTTCTTTTTTAAACTATGTACGGTATTCATTAGTTTTACAAAATATAAGTTGGGATAATAATTTATCATTCTTACTTAGAAAACTCACAACACATAGAGTTCAAGTTCTAATTGAATTGGTATATAATGAGGAGCGGTGAAATGTCGTGAAATTGAAAGGCGGCTATGGTTCATTGCCAAAGTCAATAGAATTTGACTCAAGATGAATTAGTCATAGTCTTAATTGGTTAGATTCACTGAACTAGGCCTGGATTGGTGCAGCCGAATTTAATTATTATTTAATCCGTACAATTATCAGATTAGTATTCAAAGATGATTACATTTATCATATCATATAGAATTTGTATTCAAGAAAATTGTCTTTGCCAAATTGTAAATCGACACAAGGGATGAAAATACTAATGAGCAAGTTTAATCAAGAAGGGTCCATACGTTTCTCATCTCTATAGTGAAATATCTGTCTATTGAATCGTCAGCACATCAAACTTTTTCCATTTGTTTGTTTATGTGGATCCTATTATAAGTGTTGGGATGTGATGTCGTAATTATTGAAATGATATGAATGCAACTTTTCTATCTCAAAAATTATTACACAAAAAACTCAGGAACAGCCATGCGACAAGCGACGACAATCATACCTATAGTTGTAAAAGACATAATTATACTTGTAAAAAAACATAGTTATTGATGAAAAAACACATTTATAGATGAAAAACGCATATCATACTCATAGAAGATGTACTTAGATTTTTTCATATCTAAGACTGTCTCACAAAAACCAACTCAAAATATTATTGTATCCCAAACCCAAACCCAAACTGAGAGAGACAAATCAGGACACGGACTGGCCAGAGCATCAAGGTTCGGCCGACAAGACCAAGCCAGCCATAATCATTTTTCTAGATTGCTGGCCCCGAGTGGGTCAGACCAAGGTGACCTCCCAGTAGAGGGCAAATCAGACCAACACAGTCGTTTGGAGTTGACCTCTCGAACGATAACTTGCCAAATTCGAGAGACTTTCAGGGACTTTTATGAGAAATCATGTAGAAAATCTTCCTTCTTCTTCTTCTTTAGGATGAAAGAAAATAATAATACAGAGTTTTGAAATTTGGAGATTGCTTGAGTCTTACAAAATACGAACTAGCATTTTGCCCTTTTTTTTTTTTTTTTGAAATAAGAAAATTTACTAATAAGAATATAAATTTAATCTGTTGTGCATAAAATAAAATCAGATAAAAAGTGAAGGAGTTATTTAATTTAAAATTAAGATTTATTTAAAACAAAAATTGATGTGGAATCGGATAAAATTTACTACAACAGGCCATTTGGAGAGTTTGAGATAGAGGGCCACATCTTGGGTTAAATCCTTAAACCACCCACTTTTGGGGTTAACTCGAAAAAAAGAAATAACCCCTGCCAAACCCAAATTAACCCACCCCAAATCCAGGCCCAAAATGAGAGTAAAAAAACAAAAACCAATGTCTTAAGCATTCAAACCAAACAAACATAAGTTTAAACAAGTTAAAAATCTCTAAACTTATCCAGTTATCCCAACATCCAAGACGAGGAGCGCATAACCTTAATCAGGGTCTTTCTTAGTACACCTAGTGTATTAAGTCTGTCCATCATTTTTAATCATTAGATTTAAAATCATAGTTGACCTTGAATTTAATGTTCTCGGATCTGATGGCTGAAAATGAGTGGAGAGTTTGGTGTATTAATGGTGTACTATAGAATTACCCCCTAAACAATAGTGAGAAAACAATCATCCACATAAGAAAGAAGGAATTTTTATTTTTTGTTTTGATGAGAATCTTAGAACAGAGCACATAAAAGTTAAAATCAATAAGCAAAATCCATGAAAACAGGATCATGAAACCGAAGATTTAATGAAGTGAATCAAGCTATTAAGGTTGTTGTAAGAAGTTCCACCTTCGCTAATGGCCTTCTTTGCCAACTCAGCCATATTCTTAGCCCTCTCCACCAACTCATCCCTTCTCTCCTCCATTACTTCCCTAACCTTCTTCTCAACAATCACTCTATCACAGCTATCTTTCATATCCAACCCCACCTTCCAAACTTGGCTAACGAACCGACTATTGATCGTCTGATCGGCAAAGTAAGGCCAGCAGATCATCGGCATGCCAGCCGCAATGCTCTCCAGAGTCGAGTTCCATCCACTGTGCGTGAAAAATGCGGCAACCGAAGGATGGGACAACACCTCATTCTGTGGGACCCACCCAACAAGGTACCCTCTCTCCTTTGTGCCTTCCTCCAGCTCCACCGGAATCGGGCTTTCTTTATCGTCTCCGGTGATCGAATCGGGCCTCATCACCCACAGGAACTTGTGCCCACTATTCACCAGCCCATACCACAACTCATGCAGCTGATTCCTTGTCAATAGTGTAATACTTCCAAAGCTCACATACAGCACTGATTTGGGAGGCTGGGAATCCAACCATGTCACAGAGCTTCGATCTTCCTCATAGAAGCTGCTCGATGTAAGGGACGAGTCACGGTTTCTGGACTCTAATCGGGCTTTCAGATGAGTGTGGACGGGCCCGATGGAGTACAGGTTCGGAATCGGTTTTCGGATTTGATCAAGAATCGGGCCTTCTAAATCTTCGAATGAATTGAGGATGAGCCCGTTTGAAAGAGCTGTTCGTCTCGTCTCCCTTATGATGGTCTGAAACTTAGGGTCATTAACGTCGTTCACTCGGCAGAACGCCGGAAGATCCCGTCGCCGGAGATACCCCTCCATCCCCGGCACACTCGTCACCATCAAATCCAGCTCTGCTTTTTTCAAGTATTCATGTTTATCTTCATCTTTACCTTTGATGGGGACCTCTCCAGCTTGAATGACGTCGTGGAAACAGAAGTTAGCCCAGAAGGAACAGGCCCCTATAGTTCTAAAGTAAATGAAGGGAATCCCCATTTCTTGAGCCACCGGGACGGCGAAGCTGAGAACCCCATCCATGATGAGGCAGGTCACGCGGCGCCGGTTTCCGCCGGAGCTGAGGCCGTCGGTGTTCTCCATCAGTTTCCGGAACTCTACTCCGCCGACATTGAGGAGGCTCATGACGATCTCCATGGCCACCTCGCCGACGCGGGGGTGGTCGTCGGGGAGGCCGTCGATGATGGTGGCGACGCGGAAGGCGGGGTATCGGGCGGCGAAGGAGTCCATGTTGGCGTGGCGGCGGAGGCGGGCATTGGTGTGTTCCGAGAGGAGCATGGTGACGTGGATGTCGGCGAGGCAAAGAAGCTCCACCAGCTTCAGCATAGAGTTGATGTGGCCTTGCATCGGCAAAGGAAAGATGAGGACGTGCGGCGGCAGCTCGCCGGCGGCTTCCTGGTGGCCCATCTCGGTGGTTTTGAGTGCCTTTTAACGTCTAATTTATAGTGAACAGGAGAGAGATATGGTGTGGGGAGACAGATGCGTGTGGTTAAGGTTGATGTAATAGATTAGAAAGATGCGATGTTGATTCATTTTACTAAATTCTTTATTCTTTCATTTTAACTTAATTGGAACCAAATCTTCTATTACAAACCATATTTCACTTAAATTTCATTATTGGAGTAAGTTGATAACCTCATTTCATGTACTTAATAATATATGATAGTTTGTTTGTTTCAATTCAAATAGGAGTAGGAATGCAATAGAAGGTGGTGTAACTTAGGAATGCAATAAAAACAGAGGTGGTTAAAACCCAATCTATGTCCTCATGCCTATATTAGGAAATAATAGAACGAAACCATGTGTGAAATACAAGGAGAGATTATGAGTTTGTGATGGTAGTAATTTGTAAACAAATACAAGGGTGGTTTTTCAATTGTAATATTTTGAGATCAACTCCGAATCTGAATTTCCTGGACAGAATTTTGGGTGTGTATCGATCTTCCTAACATGTATCAAAGGCATCATTATTCAACACACAATCACGTGAAGATTAGCATTAAAATCGGTGGCCCAACTCAATAACCCAAACCCAACAGTCCATCTTACATCCATGTGTAGAGGGCATGTTTATAAATATCAATATAGTTTTTATTGATAAGTTTGGAGCTCGTGTACTAGATAGATAATTAATTTTTTTAATTACTACTTTAGTCGAATAACATACTACCTCCGTCCCCGTTGAATTTGTCTAGTTTGACCGGGTACGGAGGTTAAGAAAAAACAGTTGACTATTTTTTTTTTTAAATAATTGGGTGACATTTTTGTAATAAGGGTGAAATATGAGGATATGTATGTTTGACTTCTATGACATTTTAAAATTGTTTTTTACTTTTAAGTGACATTTTTGTAAAAGGATGAAATATGAGGATATTAATATTTGACTTTTGTTTCCATTTATGGGCTGACAAGTTTAATTGGGACAAGTTAAAATGACAAGTAGACAAATTGAGTTGGAACGGAGGGAGTACTAAATATATAAAGTTATATTATTTTTGTTGGTGTTGAATTTTTCCAACCTAATTTTTTCCTTTTTCATTCTTATCCTAAATCATTACCCTCCGTCCCAGCTCAACTTGTCTACTTGTCATTTTAGTTTGTCACAACTGAATTTGTCAACCAATAAATGGAAACAAAAGTCAAATATTTCATCTTTATTACAAAAATGTCACTTAAAATTTTTTTTTAAATGTCACAAAAGTCAAACACTCATATTCACATATTTCATTATTATTACAAAAATGTCACTCAATTATCTTTAAAAAAATAGTCAAATGATTTTTCTTAACCTCCGTGTCCAGTCAAACTAAACAAGTTCAACCGGGACGGAGATAGTATTAGATATGGTTGTTGATGTTTATTTTCTCTCTCATAAGAATGATTTTTTATCTCAAGTGATTTGCAAAGTGAAGATCAATTAACCACTAATCACTTTTCTATTTTCAAGGAAAGTTGTTCCTTCTATATGTCTTTTTGTTTTGGATAGGATTTTCAAGTGGAGCAAAGGAACAATTAGATAAGTCCGTAAGTGAGAAAAAATTGAACGTGGGGATGAAGAGAGAAGTGGCCGAGAACGTGTGATCGAGAAGAAGAAGACAAGAAGAGGAGATCGTGGAGTTGAGAAATGAAAATCTAGTGCAAGTCAGTGAAGATCATGGTGATCATGGAGAATACACAAACATGGAGTGGTGCTTGAAGAATATGGTGTATTGCATCAAGCTCTATAAATAGAGGATGTTCTCTGAAGATTTTGTAGAGCAAACAAGAGAGAAACTCGAGTCCATACTTGCAGTATACCGGTGTCATGTTTTGTGTTGGTCACACTGAGACAACCTTGTTTTCTGTAAAGTCATAGAGTTTGCATACTCTTGACATTTTAGTGTGATAAATGCTTAGAGTGATCAATTGTGAGGTTGTGTATATGTCCCTAGTTTTCATAGTTATTCAGGACGCATTGAGTCTTTGTAAGGATAAATCTCGTCTAAAGGTTTTTCTATCTCCTTGTACTCATCCGAAAGATTAATAAAAGAGTTTTCGTCCTGAAAGCATTCCACGAGTATTTGTAAACTCGTGGATATATTGGTTGTTCTCTGTCTTTTAATTTTAACTTTGATTTTCCGTTGTGTGTTACGCTGGTGTTGTCAATACCATTGACTATGATCGGTTTTTTTTTTTGGTTGCAGATCCACACAATACTTTCAATTTTGACCAATAATAAAAAGTTTGGTTAAAATGACAATTTTGGTAAAGGTTGTGAGTTTCCTGACAATTAACACTATTTATGATATAAGTAATTTTTCCTACCACAAAACATGTTAGGGTAAAATCACAACAAAGTAGTATTCAATTTAAGGACACATTCATAAGTTAGTCAGTTGCTCGGGGAAATAGTAATTTGTGTTAGAATTGTAGTAATATGGACATCATAAGAAATTATTGTCATTTTATTTGCATAATTCTCTTAGTGAGTGGAATAACATAGTTTTGAAATTCACTAATTATTAATAATTCATGGTTGAATTCTATGAACACGTACATGATTCTGCAAAACCAACAAATGTACTACTAGTAATCTATATGCATTCTCATTAAAAGAAGATTGTAATAAAATATACAAAATCATAGTAAGTAATAATTGTGTAGAAAGAAATATATATGGTGCACAAGAATGGCAGAAGAGTGGCATCAAGAGAGATCACTAGACAGCTAATACTACTATATCATATACAAATGATCAAACACACTATATCATCTACTACAACTCCTCATCACTTGCAAAGAGTTGCAAACTTTCTTCATCAATTGCAACCACTTTGATGCCACATTTAGGAGCACAAATCCTATTAGAATTCCCCAAGATCTTGTACTTCTTCGCGACATCACCATCGAGGACCACCTCATCCTCGTCGTTTCTCAGATCAGCCGGAGGCAAGAAGCAGGCGTTGGAGAGCCCTTTTATGTTGAAATCCACTTCCTCAACACTCCAAACCTCCTCCATCCTTGTCCTACTCTGCCTTTGGAAATTTGGGCCGAACCTAAACAGAGAAACCGTTGTCTTTCCACCATGAGCAATGTTGACACCTTCAATGGTTCTGTAATCTTGGATCAACGACTCCATCGTCGTCTCCCAATAGACGTCGTTTCCGGGTGACTTTATCCTTAGCAAGTGAGAGTCTTGTAGCTGGACAAGTAGGCCTGTTCTTTGGCTAAAACAGCCCCATATAGTGTGCCTTATTATCTCCACATTGCTGCTGCTTCTTTCCCTCAACGTAGATGGCTCCGACTCTAGCTTTAACACGAAGCAATCTTCGTCCTTGATCCTCTTCTCACCGATGCAAATGGAGTCCCAGAATAAGTTGGCTGTTGACCTCGGATCAAGGCCCTGATTGATCACAAGATTTTAGTAATTAAGAAATACATTAAGTTTAGAGATCATAGCTTCAAACGATCATACTTGACATAAACGGGTACCTGCAAGGATCGACGGAGAGGTCTAGGCGGACCACGAGAGGAATGAGAATGCTGCCATGGAGTCTGCCTCCATGCGACCTTACCATCACTACCAGCACTAATCTTAAACCCGGAAACCATGAGCTCCAATGTCCATAGATCAGGCTTCTTCTGCCACAACACAAACCCCCCCAATTCTCCATTTCTCATCTTCGATGCTCTATCTTGACCTCCATATTCCGATGATCCCATCCTCACCTTCCCAATCGCGCACATGCTCTCGATCGAATCCAGAGCATGCTCGCCCCCCGCCCCTGCTATGTACTGCCGAACTATGTATCGAGCCATTGACCTCTCTATCGGCTGCCCTTTCATGTCGTCGCCCTCTGCCCTCGAGATCGGAAAAGGGATCAACGGAGCTCCGATGACTCCCAGCAAGAACTGGACCTCCACGGCATGCAGGGAGGAGGGTTTGCCCACGTGTGGTCTAGCGAGCCAGGACTTGATCCCCTGCCATGACTTGTGCTTGTTCGAGCTGAATATTTCTTCCGGGACCGGGACCTCGAGCACCGTCTCGAGCCCGTCTTCTCCGTCCAGGTTGGGACACAATGTTCTCATCGAGTCGAGTGATTGATTTGAAACAGAAGATGAGGAGACGAAGAGGAGAATGTGGTCTTGAGTTGGAATGGGGAATTGGTTTAAGTAGTAGTGAAAATATTGTAGCGACCAACGTGGGAGGAGCTGCGAGATGTCGTGTCTGCACGCCTCAATCTATATGTTATGTTTGGATGGGGAGACAATGGCTTCTTATTTTAATGGGGTTTGAACCGTCCAATCAACTTTTCTACTTTCATACTTCACTTCATTTATTATTTATCATACTATGCTTGGAAATTTTATTTTATATATCTTGCCATGTCCCAAAAATATTCCCTACTTAACCAATTCAATGTGTTATTGATGATGATAGTCTATTTCATGTCATTATGATTACAAAAAGATTAGTTATCTACTTGCTACAATTGGGACACATTAAATTGTGTTCATATACAAGGGTTTTAATTGCTTTTGGCACACATAAATAGGTGTCAATTCATGACAAATATTACATTGGTTCATGTTGCAAGATGAAAGATGCATGAATATGTGTATATATAGATATCTAACTTTATGAATTAGAGTTAGTTAATATAAAATAAAATATACAGTTGACCAACTCTTGACCACTACTTTTATTTTTAAATTAATTAAAGTTTCTTTCTAGCACTTGAGGTTAATTTATGAGATATGGAAATCATAGGAATTTAATTTCAATCTATGTGGAGTTTGGCATAATTGACAATTATAAAGTATTAAGCAATTCATTGTTTGATTGATTCATAATTTGAAGAGAGTGATGATAAATTGTGATACCATTAATTCTTACCATGTGACAAGTTGGACAAATGGCATCTTAAAAAAACTGATAAATCTAAACTCATGATCAATAGGACAAAAATTAAAATATAAAATTGAGGAAATCAGATATCAGCCCACAAATACTAAGAAAACAATGTAAATAAAGTCCAAAAGAATGTCAGCCCATCCTCAATAATTTCACACTGTCTAGGAGACAAATTTGTCTAAATCTTAATTTTTAATACTAAGCTGACTCAGTAAATTGTTTTCATATGAATACACACCATTACTACTTTATAGTTCATGATAGTCCCATGTATCAAGGTTGAAGATTGCATATCTATAATCATATTTGTGCAAGTATCAAATTATTTCAATACTTGAAATAGTGTTTTATCTCTTACATACTTACATTAAAATACATACTTATAACTGAGAATCACAATATATTTATATGATCTTACAGGTTGTCATTGCACGTAATGAATTTTTATGTTATAAATTCACAAAAAAACTTACATGAGTCTGTCTCACGAAAGGAACCCTTTTAACCCATAAATCAAACACATTTCCATTAACTTATATATGAATTGTGAGTTGTGCATTGACTGAAAATATGGTCTGTAAAACTGTCATACACAAGACTCACTCAAATAAATTTGATTATTTAGAGCAAAAGAGCACACCTGCATGAGAGATTACCTCAAACATATATTTTGGATCTCAAGATCTGAATCACCACAATCGGTTCCAACTTTCGAATCTCATTAAATTGTATACTATGTTGAAACACCTATCTACTAATACCCAAGTATTATTTATTTACTATTACCTATATTTTATTACATTTCCCAATTAAACATGGTAAAAACTTATATACCCCTGGGGTATATAGGGGCACGGATCTAGGTGAATAGTGTTATATATATATATATATATACTTTATAGGTGTTACGTTTCTTGATGTTATACATATATTCTACAGATATCATATGCATACAAGAGTATATATGTGATACCTGAAGAATATACACATGATACCTGTAGAGTATATGTATAACACCTTATGATGATTAATTTGAGGCACCGTGCCCTCAAGACACACAAATGTCACTCATTAAACATTCTCCACAGGCTAGATCTAATCCACCCCTTTTTTTAGTCATATATACATTGATGTGGTCGAACTGACCACATTCAAACTACCCCAAAAACCCGACCCGGAATTGAAGGCCAACCAGCGCGAACAGAATGAAGAAGTAATAGAGATCGTGCGAGCGAACAGTTATGTTCGACACGCTGAGCGAACTGATCAAACTCGCAGGCAAGAATGTCGAACTGAGAGGCGAAATGTCGAGCTAAGTCCAGGCGAACTAATTCAAATTTGAGATAACTCCCACGATCGCGAGAATCTCGCCACTTTCCAAGTTTTTAGGAGAAATCCCAACTACCACATCACTTTCCCAAGAAATCACGTCTCTTTCAGGGAGTATATATATATATATATATATATACCGTTTTATCTTTCTATTTCACACACAATCACAATTTTTACACGTTAAGCATTACTAAAATCGAGAGCAATATCTTTGTGAGATTACTGACTTGAGCGTCGGAGTCCCTTCACCGGAAAAAACCCTCGGTGTTCTTTGTTTTGCAGGTCTTTTTGATCGGAGAATTCTAGTCAACGCCGGAGAATTCCAATTTGGCATCGGAGAATTTCGAACGACGCCGGAAAAGTAAAGGATCGAAGTTACGACAAATCATACATCATATGCATATCGCTATATGAAATACATATGTATTTACAATCCTAATATGCTGCTCATAATAAATTATTTGTATATAAATATACGTATTTCGTATAAAATTACATGGAATATATTTATATTAAATTTAAATATATATATAGATATAAATTATATGTATACAACATATGTATTTCATTTATGAGTAGCCCTCCTTTGCACCTGGTGCACGGATCTGAGATTCATGCACTCGGGCCCCGCGCGGACCGGCGCGGGCTGGTCCAGCCCATAGCGCCTCTTTGTTTTCATATGTTTTGGTCGTGACCTTCATATTATGTTAGTCATACGTTCATGTTATGTTAGTCATACGTTAATTTCCAAATTTCATACCCTTCTCTTTTTCTTCGCATGTTTTGGTCGTGACCTTCATATTATGTTAGTGATACCTTCATTTTATGTTAGTCATACCTTCATTTCCAGATTTCATACACTTATTTCAAAACAACTGACATTTATGATATGTTAGTCATACCTTCATGTAGGTATCATTAACATAAAATGAAAATATGACAACCTAAAGCGAATTTTGGTAGGTTTAAGCGCATCCACCAGAAGCGTAGGAGCGCCTGAACAGGCGCGTGGAGGGTTCACCCGGGTGCATGGATGCACCAAGTGCACAAAAGTTTTTGCATTCATTTACATATGTGTGTGTCTATATGTAAATTAATATAATATAGATAATGTAATATATATATATATATATTACTTAATATATATAGCTAACATAGTAGGTAATATATTATAAAAACGTGCTTAATTATATATTATTTTTAAATATTATATATATCATAATTAATATCTTCATCTTTCCTAATCATTTCACTGCATAAATAGTATATCTAACAATTAAATATGTAGAATATATTATGTTACATGCGTCATTTATATCGCTATGTAAATCAAATATATTAAATTGCAGTGTAAAATAGAAAATCAAGTATATTTCGTCATTCTATTGTGAGTATTCAATTGAAAATTATAGAATGAAAGTATAGAGAAATGTATTAGGTTAATAATAAATTGGGAACAGAATAAAATCTCAATCTTTTATTAAATTGTAATGTTAGGGTTGGTATGAAGCAAAGTGTAGGAAGATTGGCCCTTAATAATGGAAGCCCACAATAACTGTATCTAACAAACTTATCATATAACATCAACTTAATTAGCCATTAATAATTAATTAAAAAACATTAACTACTTTGATTGAGAATGAATATGTCGGCTGGAGCCACCACATGCGACCGACATCCATCTTAAAACCCACATTAATAACCAGGTTTGTTCAAGAAAACGACACTCCATTCGTGTCGTTTCGGTTGAGAAGAAGAAAATATTAATTAATTATTGGATTGTGGCTTGGTTTTTCTGATTTTTTTTTCTTTTTTTACAATTTTAAAATGTCTCTATCAATTTGGTATTGTGCCATAACTGTCAATTAAGATTATAAAATCATAAATTGATAAATTATATATGTACCCAGAAAAAAAAAAAAAGCGGCTAATAATGTCATGCACGTTCATTACTAGTTAAGTTGATACCATTTTATTTTTTTCAAAAGAAAAATGGGTTGATACATACAATATATATTGCTAAAATTATTGATAAATTAGCCGAGTTTTTCTCCTTAATTGACTCAAAAAGAGAACTAATAAGACAAGGGTTTTACAGTTGGGCATGTTTTGTGGGTCCAACAACCATGGTTCATGGATGCACTCTTTTTCTTCTTTAAATAAAATCATGGGAGATTCACCTGGTCAAGTGTTTGATGCAAGGGATAAGGATAATACGTCTCATCTCTTTCTCTCTCATTTGGGCAAAGTTACGTCCATCTCATATTCTCTCTCATCGGGGCTAAGTTATGTCAAGAGTTTGTCATGTGTATATATTTGCACATGCTATTTTCCTACGTATCAATATTTCATGTCCAAAAGCTCCAATTATCTATTTTCGTCTTAGTGATTAATATGTTCATCACACTAAATCTAGGTACCCATTAGGTTTTAGTAAACTGAACTTAAGAGACAATTCGGTTAGAGCTTGTTGCTAATCTAAGGACAAGAGTTTGAGAGATAGATTGAGATAAACATTATTAGTTAATCCAATTGGTCAGGAATAGAAGGGGATACTGAACTGAGAGTTGATATTTGTTTATTAGTTGATTCTTGTTTATTCAGTTATTTTTATCTTTGATTTTTAGATTTGATAATTTTCAAACAAAACCTCATGTTCTTGTTTATTAGCACCAATTAATTTGATTGATTCCTTCGTTTCCTGTGGGATTGACCTTATTTGCCACTTCTACAAGTTAGTTGAAAGTAAGAAAGTTTATTTAATTCTGCGTGTGTCGACAACACAACCAAGGTAGGGAAAATTTCACATTTGGTACCCGAAAATAGGTTTTATTTTAGATCGGGTACCCCGAAGTTCAACTTAATCAATTTAGTCCTTAAGTTTTTTTACCAAATCAATCAGAATTGGTCCCCGCCGTTAAAAAATCGTCCAATCAAACGGAAGTTAACTGCCATCAGACGAAGTAGAGCAAAAATTAGCTTCTAACCCTAGTTTCTTCCCCAATTCATGCGCAGGCTCTCCCCAGCTCAAAATCGATCGATTCTGGACCACAATCGATCGATTGAACCCTAATATTTATCATATTCTTGAAATCATAAGAATCTAATTCATATCAACAACAGCAAAATTAGCAGATTGACATTTATGATCATTGCAAACATTAAATTCACAGTTCATTGAAATCGTGCAATTAAGCAAATGTAAGTGCATATGAATCTTACTTAGTGCGTTGACCAGGGTATGGCTTGTGAACCCCATCAACAAACAAGAAAACCGTCGGAAATCCCTGCACATCGAACTTCTGGCTGAGCTCCGTATCCTCGGCGGCGTCGACCTTACCCAGCGCCACCGCCTCGTCCTTCAGCTCCGCCGCCGCAGCGGCGTACTCTGGCGCCAAAGCCTGGCAATGCCCGCACCACGGCGCGTAGAACTCCACCATCACGAACTTGTTCTTCTCTATGAACTCGCTGAAATTGGACTTCGTCAGCACCACCACGTGCATCTCGTCCACCTCTCGCGGATTGTACCCACCGTCGTCGTCTCCGTACGCCGCCGATTCGTCGTCCTCCAGATCGTCGTAGTTCTCGTAGTCGCGCGGGTGGCCGTAGGGGTGGGAATCATCCAATGGCGCAGAGCTTTTCTGCTCTTGTTGCTCGAGGAAACTGAGATCCTCATCTTCATCTGATGTTGATGAAGATGGAGAAATATTTGAGCAAATTAAGTAGATAAAAATCGAGAAAATAATCGCAGACTTCATCGCCATAGTACAATCATCTTCGAATTTCTCAAAAAACAATCCTTTTCAGATGAACTGTTGATCTGATGAACACTGTGACGATGAAGAGAAGAGTGTGAAAATCGAGAGTGAGGAAGGTGAAAATGGCGGTGCTGAAACTGGGGTGCAAGAAAAGCACGCTGGTGGAGACGCTGGTTGAGCTGGGGAGAGCCTCCGCACGAATTTTAAACTAGGGTTAAAAGTTAATTTTCGCTCTAATTCGTTTGATGGCAGTTAATTTCCATTTGATTGGACGGATTTTTAATGGTCGGGATCAATTCTGATTGATTTGGTAAAACTGAGGGACTAAATTGATTAAGTTGAACTTCGGGGTACCCAATCTAAAATAAACCCTATTTTCAGATACCAAATATGAAATTGTCCCACCAAGTTACTAGCTCGACCTTATGAGTATAAAATTAATATGAAACAAATAATATTTTTTTTAAATACCCAGGGAGTTATACGAGTTTTCGCGCAAAATTATAAGGTAATTTTTGGCATTTCAAAATCTTTGATTATTTTAATTATTATATATAATTATTTTATTTTTCTATTTTTTTCTATTCATTTTTCATGTATAGGAAGTTCATCCATTATATTTTGGGATTATCATTTTTAAATTCTCAAAATAATTATTAGTCGTAAGGTACCAAACAGACTTTTATTTGTATGGAATATCAAATACTACCTCCGTCCTCACTTATTTTGCCTACTTTGACCGGCATGGATCCTAAGAAAAAACTGTTTGACTTTGATGTGATGTGTTATTTTAATATTTTTGAGTGGCAATTTTGTAATTAATGTGTGCTTTTTTAGTGCAAAAGTTGTAAAATGAAGGGGTAAGGTCGTAAATTTTTTTTTGCCATTTTTGGGCTGGCAAAATAAGTTGGAACAAGCAAAAGTGGAAAGTAGGCAAAATAAGGTGAGACGGAGGGAGTACATATGTGGTTGAAACTTTGACTGTTAATCAGACAAATGTGTCAAATACATATTTTTCCTTCCATTTTTATGTGGAACTAAAAGTTAGAGAACAAGTTTGACAACAATCCGTATTTGTTTGTTGTGCAGCTTGTGCTTATGAAAATCCATTGAATTTTCCAGTGACATAAAATAATATCATATGAAAGGGCCCTAGAATGACAGTTTTAGCCTCCCATTTGAAATTTCTAATAATGTGTAATCTATGAAAGGGTAACTTTGTCCATAAAACATGGCAATTGAAAAGGAAATAGGCCTCCATTTTACAATATACCACACTCTGCATATTGCGTAAAACAAAACAGCAAGATTGATCATAATTTACAATACAATATTTTTCCGTTCCAAGATTTGAAAAAAGATGAATTTACACAGCGATGAATACACACAATCGGGCAGCAAAATGCATCGAGAAATTAAGCAATTGCTACCAATAAGCAATGTAGGTGGGTGTGGGGAACTTAGGCGGGTACGTTGAAGTGAAAAAGCCAAGAAATGACGAACGCAAACACCATACAAGCTAACAAAAAGTTGAGAAATCTGTGACCTTGCCAGAAGTTTCGTGACTGTGATGCCGGTGCTGAAGCCATGGCTGTTGCTGTTGCATCGCTCGTTTCATTCCATTGCTCTGTCAGCTCTGTCTCGGGTACTCCCGCCACGTTTTGTGCAATGGATCCACATATCTCACAGGTTCTGCACATTGGAATATATAGCAACTTTAAACATTGACCTAGGATTATCACTTTTATATGTTCAAACAAACATTCGGAACCCAAAGATTATAGAGTTACATTGACCATAAACCAATTGGCCGAACAGAAATAGACATAAATTCGCAAGGGTTTTCCATAAGGATTCGAGCAAAGGAAATATTTATAGATCATAAGCTAAGAAAGAAGAATTGGTGGAACTTCACTTCCACCATAACAGGTAAAAGAGATCATTATCGAGAAGTTTTGCATAATAACTGCGATGAATTTGAATTGCTTTTACTCCTTTTTTCATGAAACCTTACCTCGAGCATCATTTAGTAAATCATAAGAAAATGAAAGATTGAAAAAATGAAAAAAGCTTCCATCAAATCGTAGCACTTTTTATGTGGAACACTGTTTGGGAAATAAATCATCATGTTTGTTTCCCAATCCTTTTAAATGTTTAATGAACCACGAGGTTGAATTGTCGTGTATACTCGAAAGGTACTGTTGGATATGTCTCGTTAGAGTAGAGTTTCAAATGCAGAGACAGGATACATTATATATGAACTCGTAATACACCGATATGCTGCCTAAAATCTTTCACAAAATCTAGGATCGGTTTATGCTAAAGATAGATTCTTCGCATAATGTAGCACAAACAATTTTAACAGGCAGAGAACAAGTAATACTACAAGACAATTTACTTTACTTAGAAGTAACTAAAAGGCCACAAAAAATTGAAGAAAGAATAGATGGCCATAACATGATTTTGTTGATAAGTAGTTTGAATCAATGACGGAATTCAATGTCAAAGAAATCTAGAAGCCATGGGCACAATGTGAGAAGAAAGAAAGCTGAGAGGCAACATAGAGGACATTAAACTGTAATGTTTTAACATGAAGATGTTAGACAACCACAAGAGCAAGCTAATCGTTTTGATTGGATGAAATGTAAAAGTTTTAATAGGTAGCAGAAAGAAACTTTAATTAATAAAATTCTTTGTGTAGATATCGGAATGTTATGCTTCAACAGGCAAGAAAAGTAAGTTTCTCGACCTAACCAAATGAGAACTGGACCAAAATATAGGCTGTTAAAATGGTTGTGCAGATTCATTAAGAAGAAAGATAGTATTGAAGAGACCAGATCATAAAGACAAACAAGGATGCATAGAACACTTATTTTTAATCGAAAACCATCCAAATCAATCTAGATACATTACATTCTACTACTAGCTTCCTACAAAACAACGTGATTAGATTCAATGTTACGTTCACTTGCAAATATAGATGGCAGAAACATAGATATGTGGATGCAAAACATTAATTGAGAACAGCTGGTTATTTTGAAAATGAGGATGAAGGACAATGAATTAGCTGATAAGGTTTCAACTGCTATGAATGGCTCATCACATTATATCTTGTTCAAATTCAAGAATTTGCATTACGATATTAGAACCCAGCACATAGTTTTTTCCTGACTAATAATTATACAGTTGAGAAATTCCTAAAGATGTCGGATAATTTAACCAAAGTCGAACCCAATTGCAGCAAGCCCACAATTGAAAGAGAAGATTAGATGCTCACAATACAAAATTACAAATAGTCTGCTATCAAACTATTCCTAGTGCTTCCATCTTTTCTCTATGTCAAAGATTCTTTCCAGCTGATCATATTTTCAAGCCTTGTCTGCTTTTCTTTTCTAAAATCCTTTCCCCCCTTTTTCCAATAGTGCAACACTAGAAACTTTTTTTCTTGTTTTTTTTCCTATTAAAAGCTGAAGTTGCAAACAATCCCAAAAAAAAAGAAGGAAAAGTTAAAGTTCCAATATCATCTACCTTACTTGAAACTTTCCATGTTTCACCTCAATAATTAACATCTCCAAGAAAATACACAGAAAATTAGAAGTAAAAACAAAATCCACAACAAAAGAACTCATCAATTCCCAATTCATCAACTTTATGGCCAGCAATTAACCCTACAAACTACCATAAACAATTAACTGAAAGCACAAATTGAATCATCTAATTCTTGCAATCAACACAAACAGTCACAAACAATCAAAAACTTGCACAAATTTCAAAATCATAAATAGAGATAAAAAAAAAACCCTTACTTGTTTCCCTTAATCTTGAACCAAGCTTCAGCACAATGTTTGTGAGCAGCAGCCAAATCATCCTTGCAAGAACAGCCTAGTTCAATGGGGATTCCAGAGTCTTGATTGGCTGCATCCATGCTCAGATGACATATTCTACAATCCCTATCATATTTCGCCAAATGCAGCTTGGTTTCACCACCAGCTTCAAGATCCACAATCTCTACCGAACACTCTGACACACTGGATTCATTCCTCTTATGCTTCTCTCCATTATCATTCTTGGTGTTTTCCGGCACTCCCACAATCTCAGTTGCACCGGAGACGTGTGGGCCACCGCCTTCACTTCCGCCGCCAACACGGCGGCGGCCGCTCCCTCCGCCGCCATTGTTACAGGTAGCTAATTCTAAATCGACTTCATGGGACTCTTGTAAAGTTGACATTTTTACACAAGCCCAGATCAGGAATCTTCATATAAATGCATAATACGACCGAGATCATCAATAATCTTAACTCTCTCTCTCTCTCTCTCTCGGCTGTATTATTGAGACTGTACTCGGGCCCGTTAGTCTGTGAAATGATGGGACAGAGAGAAGCAGGGACTGAGAGCAGAGACAGCCCCAACAAAGAGCAGACAAACGAAATTCAGGGCTCAGAAGAGAGATAAACACACAGTACACGCAGTGAAATAGGTGAGAACTACAATCGCCATAGCAATAGATAGACCCTCTTTAGCGAATGAATCAGATGGAACGGCGTCCAACACCTTTCACTATGACTTTTCACTGTTAGGCATCTTAAAGTTATTACAAAAAAGGGTGTGTACACGTAATTTAACATGTGATTCCAACCATATGCGCCTGATACATGAACAGAACTAAATGGGTGTGTTTATGTTAAGATATGAACATTTGGTAAAAACAAAGCTTGTTTCTTTTTATGGTTTGAATGTTTTCTTGTCTATTACAACACTTTCCAAACTATTTTAATTTATAAAGTTTGGAAATAGCATACTTATCAAGTCCAAGAATGTTAGTGGGACAAGGTTTTTATAAGGAAGCATTTGTTAATATTTTACATTTTATTTGAAGTTGGAATTTTCTTTTACGGCAAAAACTTATATGTCCCTGGAGCACATAGGGGCACAGATTTAGGTGTTATATACATGTTCTTCAAGTGTTATATATATACTCTATAAGTGTTACGTTTCTTGGTGTTATACATATACTATATAGGTATCATATGCATATAAGGGTATACATGTGATAACTGAGAAGTATACACATGATACATGTAGAGTATATATGTAACACCTTATGATGATTAATTTGGGGGCACCGTGCCCCAGGACACACAAGTGTCACTCTTCTTAGAGTGGCACTTGTGTACCCCAGAGGTATGATGCTCCCAAATTAATCATCATATGATGTTAAATATATACTCTACAGGTATCATATGTATATTTTTCAGGTATCACATGTATACTCTTATATACATATGATACATGTAGAGTATATTTATAACACCAAAAAACATAACACCTATAGAATATATATATATATATATATAACACCTGAAGAGCATGTATATAACACCTAGATCGGTATCCCTATGTGCCCCAGGGGTATATAAGTTTGGCAAAAACTTTTATGAGTCAGGTGTATGGATCTAAGATCCATGCACCTGACCCGACCCGTTCACGCATCCAAAACGCTCCTCCCATGCGCATGCACGCGCTCCCATGTGCTGAACACTTGTGCTGAAGCTCACCCAAAATTCGCTCCAATAGACCAACATTTGTGTATAGTTAAACCAACATTTGTGTATAGTTAAACTAAACATGTGTAGGTAGGTCTAACTATATACAAAGGTATGTCTAACATATATAAAGGTATGCTTAACTATATATAAAGGTATGTCTAACATATACAAAAATATTTTTAAGCATACATAAATGTATGTCTAACATAACGTAAAGGTATGTCTAACATAACGTAGTGGTATGTGCCAAAATTCAAAAATCAAGCCCAAAAAAAGACAAGGCATGGAATTTGGGCAGAACTGATATGTTTAACATAGCTTAAAGGTATGTCTAACATAACGTAAATGTATGTCTAACATATACTATTGATATGTGATTTTTTTCAAAAATCATGAGCGAAAAAAAAAAATGCGATCCCCTCTTACTCGGATCCATCCCGGTCCATACACCTGATTCACAAGAGATTACTCTATAAGTTTTTGCCTTTTTCTTATATTTATGGTGTACGAGTATCAGCACATGCGTTGCATGTGAAGGATGAATTTTTTAAATAAAAAATATTATATTACTACTAATCTTAAATAATACTCCCTCCGTGCCAATTGAATTTGCCTACTTGTCATTTTCGTTTGTCCCAATCCAATTTGCCAGCCTATAAATGACAAAGAAATTATAAAGCAAAAAATATAAAAAATATTTTTTTAATCAAAAAGTAAGAGTCAACTGCGTTTTCTTAAGCTCCGTGCCTGGTCAAAGTAGACAATTTCGACCGAGCCGGAGGTAGTAATTTTCTATAAGGATATACAACTTATATTAAATTAAATTAGATTCAAAAAAATCTAGTAAATTAAAGTTCTCGTACAATAGAGTCTTACTTATAATAGATCATGATTTTGGTTTGAAATGCTAATGTAAAAATATTTAAATATGAAAATCACAAATTACTGTTATAAACTTAAATAAAATCTTTAATAATAAGGATATATTAAACAATCCATATTTTTTAAGAAATATCCATAAATTAAAGTCCTAATATAATAGAGTCCTACTTATAATAGAATTCTATATGATTTATGTTTATAATTCTAATATAAAATTATTTAAATATGAAAATCACAAATTACAATTATAACCTTAAATAAAATCTTTAATAAGGATATATTAGACAATCCATATTTTGTAAGAAATATCCATACTTTTATATAGGTAATAGATATATAATTGTGATGTTATCCATTGTTGTAGAAAAAATTTAATTATCGTACTTCTAGTACTGAGAGATATTATTCCTTTTTATTATTTCAATATAATTAAATTGGTTGGATTTTTAAGGATTCTCAGATTGATAATTGAAATTCTTGAAGTTGTTTTTTAAATTTTAGATACATGGTATGTTCGTAAACTTACATAAAACGCATACATTTTTAGTGTAAATTATGCACTGTCTTATTGTGATAACTGTTATTGATTTTCAACAGTACAAACCATCTTATGCGTTAAAAGATAATACTTCACAATATTCTTTTTTGTTAAGTATAAATAAATTGAAATAAAAAAATGAAATGAAAAGGAATACACGAAGAAAAAAGATCGACGCAAATGTTGACTTGTGTAAACTGAAGAAGCACCAGAAAAAAATTGATGTCTAAACTTCTTGCAAAAGAAACAACAGAGAAAACTTAACGCAATAATTTACATTATGCAAAAACTCATGTGAGACGGTCTCACGGATAGTTTATATGAGATGAATTCTTATTATCCATGAATTGAATCCATATCCACAAACTTTCATATGAATTGCTAAGTGTGGGTTATGGGTTGACCCGTCTCACGAAAAAAGATCCGTGAGACGGTCTCATACAAGACTTACTCTTTACATTATTGTTGAGGAATAAAATTCGAAGTATATGGTTGGAATTTGTATATGGTCTCCTTTATATACAAGGTTGGGATTCGAAGTATGAATCCTTTAAAAGCCTCTACTTCTCAATTATTTAAAGGATATACTTTTTACAATTTAAATTGCATAAAAGGTTTTTATTATCTTATAATGTAATAGGAAATAAAAGGTAAAAGATATGTATATAATGGTAAATGTTTAAAAGAAAAGTTTGCTTTTGCTTTCTCTTTTCCCATATGGGCTGGCTTATAGCGAGTGACAATGATGCTCAACAAACATTGAATTTGGAAATTTAAATATACATAAAAACCCGTGAAATGAATCATTTTTACTCATTAATCTAATATATTTTTATAAATTTATATATGAGTTGTGAAACATGGTCGATTGGCTCGTCTCATAAAACAAGATTTATGAGACGGTCTCATATGAGACTTACTCATAAATATAATGCTACACTTTTCTTTTTTTCTTTTTAACTGCAGGTTTCATTATTTTTTTAAAAAATAAAAAATATTGCAGATTTTATTATTGTATTTTTTAACTAGGGTTTCAATTTTATTGATGGTTACTTGGTTAGCGAAATTTTACTGCTTGGAATTTAGTGGGATATAAGAAAGTCCTTCAAATCTTATTTGTTGTTTAAGAAATTATTAAATATTTTAACTGAGCTATTGAGTATTTAATGAGGAATAAAGAATAGATATATTTAATATGGCAAAAACTTTTATGAGTCAGGTGCATGAATAAGATCCATGCACCTGACCCGACCCGTTCACGCGTCCAAAACGCGCTTCCCACGCGCATGCACGCGCTCCCACGCGCTGAAGACTTGTCCTGAAGCTCATCCAAAATTCGCTCAAATAGACCAACCTTTGTGTATAGTTAAACCAACCTTTGTGTATAGTTAGACCAACCATGTGTAGGTAGGTCTAACTATATACAAAGGTATGTCTAACATGTATAAATGTATGCTTAACTATATATAAAGGTATGTCTAACATATACAAAGGTATTTTTAAGTATACATAAAGGTATGTCTAACACAACGTAAAGGTATGTCTAACATAACGTAGTGGTATGTGCCAAAATTCAAAAATCAAGCCAAAAAAAGACAAGGCAATGAGGCATGAAATCTGCGCATAACTGGTATGTTTAACATAGCTTAAAGGTATGTCTAACATAACGTAAAGGTATGTCTAACATATACTATTGGTATGTGATTTTTTTCAAAAATCATGAGCGAAAAAAAAAAAAAAAGAGGGTGCGGTCCCCCTGACCCGGATCCGACCCGGGTGCATGGATCTAAGATCCATGCACCTGATTTACAAGAGACTTTCTCATTTAATATAGACTTAAATTGATTTTATTGTTATTAATATTTGATATCTTTAATATAGTTTTTATGTTGATTTTATTTGATTTTTTAGGATTATGTGACATCAGTATAAATAGGTGTAATGTTTTTTACTTTGTGAAGTTTGATTATTAAATAGAAATTATTGGTTAATTCTCATTTCGTGTTTTATCAGTTTTTTTTTTCTATATTTTTTGAATCAATTGATTACCATTTTTAATCGCATACGGACTATGTTATTGTATCTTATTTCCACTGCACATTAGGATTGTAAAAGAATCGAATCTTTTTGATTCTATTCGGTATTTAAATTCGAATATAGTGATTCGAATTCGAGAAATACAAATAAGAATCCGAATAAGAATACTTTTTAATATTCGTATATTATCCGAATACGAATAAGAATATGGCGGTATTCGATTCGAGTATTCACGAATATATTCGAATAATTATATTATATATATATGTATGTAGTTCTTATTTTAATTATATATATATATACATAAATAGTTAGTCTCCTGTACAACTGGTGTACATACAATTCGGGTCGTATCCGGGTCAACCTGGATTCTCGCACTTTTTTTTTTTTGAATTTTATTTTTTTGCTTCAAACTGCTACCTTTATGTTATATGCATGTAACTTTTATGTTATATAAATGTGACATTTATGTATAAATGTAATGACCTTTATATACTCTAACTTAGGAAAAAAATGAAGAATTTTAGCAAAATTTGTACATATTTACCTTTATGTAATATTAGTTGCAACTATATTCATCCCAAAAATGCGCTGAATTTTGAAAATTTCCATTTTTTTTCAAAGTTATGGATCATAAAGGTCATAATATTTGTAAAAGGTCACAAGAATTGTACATAAATGTCTCAATCTGAAGTGAAAAAACTTGAAAATCTTCATTTTTTCCTAAGTTACTGAACATAAAAGTCATAACTTTTATATATAAAGGTCACACTTATATAACGTAAAGGTCACATCCTTACAACATAAAGGTAACAGCCTGAAGCGAAAAAAAGAAAAGGAGAACCCAGGTGCGCGGATCCGGGTCGGGTCGCCCCAATTGCATCAATCCAGATCTGTGCACCTAGTGCACAGCAGCATTTGCGATACATAAATGGAAATCCTCATATTCATAAGTAATGTCTAAGTACATACTAGTATTATATAAAACATAATTACATATTACATATATTGTAAAATAATGCCTAAAAATAAATATGATATATATGTTATATATTTGAAATATGATATTATTGATTTAGAAATAAATATATTTTTGAATTTTTTTTTAAATTTCAAGTTCAAAATTTTCGAATACGAATATTTGAGTAGTTGATTCGTATCGAATATGAATTACTTTTGTTATTCGAATAATTAAACAAATACGAATAAAATTTCACGGTATCCGATTCGATTCGTTTAAATCCCTATTGCACAACAGTGTTTTAAGGAAGAAAAACTGAAGACACTCTATAATTAAAATATTCAAGAAAAAAGAAGATTCCCCACTGCTGTTTTTATTTAGAAGAAGCTAATTTAAGAAGATTCCTTTCTTATTCTTGACGATTCTAATGATTTTTTTTTCTTAAATTCATTTACTAATGGTTATAGACTTATGATCTCATCCGATTAATTATCCTGTATCCAAACAATTAAGAGGTATTTCATAATAATATATAGTATTTTATAACGCCATAAATCTAAATATAGAGCTCTTGTAAGATTTATTTAAAAATAAAAATTTGGGAAAATGGTATTTGATCTCATCAGAAAGGAGGTAGAGAATAGAGATACATCGCTTGATATAACATACATGAGATAAGTCGTAATTTAATTTTATGAAACATATCCTAATATTTATATTCTTAATTTTTTTGAGTTACTCTCCTGTGTACCAGTTGTCCATGCAACTAGGCCGCACGCGGGCTGGGCTGGCCCGTCCAGCCCGTGCCTCTTTACTTTTTTCACGTGTTTTGGTCGTTACCCTCATGTTAGTGTTACCTTCGTGTTATGTTAGGGTTACCTTCGCGTTATGTTAATGTGACCCCATCTCCAGATTTATACCCACGGGTAACACTAACATAACATGAGGGTAACCCTAACATAACATGATGGTATGACTGCCTGAAGCGAATTTTGGTGGGTTTGAGTGCACCCACCAGGCACGTGGGGGAGCGTAAGAGCACGTTGGGGCACGTGAAAACGTGTGTTAGAGGCGCGTGGGGCGGGTCGACCCGGGTGCATGGATCCTAGATCCATGTAACAGTTGCATAAAATATTTTGCCAATTTTTTTTTCATAAGTTAGTATCCTCTTAAATACATGTTTTTCTTTTCTTTGAAAAAGAATATATCTTTCAGTTCAGTAATAACTGAATGACGAAATCATCGATCGTGTGGCCTATTAGCAAAGGTAAGGTTTTTGTCCTATCACTAAATTTTTAGTTCAAATATAACATTAGCTAATTGTGTTAATTTCAGAAACATCTGGTTCCTTTTTTTTTTCTCAAATAAATGCTGAAAACATAATACTGGTATATTTATATGATTTAAAAGTTAGTTTAAATGTTTTATAAGTAATGTTTAATTCAAAAGTTAATTTAATATATGCACATTTAATGTTTAGTCATTTTCCGTATTTAGTTTCTATCACCGAAAGGGTTTCTCAAAAAAAAAAAAACCAAAAACTATTCCACAGTAAAAAATAAGGATCAACCTTAACCTTGAAGCTTTTTCAATAATTTATATAAAGTTAAGAAATACAGAGATAGATATATTGATTTTTTAAATTGATGTAAAATTGAAAAATGTAGAAAATATAGTGATTTCTCATTTAAAGAGATAAGGGAAAAAAAGAAGGCAAGATATACAAAGAATGAATAAAAAGAAAGACAAAAACTCTGAATACAATGATTTCTCAAATCTATTTAAAACAAAATGATATAAAATGAAAGAATACACAGTATTTGTTAAACATTTAGATGTGGAAAATTCTTTCAAATTCCACCAAATTAGAGAAAAAATCTTGTGTCTATAGAATTTATTCCACCATGAAGAATACACATAATTTTTTATTTAATTTAGTGTTCGCTGCAATTCATCTTTAGCCATTATTTAAGAGAATTTATATTACTTAGCTACCTTCTAATATGTTGTTTACATCCAATATTTTAGTCATATACTTTTTAAGTATTTTTATTATGTGTAACTTAAAATGGTGTTAAATCATATATTTTGACATAAGATGGACATGAAGCACCTACATATTTTGTGTCTTACAAATTGTGTTAGATACATATATTTGACATCTATAGACATGTAACGCACTTATTTCGTAGTCATAGATGGATTGTAAACTTTGACAGTATATTGATCTCATTTTAATTATATGTAGGAAAAATATTATAATTTACATATACTTGTTCATGCTAAGTAGCATTGTTTCAATTGATATGTGACAACTTAGGAAAAAATATTATTCATTATTATTGTCTTCACTTTATGCAACGATTTTTTTTTAATTATAAAATAAAATTTAGAAATGCAAAAGAAATTTGATAAATATATTTGTAATTATATGAACTTTTATATAAATAAAAAATGATATGAATGGTGCAACTTTATTATTTTATCGAAAATTATACATATTTCTATTATAAAAAATAAGTCGCGTATCGTACAAATCAACTGCTAGTTTGTTTTAAACTTAAAAACATGTGTGAGACAGATTCCTTTTTTCTATAAATCTCACTCATTTCTACAAATTTATATGTTAATAGTATTAACACGTGTTACCTAACATGATCCTTGAAACAGTTTTACATAAAACTCACTTATTTGTAAAAGTATTTTGGAAGTAATAGTTTAATCAACTGACATTGCATCCACCAAGAAGTTGACCTCACTGCATTGCAAACTACATTGTTTTTCCTCTTTATTTTCTTTAACTAAAAATAGATTATTATAGAAATAAAGAAAAAAAAAATCCCTAGCTTAGTGCATGACCAAGAAATAAATAGTTGGTGTCCTATTTTATCCTATTTATTTTGCTATTTAAATTCGATATTTGAAGTTATAACCAAGCAAGTGCTCCCAGAATCAATTTCCACCAACTATATATATATATATATTACCTATATAAAAATATGAATATTTCTTACAAAATATGGATTTTCTAATATATCCTTATAAAAGATTTTATTTAAGGTTATAATAGTAATTTGTGATTTTTATATTTAAATAATTTTATATTAGAATTCTAAACCAAAATCATATAAAATTCTATTATAAGTAGGACTCTATTATATAAGAACTTTAATTTATTAGATTTTTTAAAATTTAAAATAGATTGTATATCCTTATAAAAAATTATTATTTAAGTCGATTAATAGTAATATAATATTTTTAATTTAAAAAATTCATCCTCCGCATGTAACGCATGTGCTGATACTCGTATATATTAAAATTAGCTTAGTTTATATTTAAAAGATTCTAATCATATTTCATAGCATATTCCAATCTTGTATTTCATTTCATATAACTAAAATAAAAAAGTTATATGACATGATAATATAACTATTGCCAAAAGTCATAAATGACAAGAATAAAAATCATTAGATAGCAAGGCTGTGAATCATGAACAACGTTGACAAGGTCAAACGCAATATCTAAGCATGAGAATAACATAAGCAAAAGAATAATGGAGCCATGAATGTAACACAGCATCATATTTAATTCTCTAGACATTATCTAAACTATCTGTTTACCCATGAACAAAATTTCTCCAATCTTATATGCATCAGTTAATCAAGCAATCCCCACCTGCTTGATTCGAGAAGTAACTTCTCGTAGTATCAGAGCAAGATTAGATTCAGTCGAAAGATGATGAGATGCATCAACTCAAGCCTTCAACCTGAGCTCGTAGATTCAACGTTGGCATTGTCATCTGGGTCGATCCCACTTCTCTTCCGATGCTAGTAAACATGTTTTTTCCATCTAATAGGAATTGATGATCGTCTGTATGACTCGAACCCTTTCCTGTATTCTCGAGACCACTTCTAATCCAGGCTATGTTGTTCAAATCTGTCATCACAGATGTCAGCTCGTTGCTAGATAAGGTGGGCAGTTCTTCGTATTCAACAAATTCTGGTCCCAGCAATGATCTGTGAGAAGAACATGTGCTGGAAGATGCACAACAACCATGGCCACATTGAGATGGAATCATTGGCTCACCGGATACACCTTCTAGAAACTTGCATATTCCAAAATCACGCTGAGATGCTTGGATTAGTGATCCCTGCCTTTGCACTGTTTCTGAGAACGTAGAACCATGGCTCGAAGGATTATAGACACTGAATGCACCGACTTTAGCAATTGGACGAGGAACAGGCTGCTTCTCTTTGACAGAAGAGCAGACAATTTCCACAGGAAATGGATTTTGCTTCAAGAACCAATAATTTGCAGAGGTTGGGTTTTTGTCATCATATTGTCTTGGTGTATCTAACATCAACCTCACATCTTCTACGTGTAAGGGCCTCAATGATTGTACAGATTCGCCAGATATATTGGGTGGATTTGGGTTGAGAGGACAGTTTGTAAATGCCTGAGTTCGGTCTGTGGATATTCTTGGTTGGTTAGCCATTGATCTCATTTCCATATCCTCGGTGGACTTGAGTGAATTGAGAGTTCCCCCTGATGAGTTTTCCTCTGAAGATGCCTTCATCGAATCAGTTGTTGTATTAGGGAATATCTGAGCATTTAGTGGTGTTGATCTCCTCAGATTCACACATCTACGCCTTAATGTAGAATTCCAGTGGTTTTTGATTGCATTATCTGTTCTGCCAGGGAGAAGTTTTGCAATTGAGGCCCATTTGTTTCCATATACTGCATGTGCCTCTAAAATAATACGATCTTCTTCATCTGCAGAAACATAAGCACGATAAGACTATAGAAGAGAACTGCATTGAAATTAGAACATTCTGCAAACATACAAAGACATATAATAGCCTTATTTCCAAGGACAAATTACGGATAGGAAGAATAGCTTCACCCTACTCAATGCTTCCCTACTCCCTTCCAACACACACAAATAGCATGTATGCCTTAAAAAGAATAATAAGAGAACAAAATTGTAACTGCTAGAAGTACACAAGTTCTGATCAGTTAGAGTACTGATCAGAACTTGTGTAAGAGAAAATCCTGTTTACTACCAAGACCACAAACATGAGGTCCCCAAGCAGGAAACTAAGGGGAAAAGTTTTCATCTCAGACAGGCATAAGATCTCCTTTGAGCCTCATAAACTGCAATAATCCAATTTCAACTCTAGAAGCCCAACAAAATTGGTGCAACTTATCAAGAACTTTAAAAAAGAATAGTCACTTAACCTGGTTGAGGATTAGTTCAGTAGTTTGAGAATAGTTATTGTGGGCATACTAAAATACCAGTTGATATTTTATTGAAGCATTCAATTTTAACAACTTTTTTTGCGTTTATGAGCGCTTTATACTTAATAATGAAACCCAGACTCCAGGCTAATGTACTGGACCTTGAATTTCACAAGCTTATTGCAAGTCATACTTAACCCTTCTCTCATATCCATTCAACGCAAATGCACCAGCACAGAAAGGAGGAAGAACGACCACAAGGGCAATGATATAATCACAAGAATCAGCACCATGCAGCTTACAAGTACTAGCAGCTAGCTTATTATCTGATAACGATCCAAGACAAGGAACTCATCATTCCATTTCTTTTAAAGATTATATTTTGGTAGAAAGTCTTGGAAATTTTATTCAAACCATAATGATTTTCAGAGAATTAGTTCAATGTCAATCAAGGTAGTAGTAGAGGCAAAGAAAACTAAGGCAAAACTCTGTCCACCATATATAACATAGACAAGCATCGAAAAGAAGGTAAAGGAAAAAAACCGGCACATCTATACACCACTTACCTTGGTGCACAAAACTGTTGGTCCAACTCAAAATATGCAATAATTCTTCTCATAGCAACACAAATATAAAAGATCACACACAATTTACTTAACCAATTTAACCATGTTCAAAGTTTCTTCTCTTCAAAACTTAAACAAAGTGTAATCATGCCAAATCCTAAATCTTCATTGCATGCTACATTCCCGTTTATTTAGACTGGTCAAACACATAACACATACATAACAGAGACACAACATGTAAGTACCATTCACAATAATTCATTACAGAGTAACAGCTCCCATCTCCTCCAACATGATTTCGTCCCAACGAATCATTCAAACACAGCAGATAACACAAAAAGTACCAAAACGGTTAACAAGCACGGACAACATCCCCTCAGAACACACATCAAAGAAGGCACACATTCTACAATCAGCCTCAAGCAAAACCAGCCAGAACCCAGTATCTAAAAACCAGAACAATCAAACAAACCAGTAGGAAAAATACCCCAAAACACAAAAATCACAGCCATATTAACACATAAGAAATCCAAGTACAATAACAACACCACAAACAAAATCCCACAAACCCCACTCCTTTTTTTTGCGCAAGGGAACAACACTCAAACTCCCCCACAAAAAAAAAAAAAAAAAAACCCTCCTTCAAAGTAATATGAAATAAAATTTCACCAGTAAAAGGTTTTCGCTTGACTGAAGGATCAAGCTGATTACACCAGCGCAGGCGGCACGACTTCCCAGAGCGGCCCGGAATTCCTCGCGAGATCAAACTCCAATTCTGGCCCCGAACTTACTCACCAGTCCGCTCAGAATCGCGTCCTCGTGCGGCGACCACGGCCCTCGGACCTTCCCCCTCGCCGCCACGCCATCCTCCTCCTCCGCCTCCGCAACTCCTCTGTCGACCTCCATTGCCTCTTCAACAGATTGTTCGATCACTTCTCTCTGCTCCTCCACCACATTCATCGCTTCTTCGTCTCAATGTGTTCTTCTATCAAACAATTTCTCGCTACAATCGTACCTAACAGCCTTCGTAACTGCAAAATGACTTCGAAGCAATTGAAAAGGAATTCGAGTTACACCGACCTGACGGTTTTGCACGATACTTTTCACGTAATGACATCTGTGTCCTCCAACTGGAATGTCTCAGGTAGGTCGTTATACGACGTCGGTTCCTACGGAAGTCAGGTCCTACGTCGTCGTCTAAGCTTGGGGGTAATATTGTAACTGCACCCCTATTGGGGTCCACCGTTGTTGCAACCGCTTTTGCTTCGGTGCGCCGAAGAGGCTTAATAATAAGTACCTTTTTTTTTTTTAAAATAAATTTGAAAAGTTGGAAAAATATTCGAGCTAGGTTTTGGTTTTCTTGCACTCCAATTCTTTGCTCCCCTCATTAAATATTAACTTGTATTTTTCTTATGCACTATCTTCACAATAATTAAAATAAAAGTAACTTTATTTGTATAAATGTATGTTGTACATGAAAATATGGAAATATTTTCGAATATTTTCATTATTAAAAACATATAAAAAAACTTTCATTAGCTCAGAAAATGACGGTTAAAATTAGTGAAGTAACATTTTCTCCACATGAATATGATTTTAACTAAATATTCCCTACCCACGTCATATACTCACTAACAGTAATTTTTACTTGAAACGATCTCACATATGACTCACTCCAAATTAAATCATCAAATTTGGAAAATGTTGTTTCCAAATTTTAACAACTAGCAAGATTATAAATATATAAAAGGTGGAGAAAAGAATTATTCATGTAAGTAAAAATTTCGTCTCCAAGTTCTAACAACTATGAGGGAAAAAAAAAGGGTGGAGAAAAACATTATGCATTCAAAATAGTAGAAAATGTAGTGGACTTTACGTCTAATATGGATTGGAAATATAGACTCGGTCCAATAAGGACAATTGATTGGGCTTACACTTGTATATTAATTAGTTTAGTTGGGCCTATTTTCTCTTAGTTTAGTTGGGCCTTGAAATCTTCGTTTACATTTTTGATAATATTTGGGAAAGAAAGGTTGTTCGGCATCTAAATTCTGCTCATTAGATTTTTGGTTATTAATTTTTACCTTTTGATTTTTAGTACTCTATATTTAAAAGTTATTATTTTTTCAATTAAAAATTAATTTTTACACAAAAGGAAGTATTTGTTTAAATTGAGAACACATAAAAAAATTTCAATCAAAATTTATTCTTTATCCAATGTCTAAAATAATATTAAAAAAATTCTTCTAAGTTCGAGATGTTTATAATATTGATATTAATAATTAATGTATCGAGATTTTTTAATTATAATATTAATTTAGACATATTAGATGAAAAGAATATATAATTTAAAAATGTATTGAATGTTTTCAATTTAAAAATGATGTTAAAAATTAAATTTCAATTTAAAATAAAAAGTTAACTGTTATAGCAGGTAAAGAGACTAAAAATGGTAATTTTTAAACATAGATGACAAAAATCAAAAGGTGAAAGATGAAAGACCAAAAATTCAAAAGGTAAAATTTAGAGGACAAAAAATCTTCTTATATATCCCTATATTTTTCTTCTTAATTCTTTCTTTACAATATAGTCTCATATATTGTTATACATTTTTTTATAAAATCAGTTAAGATAACTCCAAAGAATTCAAAACATAAATTCAGATATTCTTTGAGAATCAAAAACTTTTTCTTTGAGAATATAGGGTTCAACACTATAATTCAAGTAATACCACTCAATTTATATATGTTTTGAAAAAAGTTTTTAAGCATGAAAATATGCTAAAACTTATATGAAACCATCTCAACCTCGATGAAACCAAATATATAGGACTCTAAGACGTGCATTATGATATCAGATATTGAGAACCAACCAAAGTGCAGAAACAAAAGAATATGGTTGGAAATTAAACTGCAAGTAAGAAAAACTGTCTAGAAGATGATGAAGAAAAGAGGAAAAAGGGAAGATTAAGGGCCTAATATGGGGCAGACACCATAACCCCACAAATAAGAATATGTGATCCTCATTACATTTCCATGGCATCTCATTTCTCTGATGTCACTTTCATGTCCAATGCCATCCCACCATTTCAGACAATATTCACCTCACTACCTCTCTCTCATCTCTCTCTGTCTCTCTCTCTCTCTAACTTTTTACACTAATTAATTTATTGATGTTTAAAAGATTTAAAACATGTATATATATGTTTAAAGGTATGTTCTTCCGTGGAATCTAGGTTTTTGTAGGTTTCGTTTTTGAGTTATGGAGGTGCACGTTTATTTGATGAGATTGAGGATACATTAATTTGGATATTGTATAGATGAAATAATGAGACTCCAATATTGAATTGACCTTATTGATGAATTTGGAAGAGTGCACCTATATAAGCAACTATACCTGAAACCAGGGACGAATCTAGAATTTTGTTTCAAGGGGGACAAAAATAGCTAATAAATAAAATTTTATAACACAAGGGCGTGAATTCTTATAGATCATTGATAATAATGAAACATATTTGAAAAGTTTCATATAAAAGTAACAATTTTGAAAGTTCAAGGGGTGATCGCCGCCTCGCGCCCCCACTTAAATCCGTCCCCGCTTGAAACTAATGGTTGTTCCCATGATAGCATATCACTGAAGTCTCAAGTATGAAGTCTATCTAGAGATTGAGTTATGATTGACCACGTGTTCCTATATGTATTAAATTGATTTAATGATCACAATAAATAAATAAATAAATATATATATATATATATATATATACACACCATGTATGGATGGTAATATATATATTTATGCTTTAATTTCATTCATGAAACATTTAAACAATTTTTTTGAGCTAAAATAAATTGTTAGTTAGAATTCTTGAAGAACATCCGTAGTTCAATTCATCATATTAGAAGTAGGACTTGTCTCATATATATTAATTAGTATAAATGGTTCTAAATAACCCTTTTTACAAGGGGATGAACTTTTCTACCCATAGTTATAGTGAACTACTTGTCTTTTCAATTCTAGTGTAAAATGTCTAAATTGTCCTTGGTATATAAAG
This sequence comes from Scutellaria baicalensis, assembly GCA_005771605.1. NCBI lineage: Eukaryota > Viridiplantae > Streptophyta > Magnoliopsida > Lamiales > Lamiaceae > Scutellaria > Scutellaria baicalensis. The sequence continues at coordinate 65,784,672 of CM016721.1, read as the reverse complement.
AAAGCCAACTATTAATAACAAAGTCAATTACATATAGTGTACACGTACGAATGGACACATATATCTTGTATCGTTTTATTCATATACATTATACATAATACTTTATAGAGAGCTCAGCTCATATTATACAAAAATATATAAGGAAATAACTTTTTTAACATCCAACACTTTGATGTGTACTTTTCTACCATAAAAGATAATAAGGTGACTTTTTCTACACTATTTTGACTCGGTCATGGAGAAATGATTGATTAATGATCGAGTGATGATATATTCTATTTATTTATACTATTATTTAACAAATGATTTATCTAACAAATCATATAAATTGATAAATGTAATTAAATTGATAAATGAGGCTCGATTAATAGAGGAAAAATGAGGATCGTTTAATTGAATGATTTTAGGTATATTGAATTGAAATTGTTTGAAATTAGACGAGTCATTATAAATAATTAAATGAATTTGCAAATATTAATCGAGCCACTAATTTCATCTATTAATCGAGCCACTATGTATTTGAATAGTGACTCGAGTGGTTCGAGTAACCATGTAAAAAACCAAATTTGTTTGGTTACTCGAGCCACTATTTTTACATGGTTACTCGAACCACTGTCAATTTGACATAGTGGCTATAGTAACCAAACAAATTTGGTTTTTTACATGGTTACTCGAACCACTATGTATTTGACATAGTGGTTCGAGTAACCAAACAAATTGTGTTTTTTACATGGTTACTCGAGCCACTACATAGTGGCTCGATTAATAGAGGAAAATAGTGGCTCGATTAATATTTGCAAATTCATTTAATTATTTACAATGACACGTTTAATTTCAAACTATTTCAATTCAATATACCTAAAATCATTCAATTAAACGATCCTCATTTTTCCTCTATTCATCGAGTCTCATTTATCAATTTAATTACATTTATCAATTTATATGATTTGTTGGAAAAATCAATATTTGTTAAATAATAGTATAAATAAATAGAATATATCATCACTCGATCATTAATCAATCATTTCTCCATGACCGAGTCAAAATAGTGTAGAAAATGTCACTTTATTATCTTTTGTGGTATAAAAGTACACATCAACGTGTTGGATGTTAAAAAAGTTATATCCATATATATTTTTGGTTAATTTGGCATATTTCCTCATACATACGTTATATCATGTAAACTAAATTCATGTACACAACTATATCTCGTAACATACATGTTATGTATATTTGAAAATACATCACACTTTGTCTAAGGGCATAATGTGAAAGTAAACAGTGTATTAGCTCTAAAATGGGTAGAAAATTTATATTTATAAAAATTGTGTACAAAAGTTCATTGCCATATAAAATGAGTTTTAAAAAAAAGGAAAAAAAAACTTTACCCTATTAATTACCATTATTGATGAATTAGTGGAGTCTGAATCTTTCGTTATATCTATGTTATATTTTGAGCTTCATGTCATTCAATACACGTCACATGTTGATTATTGATGTTATTTACACGCGACTACGGTGATTGATCATTTGATAATATAAGAAGTAACATAAGAAACAAAATAATACTTCAGGTTGTTTTAGAGTAAAAAGAATTAAGGAATAATTTTGATTAATATTATATTATTAACTAATTAAAAAATTTTGAATTCAAAAGTTAAAGGAGATTAAATTAAGGGTAAAAAACAAACAAAAAAAAACAAAAAAAACAAAAAAACTCAAACTATCATCTTTTTGTATTTTGCAACCTGATCTTTTTTTTCTTCCCGATTGCAACTTAGTCTTTTTTATAGATTTTCCGATTGCAACCTAAATTATTTTTCTGTCAAATGGATCGATTTTTTCACTTTGCAACCCAAACTTTTTTTTTTAAATCCAATTGCAACGCAAACTTTTTTTTTTTATCCAACCACAAATCATGAGTTTTTTTCGCTTCAAGCTATTACAATTATATTGTATGACTGTGACCTTTATGTATATAAGTGTGACCGATATTCAAAAAATAAATATTAATGAAATATCTGTCAAAATTGATGAAATATAGGTAAATATTGGTGGAATATCGATAAATATTAGGAAAATATCGGTAAATATAAGGAAAATATCACACCCATTTTTCCATCGACATCGATATTTTCACGATATTTTTGTGTAAATAAGATACCTATATTTGTACCGAAATCGAAAATTTCATCATTGGTTGCAATTTGATAAAAAAAAAAAACAAAGTTCATGTTGCAATTAGATTAAAAAACAAAGTTTAGGTTGCAAAAGTGAACAACTTAAATCACGTGCCTCTCATCATGTGATCTCCATTTCGCCGTAAAATTTGCAATCGGCGATTTTACAAAAGATTAGGTTGCAATCGGAAAAAAATGATTATGTTGCAAAATGCAAAAACACGATAGTTTGAGTTGTTTTTTTTAAATATATTTTACCCTTTAATTAATGTCAAAGTAATGAGTAGTTCCTTGACAAATTTCTAAATTTTAGTTTAAAAACCACATGTTAGGTTGAAAATTAACAATCATGAGTTTATAGCTCAAGTAGTATCGTGATTACTACAAGTTTTATATGTGTATTGTGGTGAATAAAATGCATAAAAATTTGTGAAAGGACAAATAATTGGAAACAAAATAGAAATGCGATTGATGGGAGGATGTTGTTGATGTCAAAATAGTAGACGTGGCAAAGAGGGAGAGTTAATGGGGAGCAAGTTGGGAAGAAAAGATAAAGAGTAGGGTACTAATACTATTGTTTGTATAACTTCATTTTCACTCTAACTATTTAACCAAACACTACTCCATCAGGATCATATATATATATATATATATATATATATATTTCATTCATCTTTTAACAAAATTGAATTCATATTTATAGTCATAAAACCAAAACTGATATAAGTAAAATGAGTAATAAAAACTGAACAAGACTTGCCAAGTTTGAGAAATTTTCATCCAGCAAGATATTACAAAAACTCACGTGAGATGGTACGAGTCAATTTTCACAGATTTTTATATTATTTGCTAAGTATGGATTATAAATTAACCGTCACAAGGTAGGTTCACGACGATCTCACGTATTGACAAATTAATATGATAAAGATGGGGGAGTGGTCCTGCATGGATGTGAAATGAAGAGAAAAAAAATAGATATGCAGCAGAAGCTGCAACGATGGGTGAGCCAGAATGAAGAGAAAGACGGCTTATTCCATGTTACCCCTGTGGGTAATACTCTCACCATACAAATGTCTAACATGTGACAAATTTATTTTTTATGTGATGTGATATATATTTATTTATTTACTAACCATAATTAATTGATAAATTCTATTTCCCAATATACAAGTATTATTCATTTTTTGTTTTATGTAATGTAATATCTATCTATTTATTTATTGTAATATCATCTGATATAAATTCATATGACATTTTATTATTTATAATATATTGATTATATTTATATGCATTATTTTGACTAGATAAATTGCACAGGTTAATGTTAATGTTATAGTATGTACATATGACATTTTATTATTTATTATATTAATTATATTTATATGCATTATTCATGATTAATTAAGATAATGCTCTTAATCTCAATTAGCAAACCCAATTGATAAAATAATTCAAAATGCTCCTACAATACCATTTTCAATAAAGGGTCAATAATCCCAATAAAAAAACAAATTTTGCCACATATCAGACATTGGTGTGGCGAGGGTATTACCCATATGGGTAGCATGGAATAAGTCGAGAAAGATAGTACTATGCTGACACTCACATCATAAAACACAATTTTGACTTTATCATCATCCAATTTTAACAATAATATATTCTCATCATGTAATATTTATAAACATATAATTTGATATTTAATATTACTATGTGTGTAATATATATATATATATATATATTATATAAGGTAATATTTATATGCGTAACAAGTAGCACTTTTGGTTCCATAGCTTTGAATCAATAATTAATTTGAGAAATTGTAATTTGACTTTTGACACTTTTATTATGATAATTTGACATATTAATATTTTTTTGTATGTATCATGTAATACTTTCAAAATTAGTATATAACATATATATATATATATATATATATATATATTAAAAATATTACATATCATATAAATTTGAATTCATACCGACTGACCATAGACTCACATTGACCAGGATTGACCTATCGATCATTCAACCGAATTATTCTATAAAATGTGGTCCGTGAAATAGTTCCAAGATTTACGTATCCTTAATATTATTTTTCATTGAAAAAGCAGGGCCTAAATCAATGATCGAGGAAGGTACCTACCCATTTGTAAGAACTGATAAGAAAAGAGGATATAATTAGTGTTGGTCCCCGTTACCACCTGGGCTGTTTGACCTAAATTATGATAATTGTAAACTGTTCTAGAGAAATATTAATAATGTTGCTCTTTCAGAAAAAGAAAATATTGATAGTGTGTTAAAAAGAGAAATATATGAGTCATGAGTACTAGCAATAAGAGGAGGGGGTGCAACGATGTTGGAAGCTGCTTTTCAATTGGTTCAACTCGATTCGGTTGAAATTTTGGCAGTCCACCATAACGATTAATGATGGTCCTTTATGAGTTAATTGAATGGTATTTTGTTATACTAGATATCTATATATAGGTTGATTTGTTTTGTCGATCTGTTTTGATACCTCTAATTGTCTCTTTAACACTTATTTTGTACTATTAATCCTATCTCTTGCTTCGTTAACTATATATTCAAAGATATTAATAAAAGTTTCAAGATTCATCTCGAATAAAAAGTAAAAAGTAAAAGGACTAAAAAGAAACTTTCCTTCTCAAAATAATTTCGTTATAGTAAAAAAGGAAATATTTATTATCACCAAAAAATTGTCATTATAGAATATTGAAAAATACATATTCTTATATTAATTCTAGAAAAGATGCATACTCACTAAATTTTCTCAAATTAAATGAGATATAAAGTGATTAAAAATTTACCTATAATAATTGTATTTAAATAATTAAGAAGAACATATCTGTCTTTTTACTAACTTCCTTAATTTGGGATGAATGTAAGATGGTAGGATAAAAAAAAAGTGAGAAGGAAGAAAAGTGAAATGATGAGGAAGAGAAATGGACAAAAGAGGAATAGTGAGTGGAAGCTGGCACTGAATGAGTGAAAATGAAAAAAGATTTGCAATAAATTGAGAAATGACAATATATATATATATATACATATAATATATATGCAGCAAAGGTATTGTATTGTAATTGACAGCTTCTTTCCAAAGTCCAAATGATGTATCATGAGATGGGTAGCAAAGCCTGGGTGGATATTATTTTCATGCACAATAAAGATGAGACATATGTACCTTCTTCTTCTAATGCTTGTTCCTCACTACTTAAATCCTTAATTTCCATATACATGATTGACAACATATATAACACCCATGTATATAGCCAACCATATATATCATCAAGCTCTTTGTGATAAACTCACACATGACCCATCCATGACTTGGTGAAATCTGAGTTTGGATGATATATGAGGCAAAAATTTGGCATTCAGTCGGTGGTTGAGAGTTGTTGGAAATAGTAATTGAAATATCATATGTCTGGTGGACAGAACGTCACGTCCTTTTAATCACTTGCAGACGTTGTTTCCCATCTATTATAAAACGATGATTATGTCTTACATCTTATATATGTGATGGCGAAATTATGATTATATATGTGTGTGTGGTGTAGTTATATGAAATGCATATATGTAGGTAGAAGGGCACATAGAAGAAGAATTGATGGGGGGAGCAGAGAAAGCATGCAAATGTTATAAGTGGTCCATTCATGTTTCATTAGTGTGCACAAAATCTAGGATTATATGTTATCATGCTATGGGGTTTCATGTTATCATCACCATTTCTAGTCAATGTTACTCTTTATTCTAACTTTTTAACCATTCATTATAAGTTAAATCCACTCCTCAAACTTAATTAATTAGTTGGTCCAAACTTATTGAGCCTGCTAGCTAGGTTAATTTCCTTGAGTAATCCTTTAACAAATTGGACTAATTTTTTTCACTTTCCCATGGTTTCAATTTGGTGAATATACTTAGAAGAGCATAAATATCTACACAACCTCATGTATAAAACAAATTAAGCATTTGATTTTTTTATTTTTAATCATGTTTCTCTTTTTTAAATTATTAAATCGAAGAGGGAAGTTTCAAGTTGTGACGTTAATTAAATTAAAATTTCTACTTTGTATCGAGCAAATAAGAACAAAAGTTCAGGGTAAGAAATATTTTGGAGGGGTAAAAGAATAAGTTGAAGAGAGTAAATGAAATTCTTGAAAATTTTTGGGGGGCAGGGGTAGGGTTAGGGTCCCTCCCCATATTCATAATTTCGTCCGTGATCGGGGTGAATGGTAGTTGGACTTAGCTAGATTAGAACTCACTTCAATCTTCTTATAAAATTTTAAGTTACATTTGTTGTTTCTAGGTCACGATGCCCCCAACTTGACCGTCACATGGTGTTATATGTATTCTCCTCACGTATCACGTGTATACTGACACATAATACCTGAAGAGTATATATCTAATACTCATCATTGAATAGCAAGTAATACATTAAGAGTATGCATATGACATCTGCAGAGTATATATATAATATTACGCTTAAACATAGAAAAGTATATTTTAAGAGTATACACGTGATACATAAAGAGTATATATATAATACCACGCGCTGAGGGCACGGATCGTAGATCCGTAACCCGGGGTATATAAGTTTTGTCCTTAAATTTTTTGTTGGGTATCTTTTTACAACTATATATTTGGTCCGTTATTATTTTTAGTCCACTTTTTTATTAGTCAGCTCTGTTATATTTAGTGTTAGTTCTCATATTTCATAACATGTAATTCACGATATATGTTAAATAATGACGTCATTGAATTATGTACGTGGTATGTGGTGTTTGTTTTGAAATAGAAAATATAACAGAATATCTCGTGTGTTTATTAGTTGTCATTCTCTTAACATAAATCTCAATCACTTCTTTTCCCCTCTATCATGTTTAAACCACTTATTTAACTAATAACTCAAAATACAAATCGAGACATTTAAATGCAAACTTACTTATCAATTAGTTAAGTTGGGTTGTATTGCTTTGTTGTGGCAAGAAGATTTACTAATGTTTATCTCGTGCAAATTACTAATTAGTTACCACATGAAATTAACATATTTATGTTCATTTTTTAACGAAAAACTAAATATTCTACTAGTCTTAGGGGGTGTTTGGCTAAGCTTATTTTTAGAGCTTATAAGCTATCATATCTTAAAAGATATTTTTAGAGCGTATACGATGTTTAATTTAAGCTTAATATAGATGGTGGAGCTTACAAGTTGTTAATAATGACATTTGTGTAATTTCAATGATTAAATTTGAAGGTGTTTTGAAAAATAAGCTCTTATTTTAGAAATAAGTTGAGATTTCCCAACTTTTTCAAAAAAATTGTTTATAAGCTCCTTACATTTTATAAGCTCATAAACTAAGATCTTATTTTTAAAAGTCACTAGTAGAAAAATGATCTGTTGCTACACTAATTTTAGGACACTTCAAAATAATTGTCATAATAGAGGTTAATTTGAGGCACTTATTAGTTTCATACCCATAACTACAATTATAATAAATCTATTAAGGCATTCTAAACTATATGTCATAATATAATATCTATAACTACACTTTTAATAAAACTCTTATTTAATAAATTATGGAATCAAATTTTTTACGAATTAAAAGTCCTTTAGTATTATATATTTATTTAAAAAACTTTACAGAAATTTCCAAAAAAAAAAAGCCTATTAAATATTAATAGAAAGAGAAATTAAATTGTTATGAATGCACGAAAGCAGATTAACAATTAAAATCTTAATTTTTATTCTAAAAATAGTACTTATATTCAAAAAATATTAAAGGAAAAATAAAATTAGAAAGAACAAAAAAAAGATCCACTAAAACTAAAACTACATGTGGCCCAATATGGGTGGTTTTTGCCACTATCCTAAAAAATCTCAAATGATGAAATATTTAAATCCTCAACTTCCACATCTTACATACGCATGAAATACTTCATTCTTCTACCAGAAGTTGATGTAATTGTATCTTAATTTAATTTCTTTCCAACATCATATGTGTGTATTGATTTAATTTTCTTTCATGTTTACATATATCTTAGTGATTCTGATCGAGAAACTATTGTTGTCATTACAAACAGGTATGTTATTTATTATCTATACAAACATTGTAAATAACATTTAATTGTTCTTGTTGAGTTTTCTTATTTTTAGTTTCAAAATATGTTTTTTGAAGTTTAAGAAGACAAAGTGATGTTGATTTTCTTATTTTTGGTTTCAGAATATTTTTTGATTTTTAAGAAGACAAATGGTGACCAAGATGAGGATGAAGTCAGGGATGAATTTCATGAAAGATTCAAGTTGGTTCGCGATGCTTGAATTTGCATCTGATTTGTATATGAGATTTAGTGTTGATTTGTACCTATCAAATATGGTGATGCTTGAATTTGCATCTGATTTGTATATCACATTTAGTTGATTTGTACCTATCAAATATGATGTTGTTCTCATTATATTTCACATAATGTATAATTTTTTAAATGTTTTATACTTGATGATTCTTAATTGTTGATTCCACTCGAATAATACAAAAACAATTTCATATGGGTCAAATTTTAAATATAAATATTCTATTCAACATGCTATTATATTTAATTAACAAAAAAAATTATATTAACATTTATTATAGAAAAAAATATTAATTCTTATAGCTTTAAAAATAAAATAAAAATGTAATCTATTAAGGCACTTCAAAATGTGTTATATTGTTATGTTTAAAGACAATTAAAAGTGCATTAATATGACACCTATTAATGCATTTGACATATTGCTACATTAGAATACATGACATTTTTAGAAAGTGCCATAATAGGTTAAATGTATTATTATCTAACAAAATAGGACATTTTTTTGTGTCATGTAAAATCATTTTTCTAGTAGTGAGTTAGCCAAACACTTTTCAGGAGCTTATAAGCACTTAACATCTTATAAACTCTCTTAGAGAGCTTATAAGTTTAGCCAAACACCTTCTTACACAGGAATTAACCTTCCAACTCTTTTTTGGGGCTTTATTTGGTTATATAGTTGGATTATTATGACTTTAACAATCTAACATCCTTAAATATTTATGTAGTATCACAGAGCAGAGCAAATCTTTATATATATATATATATATATATATTTGTAAAAGTGGTTCTGCCAAATATAAACTAATTAAATTTCATTAATTATTTTCTTGCCCACCCCATCATCAATTCGTATATATCTTCCACCAAGTAAAGCATGTGGTATATATAGAACTTTTTTTTTTTGAATAATTACGATTATACAAATAAAAAGAGGATATATATATATATAATTAAATTGATGTCATAATAATGTATAATGTAATTTGGATACATTCCATATGTAGAGTGGACCGATATTGCAGAGACTCATTATAATTGAGATCTATTTTCATCTCTCTCGACAACTATATATCATGTGAAAAAGAACTTGTCCCAACCAAACACTCCCATTTGTTTTATTCACTCATTGCTACCAATATATATTCAGATACATACATATGCAATTTATTGATTTTGCGAAAGTGATCAATCAGTATTGCATTATTATAGTACTCTTTTCATTTCATGAATTTAAATCTATAAAGATCAATATTAAACCAACATGAACAAACCAAATTAAACTAACATAACTCACACAAACAGTTGGAATTTCAAGAGTTTCAAATTTATTTTATTCAATGATAAAATGAATGACTTAATATTGGCTGAATATATTCATTATTTCAACGTATATACATGTGGATGTATAAAGAGCCATGTCGACAGGGAGCAGAAACAAAGTCATGTCAGATTTGAAATTTAATTCGCAAATGGGACCAATTTTTTGTGGTATAATATAATTTTACCCATTTTAATTTATGAAATTATTTCGAGTTTTAACCTAACAAAGTACTTTTATATGTTAAAACCGTGCGAAACGCAAATAATGGTGGGTCAAAATACAGGACATTTCAACTACTGTGTCAAAATTAAAGTTGTTTTAATTACTCCCATGTGAACAATATTATTCATAAAAGAAGAAAACCTTGAGTGATTATGGACAAACAAGAGGCTCTTTATTAGGAATAATGACTTGTGTTGTTAAGGGTAAGAAGATGAGCACGTCGAGGTCAAAATCTTAATTAATTGCAAATTATGTCCTAAAGGTCCCCCTTTTAAATTTTATTTATGTTTATCATGTTTTTTTTTGGGGTTCTCATACTTTAATTAAAACATCTAATTAATTGTCAATATTGGAAAGTCGGGCCACCCTTGGATTTAAATTTAATGAGAGGAATAAATTATATTGGATGGCAGACTGGCAGATTGCTACTTTCTTTACCTATCCTTGAATCAACATGCATCCAACCTAATGAATTGTATATCAATCATTAATTATTTAATTAGTAACATCAATTAGGACTTTTATTTTATTTTATAGTTTTGCTATTGATTTATAGAGGAGTTGTTAGAAAAAAGAAATAATAAAAAAAAAGGCTACAATATTAGATGGTTAAAATCATATCGTGCCATGATTTGGGGTACTAATAATTAATAAACCAATGGATCTTAGACCGAATGTCATTTGGGATAATTAATTGAATTTGAAATATTGGATATTTTCGAAATGGAAAAAAATTCAATTTTAGTCCATTTAAAAAGCCACTGTCCAATTTTCGTCCACTATGAAAGTGATTTTCAATTTTAGTCCAATTAAGCCAAAAATCGTCACTATTTGGTCCATTTTTGGCTTAATTGGACTAAAATTGAAAACTGAAAATTTGAAAACCGCTTCCATGGTGGACGAAATAGTGACAAAATGGATCAAATAGTGACGATTTTTGGCTTAATTGGACTAAAATTGAAAATTGCTTTCATGGTGGACGAAAATTGAACAGTAACTTTTTAAATGGACTGAAATTGAATTTAACCCTTTTGGAAATTATTTATAGTTCAAAATTGCAAAATTATCTAATTGAATATTTTATGTATGAAAGTATTGAATATTGACTTAATTTGGGCTTTCATGTCATGAAACTTCAAATTGGTAAGTTATCATAATTGGTTTCTGAGATGAAATTAATGGTATTAAGTGCATTTATTAAAGGTTATATATATAATTACATGCATGTTTATATATCATGAGAAGTAAATAATATTTTTGCATGGTGGGGGCCAGGTTATAATACATAATTACGTATGTGTTAATGTATCCATCATTAATATATCAAGATTAATTACATAACAGGAAAATTAATACTCTTATCTAAAATCGATTTTAACAGAAAAAAAAAATCAATTAATATACGGGTTCTTGATCCACACAAGAATGTAAGCTGTATGTAACTCAAGAAATGATAATATTAAGCCTAATTAAACGACACTGATACTAAAATCAACACACCATTAATTAATTTGAAGAAGATCATATAAAAAGTTGATTCTTTTAACAAATTATTTGCAAGTGACAGTAGCTCTGCAAATGCAAATTAAGAAACCCTCACCAAAGTTGGCCAAACACAAAGTCCCACAATGGGACTTTCCAGTTTTCCTTTAATTTGCTCAAATTATTTTGGACACCACATAGTGCACATTTTTTATAATAAAAACATTTGTAGCTATAGTCCCAACATTTCTTCCAAGTTCACCTATCCATATATTATTCCAACAATATCTCACATTTTTCAATTTATTATACTTGATTTCTTTTAATTGTTGATCTTTGTCCTACACCCTTGATCAGGGAATGAGTAGAGAATATTATGTTTAAGGGTATTTTTATATATTTTTTAGTATTTATTTTCATAATAAAAACTCTAAAAACCAATTGAAAAAGAACTTGAGGGGTACATTACTATATATTTTATATGATATAGAAACAAATATATCATAGATTTAATTTAATATATCCTTAATTTACACTCAAACACATGTTTTGACTTTGAAGATCTTAGTAATGCAACTAATTAAACATGATTGCAATTTTTATACCCTTTCTCCCTTTAGTACCTTTTGAGCTAGCTAGCTAGCTAATCCTAAAGATTTTATATGCATCATCAATGATATATTAATTGCATACATTATGATTAATTTATACATTTATTCCCATTCTATGAACATTAGGCGGCCTAAAGTTAAATTTAAATTAAAACTAAGATCATCGTCTCAAGAAAAGATCATATACATATCATATTTTATTAGGCAATAATGTATTATTTTTTTTTACATGTATATCTCTATATTTAATCTTTGTCTATTCATGTTATTATTTTTTCGAACGGAGTTCTATATATGGTTTATTCATAAATCTTCTTTCGCTTAATAATTTGCTCTTTCATTAAGAATCGTCTGAATATATAAACTGTTCAAAGGATCTTATAATGTATTGAGCTTATAATTACTATAGGTAACTTAAAACGCACAATATATAATATTGTTTAAGATATAATTATGTAGGTAATATATATATATATATATATCACATAAAATGTAGGGTAGATTAATATATAATCCAAAAGGTTGTATATGAATAGTAAAATAAAGAATAAGAATAAAGAAAAATATAGATAATTAAAGCAATAGTGGCGGCCAAATCATGAGATGGAAACAAGATATAGCCACATAATTCGATGTATCTTTGACCAGAAAAAGGGGATTAATTAAACCCTACGTATCTCTCTTAAGATCTCTTATTGTATGTAATTCTGGGTCAATAATATGATCACATCATCGATTAAGAAAACTACAATATATATTTAACTTTCTTTTAAGAGCAACTCTCCTATAAAGCAGGCGCATGAATCTCATATCCATGCATTCGGGTCGCATTCAGATTGACTGATCCACTTTTCTCTTCTTCTTCTTTTCCACGCCTTGGGTTTGAATTTTGGCAACGTTATGTTATATCTACATTTATGTTATGTTAAACATATTTTTCTATCCAAATTTCATACCTTAAACTTTAAAAAAAAAAAAACCCCTAATTTTGGCACATTTTGTACATGTACCATTACGTTATATTACACATGGGGAAAAATTCAATTTTAGTATATTTAAAAAGCCACTTGTCCAATTTTTGTCCACCATGAAAGCGATTTTCAATTTTAGTCCAATCAAGCAAAAACTCGTCACTATTTGGTCCATTTTTGGCTTAATTGGACTAAAATTGAAAACTGAAAATTGAAAACCGCTTTCATGGTAGACGAAATAGTGACAAAAATGGATCAAATGGTGATGATTTTTGGTTTGATTGGATTAAAATTGAAAACCGCTTTCATGGTGGACGAAAATTGGACACTGGCTTTTTAAATGGACTAAAATTGAATTTAACCCATTACAAGTAATTTTATGTTATGCTATACCTAGGTAGGTCTAACATAACATAAATATAGGTCTACTGGAGCGAATTTGGATGAAATTGAGCGTGAATACCAGACGCGTGTAGGCGTGTGAAACGCACGTAGGTACATTTTTTGACGTATTAACCGGGTCAGTCCTAATGCAAGGATTCTAGATTCATATATCAGACTCATATAACTTTTTGTCTTTTTAATTAAAGAGCTAATTTAATTTTTAGTTCGTATCTTTCAAAACACACAAGGAGAAAGACTATAACTTATATATATTTCTTGTGAAATAAGCATTGAAAAAGAAAGTTCGGTGTGGCTTTGAATTGTGGGGAGAGAAACATAAACGTGGATGGGACCATCACCATCATTAAAACTAATTTGTTTATGTAAGAACAATCATTTACCTTCATTATTTATGATCATAATTTTTCCACCCAACTTGTTGGGAATTTCTAAGAAGGATTGCCTGACCCACTACTAGTAAAACCTTGTCCTTTTTTTCACTTCAATCTCTGATTTTAGGTAAATTCTTGATTTTACTTTTCTGCGTTTCAACTAATTTGTACTATATATACAGCTTTAACATTGATAATGTATGTAATTATATGAAACAAAGTATATATATATATATGTTGTAGAGTATTATGGGTTGATATGTCTCATAAAAAAAATATTTATATATAAATCAAGTTCAATATTTATAGTGTTTGATATCTGATTAGATTTTCAAGAACCACGTTGTCACAAGTTCGATTTGACAATATATGCATGTTTTTATATGAGAACACTGATGGTGTGATTAATTCGATCTTGAGGGCCTAATTGCAAAATTAGAGGAAATTAAAATGAAAAATAATTGAGCATGGTGGTCCTTGTTGGAGACTTGGGAGTTGTTTAATAGCACCATTTATCTAAATAACTTAGCATTCCTAAAAAGAAATGTTCCCATTTTAAAAATAAAGTGCTAAAAAGAGCAATTTTTTTTACAAAACATAGACATGGGGAATATTTTGAACATGACTCTCCCCCATATCCACCTTGACCATGTTAGATGTTAAGCAGACTCAAGGTATGTATAATTACGCAAAAACTCATATGATACGGTCTCACGGACAGTTTCCGTGAGACGGATCCTTATTACCCATGAATTGAATTCATATCCACAAACTTTCATATGAATTTCTAAGTGTGGGTTATGGGTTGACCCGTCTCACAAAAAAAGATCCGTGAGACGGTCTCACACAAGACTTACTCGTATAATTATAGGTAAGATGATATTCCACATTATAAATGTACGTGATCATTAAAGTTCGAACCGAGTTTTCTTTCACTCCATCTAGCTTATTTTACGGAATAAAATAAGTAGAAACACATAAGCTTAAGATAGCAATCTACTTCGGAACTAATATCCAAGATTTTTAAAAATAGTACACTATCCGACTGTTCTGATACCCTACCCATCGTGGGAACATTAATATGTGTTCATCGTTGATCTGTCAAATATCCAACATATACAATTATTTTACTTTTCATATAACGAGTGGATGATATCATTACACGTCAGCGTTTGACATACTAAGAGTTGTCTGCCCCGGCATTTTAGCATTTTCCGGTCTCTATCCAAAATGATCTCATACAGAGGTTTTTCAAAAATCAAGGAGCACAAAAAATTTATTTATATACCCTTAATTAGGCCTCAACTAATTAAGGACTTAAGTTTAACATTTGAAACATAATCACACTAATTCCAAAAATTCCCATCAAATTCCTAAATCATAGCTAAAATTAGTGCCTTAGACTGAAAATTATAGGATTTTCAAGGAATAGCGATAATTTTTGAATAAAATTGCATAAACTCTAGAAGGACAAATATACATAGTTGGAAAATAATTATTAAACCTATATGCGAAAGTTAAATTGGATCAAATGAAATAATTTATTACTTTACCGAATACGGCATCAAATTAAAGAAGAATTAATACATTAAAATTAAAAATAAATATTATTACAAAACAGAAACAGAAATATAGAAATAAACATGGTATATATAGTAGTGGGAAGGAAAAAAGAAAAAGGTATATATATATATATATATATATTAATATGAATATAAAAGAGTGTTAATTCTGATAAAAATAAAAAGAGGTATATATATTAATTATAGCATGTGAAAGCTTAGTCGTCCGTATTTGGGTCTTTTCTTTTATATTGACAAAGTCTAAGCCACTTTCTTCTGTCTCTTCCACACACAGTGAAGGTGTGAACTTCTGCTATGTGCTGCTGCTAATGGAGGCGTCCAAAGGGATCGCATTGATCCCAACTCTCTTTCGAAATCATCGATTAATCTTTTTCATTTCTTTGTTTCCCATCTAATTTTGTGTTCATTTTGGATCATGCTATCCCTTTGGATTCATCCTTTGGTAGCTTATTCTCACATCGAGATCTGCTACTCAACACCTTCATCAAATCATGCAAAGATACTTCCTATAATCCAACCCAAGAACTCAATATATTGCTCACTATACGTACGTGTTTCTTAGCAAGATACCCTAGTTTCAAGTAAGTTCTATTTCACTTGTGATCTTATGAAAAATTCTGAGTTCAACTCTCTCTCTCTCTCTCTCTCTCTCTCTCTCTCTCTCTCTCTCTCTCTCTTGTTTGTGTTTCTGAGGTTCACAGATGTATATATCTTATGAAAAATTGTAGTTTTCTAGATTACTATATGACTGAGTAGGTTAAATAGTAAGATTTAATTCACCAAATGATGACAGGAAAATTTCCTCTTAAAAATTATCAAGAGTTTTGTAGGAGGATATGAAGCATATTTATTATATAATTCTTGATTATTTGATAATTAATGATCAAGTAATTCAAATTGAAGTGGAAATTCTAGGGGAGTTGTAAAATGAGGGCATACATTTTAAAGAGCACTTTTAGTTTTCTTTTTAATATTTAATTGATAATGATGTCTGCATATATATACATATATATATATATATTAATTGTATGAGTGTTCAATTTTTATATATATTGAGTTGCTATATATATTGGATATGCAGAGAATGTTTGCCCATATATATAGTTGGCATGGCATGCTTCTTACATTTCTGCAAATTAAATTAGGCATTCTAATTGGATGTCCAGTGTTTGCTAACTAACCCCAACTCTCTGGGGAATTAATGAAACAGTGCTTTACCTAATCATTTTCATTAATTATATCAAATTAACATAATTAATTTATTTATAATATATATCTCCATTTACATGCCATATGATCAATATAATTGTAGTGTATATGTATATGTATATATATAGATGATTGGATACAGTGTTTTAATTTCTTCTATATATTAATATTGAATAATATATACTTAATTATTAAGGCATATAGTCTAGGTGTAAATGATAACCAATTACTATAAATTCAAGGGTTCTTCTTGGCCGGTCCTCAAAAAATCAAGTAACTTTGCCCTAATTTTAGATGTCCAAATTAAACATGCAATCAGATTGACTTGTTTTCGTGTGAAGATTAAACTTGATTTACTGTTTAAGCTGAATGCAATTTTCAGTCCTACTCTTGTGAGTGGGTTTAATTATACATAATATTTGTTGATGCAAATTAAGATTCATATATACATGTCATATATGGAATATTGAAATTGGAGGAGTTTATAAAAAGAAGAAACTGTACAAGTTATTCCATTAAGTTAGAGCCCATGATTTGTTGGCATGGCCATGTTAAAGGTGTTGAGAAAGAGAGGGGGGAATTGGCATATAAAAGATGATGAGTCAAAATGATCACATGGTAAGATCAGGACTTTATTTAGAATCCAAGGCAAGCAAAGAAAACCATATAATATTAAGATTTCTTACATTGAGTGTCCCAAAGAGATGGATTAATCATATATATTATACATTCATGTGGTGAAACCTTATGAAAAGAAGTCATGCCCCTTTGTGTTCAAATAAAGATATGCAATATATATATATATATATATATATATATATATATATCAAACCTTCTCATCACATGACTCCAACTAATCCCAACAACCTAGCTACCTCTATTCTAACTCCAATTCATCTTTAGCCCAACCCAATTTCCATTATTATATATTGGGAAGAAAAAGAACCCCAAAAAAGGGACATTAATTTGGAGTCATTTATGCTAAGTTCAGATCTTTAACATTAAAATTCTTGAAAATAAATCTTGCAACTTAGAACTCGATGGAGCTGCATGATAATTTAAAATATCAATCTTTCATTCATCTCTGATATTAAGAGGCTAGGGAGATTCACAGCTTGTGTTGTGCCTGAAACTAAGTGTTGTGATAGAGATTTAAGACAAGAGTAGCATTTTGTGCAGAATCATGGGTACTAATTTGGTTTAGGACAAAATGAATTGGAATTGATGGTTTTCTGGTGGTGGGAGCAATTAAATGAGAAAAGAGGAGATGGAATATAAAAGAATTTTGGACAAAGTGAGTGTACAAAACCAAATATTAATGGCTTCAAAATGGGGAAATATATATATATATATATATATATGTAGACCAAATGTTTCCCTCTTGCACTACAAATTATTTTAGAATAGGACATGAATAAAGAAGTGTCAAATTATTTAGTGTTGCAATACAAACATTTCAGGCCATTAAACTCTAACTCATGTCGACCCCATTTTCCAAGTCCCACTGCTTCCACCTTTATCCTAAATTCTAATCATTTTGTTTGACTTAAAAAAAAAAAAGCATGAATAAATTTCTAGCAATACGCCAATACCTAGCTAATTATGTGACACCATAGTACAAATTCAACGGAGGTGGAAGCTGATTTACCGTTTAGGTAAAATTATTGGTACTCAAAACTATATATAAAGGTGGAATCGAAAATTGCTGAATTTGGCGGTGTGTATATATATATGTACTGATTTTTAAGTCATTTAACACAAATGTTCCTGTGCACCAGGTGTACGGATCTGAATTGGTGCAACTAGGGCAACCCGACCCGGATCCGCGCACCTGGGTCACCTGAGTTTTTTTTTTTTCGCTTCAACCTGTTACCTTTATGTTGTAAGGATATGACATTTATGTTATATAAATGTAAACTTTATATATATTAATGTCAGGGATGAAAAAATCGCGATATTTCGGCGATATTTCGCCGAAATATCGCTGAGAATGAAGTCCCGATATAAAAACGGGGTGTTTTTTTTTTCGTCAAAATATCGGCGAAATATCGGTGAATTTCGGTTTCGGTTTCGGTTTCGGTGAAATATCGGCGAAATATCGGCGAAATATCGGCGAAATATCGGTGAAATATCGTTTTCGGTGCAGTGTATCGGCAATGAGCAAAAAAATTCCAATTTTCAATCATTTTCTACTCTTTCACTATTGTTTTACCTTAATCATTGAATGACATGTTTATGATTACACCCAAAATTGATAGAGATAGAGGAGCATATGAATGACATGTTTATGATTACACCCAAAATTGGTCTAATATGGTGAGTTGGTATCAATATTGTTTAAATCAAGATGACATGTCATCTTATTCATTTGAACCTCACAGGAGCTCATGCTATTATTAGTTCATAAATATATTTTGTACAAAATTTCTCATATTATCACTTTATATATTAGTTTATCTCTCATTTTGTTGTAATTATATTTTTTATTTGAAATCTTAACTTCAATTTATGTATGAATGTTAGTATAAAGTATGTAAATACCAGATATTTTTTCTAATTTTTTTCACAATATTTTCCGTGATTTTTTTAAAATTACCGATATTTCCACCGAAACTGATAACCGAAACCGATATTTCCGTAAATTCAAGGTACCGATACATGAACCGAAACCGATATTTTCGTCCTTGATTAATGTTATGACCTTTATGTTCAGTAACTTAGTAAAAAATGAATATTTTTCAGGTTTTTTCGCTTCAAATTGAGACATTTATGCTGTATTGTTGTGACATTTATGTACAATTCTTGTAACTGTTATGTACAAATATTATGACCTTCAGAGTGTAAAATTCTTCATTTTTTTCTAAGTTAGAGTATATAAAGGTCATTACATTTATTCATAAAGATCACAGTTATATAACATAAAGGTAACCGTTTGAAGCGAGAAAATAAAATTAAAAAAAAAAATGTGCGGATTCGTGTCGACACGAACCCAACCCGAATTGTATGTGCACTAGTTGCACAGGAGACTAACTCCATAACTTTATGTACGACAAATTCGATTTATTGTGCCACTGGAAGCCAATTAGTTATCTTTCCAACAATATATCATGACTCTCGAAATGCATATATATATATATAATAGGTCTGAATCTAAGCTTGTTTAGATGATTTTAAGTACTACTTGTATCTTGCTATATCTCCAAGTAATTTAGGTGGATTTTCTTGAGTGATGAGTTTTTGAATGTGCATTAATTATGATTTCCCCTACTATATACTTTTCAATGTCAAAGAGAAAGCTAATAAAGTTATAGATATATGTCAAAATAAATTACTATCTTCATTGTTATAAAGATGTAAATTATATACTTAGTAGGATTCAAAACTAGTACCCCTAGTCTACATTTCCGTAAATTCGCACTTTGCCACCTCATTAAAAAGAAATTACATATATAGCTTCGAATTATGAGGTTTTATACTTTTATTACACTTTAAAATTTGTTTTGGGATAGCTTTATATACTATTGGGGCTTACTATTCCTACTATGCAATTAATGCATCTATGTACCTGGACCAACATGAGTCTTACCTAAATGACCTCTTAAATTGAGAAGGTCCCTTGTGAGACGTCTCACGTGCGACGGAATTTAAGTATGTATTTTATAGGTATAAGTATGTGTTTTTCAGTTATAAGTATATGTTTTATAAGTATGTTTTTACAGGTATAAACATGAGTTTTAGAAGTATGTCTTTTACACTCATAAGTATGTCTTTTTTCTATTATAAGTATGTGATCTGAAATTTCGTCGCACGTGAGACGGTTTAACGTGAGTTTTTACCTTTTAAATTTGACAAATTGAGGACGGGTAGAAGGTAGATAATATGGACAAACTAGTAATTAGCCACTTGTAATTAAAAAAAAAAATTAGTCACAAAACTCCAAGAATTGAGTGTTAATACTACCTCCGTCCCAAAATAAATGACGTTTTAGCAACTAAAATTTGTTCCAAAATAATTGTCGTTTTCGTATTTCAAAGCATATTTACATGCAATATACCAAATATGCCCCTATTTACTCATCTCAAAATAAATGTATTAAAGAGATAAAAGTTCCTCATTAATTAAACTTAAATAGGGGTAGATTGGACTTTTTTTACATTTCTTAATATATGTGCAGAAGGCTAAAACGTCATTTATTTTGTGATGGAGGTAGTATATATCAGGATTGTTTTTGCACATAAAATGTAAATTATTAGTTTTTGTAAAAAGGAAAGTACATGTCATTAAATATTTAGAAAAACGTGAAATTATGAACTTCTGAATTGCAGACAAATTTTAAAAAAGTATAGATTTGGAGGGCCTCACAATCTCTGAATTTATTCAACTTTCATATTAATAAAACATAGGCTCGAGGCAATGTTGGGATAATGTCCAACCTCAACATGAACTAACTCTTCCCCATTTCTAATTTTGTACATATGTCCTTTTGCTTCCACTAACTTATTTGCACTTTATCATGTATGCCTACTTACATATATGGTAGGATCGTAACCATATAATACGACCCTAATTGAAATACATACATTTGTCTCATCTTTATTATAATTTAGTTCCAGAATCAGAGGCATGAAGATCGAGAACGAAGGGTTTGTTTGTTTGAAGATTCATAAGTCAGGATTTGAGATTTTCAAAATTTCAAATCCTTATTCGTTAGGGGATTTATATTCGAATTATAAAATTCATTCAAATACTGCCCTATTTACAAAAAATAAAACATCATGATTAGACATATACTCTAACCTATTAATACACAAATTTCAATATACATCTAAATTTCTATTATTAACAAACATTCAATCATTACTACTAACTCATCTACCAATATAATATTACATATAATATTTTTTTCCTGCATTGATTTGACAATTACAGTAATAATCTCACCTTATAAATTTAATCTCATAACAAACACAAATTTTAACTATTCATTTTTATTTACAAGTCCTAAAATTTCAAAGTTGGATTTCCCCAACTCTACGTAATCACCCAACAAGCATACCTTAAGGATTATTTATATGTACATTAGGAACGGTTTGAATTTCTCTATTATATTTAGTGTTAACATCTTGTGTTTCAAGCAATTTAATATATATATATAGAAAAGTCACACATTAATTTAGTGATGTCATTTGATATATGTGCTGACATTTTGGAATGGAAGATCTAATACAGAATGTGATATAAAAGATTTTGTGTGGTCTAAGAAAGCAAGGAGAAAACTGGAAAGAAATATAGAGACTGACATATAGATCTTGAAAATGTTATGATTTTTGATGAGATTCCGTTAATAATATAAAAATATTGAAATTATTATCATTCCTCACTAATATTTTTGATGAATTGATCTCGTCTTTTTATTGCTTTTCAGAGTAAAGAGTGTTCCTTTAATTTTTTTTTACGCCATACAGATCAATTTCTTGGTAGTCAAATTACCTTCAATCGTTGTTGCTCAAAACAACCCAGTGGAATTAAAAAAAAAAAAGAACTCCCTAGGTTTTAAAAAAATAAATCATTTTACTCCACAAGTAAACCTTATACTTAACAACTCACATTTAAACTCATACATTTATTTGTTATAAAACTTATGTGAAACAATTTTAATTATGTACAGTTAAATAGAAACGTGAGAGTTTGAAACAGATCTTTTTTATCCACGGTATAATCTTTTATGAAATGTGGATCATGGATTGAATCATTTCACATAACTAGATTTATGATACTATTTCACGGTGATTTATCATTTATTGGTTTAATTAAGTTATAAAGAGATGCATATTTAAGTTTAACAGTCGGTGAATTGTGCACCATAAGAAAAGAAAAGAAAGCGAAATTGTTATAAATCCTCCAAAACTGCAGATCATTTGTTCTGTGGGATGGAGAGCAGCTCTCAATGCACATTTTAGAGTCAAACAAACAAACAAGAAAGAAAACAAATTGATGGAGAAACAGAGTGAAAGTATATGGCTGAACTCTGCAAGCTTTGCATGGCAAGATGTTGTGCATGAATGGTGAAAATCGACTAAGTATGGAAATGAGGTTTGGAGAAGAAACGGGTTTTTATTATTTCAGCACTAACGTTTTATTTGTTAGCAGGTAGAGCTGGCAAAACGGGCGGCCCGGCCCGGCGGGCCACATGAAAGCTTCGTGCCGGCCCGGGCCGGCCCATCCTTAGTTCGGGCCCATAAATCTGTAGCCCAGCCTCGTATGGGTCAACGGGCCAATGGGCCAAATCGGCCCACATCGTCTTTTTAAACAAATCAAATATATATAATTATATATATATTGATACGACATATCACCACAACAAATTTATAAGTGTGAAGTCCATATAGAATTTAAAATTTTAAAATACGATCATTCAATCATCCACATATCTAAATTAACAACATTACAATACTAACACAAGAATTTAAAATTAGAGAACTAACAAGTCTTGAACAAGTTTAAACTTGAAATTGAATTATGATCCACAAATTTGAATTTCAAAAATAAAATACGATAACTCCACTTGTTTATGAATCAATCATCACTAATAACATTAGGGAAGTAGATTTTTTTGTAATAAAAGTGTTTTTTTTTTTTAAATTATGGGCCATCGGGCCGGCCCGAGCCCAACGGGACAAATTGGCCCGAGCCCATCTAGCCCATCGGGCCATTGGGCCGGGCCAAAAAGTTTCAACACTTTTCGGGCCACTTTTTTCTAGGCCCAGCCCAGCCTAATTTTCAGGTTGATCGTGTCGGCCCACCGGACCGGGCCCATTTTGCCGGCTATAAGGCTAAGGCAATCTCGCTTCCGCCAGCTCAAAGCTTCGGATAAAGGCATGTATTCACTTACAAAGGCGTGTTTAATTTTAAAGCCTAGAGTTGCTGGGAACCAATCACATGTGGACAAGTCAGCTCAAGAAACTGTTACTTTCGGTTAGGATTGCTCAGAGGAGAGAGAAACGCCAAAACAGAATGTGAGCTTTACAGCTGAACCACGTAATTCCTGGTGTTGATTTCGTTTTTGAATTCTTTACATTATTGTTTGATCGATTGGATTGATCTAGTTGGTGGATCTTCAAAGATATAGGGTTTTGAGTTTTGAAATCCTAACAAAGAGAAATTTAGAGAAGAAAAGAAGAAGACTTCTCAGATAATCTCTTCCTTCCTCAACAAAGCAATTGCCCAAATTGGCAAATTGCAGTTTTGGCAAATGATATTGCATATCATGCCCGCCTAAGCAAGAGAGAAATCAAAGGTCAAAACAATATGTTTTCGAAACCGGATCAAAGAAAATTGGAAACCTCATCAGATGAAAAGACCTGATCAAAGCAAATTGTGAAGATGAAGAAACCAGATCAAAGAAATTTTTTATTTTTTAAGCTCAAACCATATCAGAAAATGCATGAAACCTCATCAGATGAAGACTCCGGATCAAACAAAATTGTGATTTTTTACGTTGAAATCATATCAGAAAATGCTCCGACCAAGCAAGAGAGGAATTAAAGATCAAAACAAACAGAAACACACCCTTCTTCTCGCTGAAGTACCCCAAGAAAGAGAAAATTGTGAACCTCATCAAATGAAGAAATCAGATGAAAGAAAATTGGAAACCTCATCAGATGAAGAAACCGGATCAAAAAAAATTATGAACCACATCAGTTGAAGGAACCGGATGAAAGAAATCTGTGATTTTTTACTCTAAGATCATATCAAAAAATGCGTGAAAACTCATGTCCGGGTCGGGTGGCAAAAGTGTGCATGAGAGCACAGATGAATGTCCGGTGGACACGAGTCCATTGGAAATGATTTGCACCCCCACGTGAGAGAAAACCTTTTAGCTAAGATCTTATCCACCTCATACGGTGGAAATCATTATATATTAGTGTTCAGCTAGCTAAAGTTTCTATGTAGGATAATATCATTTTCAAGTTTCAACTATGATCCAAAACCATTACTTTGGCTCTCAATTTCTCATTCACCCTTGATCCATTTTGGGTGAACTATATACCGAATTGAAGCTCTCACGGAGGAGAACACGCCCCTTAAAACGGATACCATTTTTTACCAAATGGGACACACCACAAATAAGCCCAAAATGGACAAAAACAACAAGTTTTTCCAACATCGTCATCACCCATGTTAGAGAGTTGAAACCTCATCAGATGAAGAAACCAGTTCAAATAAAATTGTGATTTTTACACTGGGATCATATCATAAAATGCATTCAATATTGTGATCAAGCAAGAGAGAATCCATTGAAAATTAAGATGTGAATTCGTGACTGACGACAATTGTACAAAGAGAATTGTGATTTTTACGCTGATATCATATCATAAAATGCATATTAAGGTTATGAATAAATATTTAAGGTGGAGTAACAATTCAAAAAAAAAAAAACTGCTTGAAAATAACGGCTGGAAATTCAAAATAGCAGACAGAGGAGAAGGCATAAATCGTAAGAACATGAATCAGTTTTTAGAATACAAATGGTTAAATTACAAAATAATCCCCAACTTTTTTTTAAATTACTATTTTGCCAGACTTTCTGAAATTCTATACAGTATGATCTTTATATTTGATGTAAAATTCCATACCACAAGACAATTTGCATGAATTTGATACACCATAACACAAAACGTCACTTTTTTTTTTTATTCGGTTTCTTCATCTGTTGAGGTTTCGAAAACATATTGTTTTGGCCTTTAATTTCTCTCTTGCTTAGCGGGGATATTGAAAGCATTTTTTTATCATCAAAATTTATGTGGGACGGTCTCAAAGACAACTTTTGTGAGATAGATCCTTCTAACTCACTGACTCAATCGATTTCTACAAATTTACATGTGAATTGTGAATGTAAATTGTGGGTTGACCCATCTCACATTAAATAATTTGTGAGACGAACTCGCATAAGACTTTCTCTTTTCTTCTGATATGATCTCAGCGTAAAAAATCACAAATTTTTTGATCCCATTTCTTCATCTGATGAGGTTTCATGCATAATCAACCATCTCACATTAAATGATTCGTGAGACTATCTCGCATAAAATTTACTATTTTCTAATATGATCTCAACGTATAAAATCACAATTTTTTAAGTTAGTTTCTTCATCTGATGAGGTTTCACACATTTTCTAATATGATGGTGTTGTATTTATAATGAAATTTGCCACAAATAATGCAACTGTCTCACATGCGACGGCACTTGTGCACGGTCGACCGTGTCTCAGGACACGACCGTGCGTGAGTGTAGTGTATAAGTATGTCTTTTTCAATAATAAGTATGTGATTTTTCACTATAAGTATGTGATTTTTTTTTCTCGCCCACGATCGTGCCCTGGGACAGACCGTGTCTCGCGTGAGCAATCTGTGGCGCACGGTCAGGTCTCAGGGCACGGTCAAGATAAGTATGTGATTTTTGTCTATAAGTATGTCTTTTAGTGCGTATGTGTTTCGGCGCACGGTCGACCGTGTCCCAGCACACGACCGTGCGCCAGTGCCGTCGCACATGAGACGGTCTCACAGGAGTCCAGCTCGAAATTTGCAAATAATTTTTCTATTTTAAAAACTGCTATATTATCTATCTTTATTTTATCCAAAAAAAAAAAAAAAAGAATCATGGAGATGATTACAATTACATTATTTCGACAACAAATGCTGATTACAAGCGAGGATGAAAATATGGCTATGGCAAGTGATATTGTAACTTTGATTTTACGGGATATATCGATATAGCGAAAATTTTGAAAAAATGACGAAAATGATATTAAAATTTTGGAAATTTAACATGAAATTTTAGGGATTATTATAATATGTAATTATATACATATTCCACTAAAAATCATAATAAAATGACATGTTTAAAACAAACATATAAATAATATACTATATAAATATTGTATGACGTAAAACAACTGACAATGTAATATATAAATGTAATTAACTCACTACAAAACTAGTAGATACTAGATATTACAATTACCCTAAAATTATTGTAATTGTAAGATATATAGTTTGTTTTTTTAGGGAGATATATAATTCTTTAAATAATAGCTATTATAACAATTAGATTATTAATTATTACTTCATAGTTATATTTACAATATATAACTATTTATCTGAATAATAACTTAACATGATATCTTGAATAATAACTTAACATGATATCTTAAGTTATTATTCGTAAATTAATTATTGTAATTTAATAGTAAATTAATTACCAATAATTTATGTTAATTGATATGATATAATTACTATCGATGATGTAGATTAGATATAAAGTTGAGTATTAATAGTACTATTGATGAGTATTTGATTATAGAACTAAATATTTTATAGTAATATTTTTTTAAATATTTAAAAGGTCTTAATGCATAAATTGTCACCAATTCTACAATACACACAAAAATTATTATTAATTATCTTATATATCCTTATACGCAATTTTCTAATTATAAAACAAATTATAACATAATTAATCATAAAACTAATATTGTAAATTAACTTAGGACTAAAATTAAAACAATAATAATGCTATTTTATTTTTTTAAAAATAAAAAAATTATAAGGAAAAAAATCGAGATCTTTTGTGTAATTGTGATATTGTGTTATATATGCGTCATATTATATTCATCCAATTTTGTATTACGACTGATTGATAACGATATCAATATTGATATTTTGCGATATTTCGTGATATATCAACGATACTCGAAAAAAAACATTACCCTTTATATTCATATCGCAATATCCATATCTACGATATATCAACGATATATTCGCAATATTTACATCCTTGATTACAAGGCACTGTTTTCGAATTTGTAGACTCAATTTTATTAGTTGTTTTGTAAATTATTAATATGAATCTTCACTAACCATATATGCTATAAGTTTGCTGTGTCAATTAACTTTAAATTTTGAATGTTTATAATTATTTATTGATAGATGCAACAACGAACAATTTATATATATTCAAAAATAATAAACTATATCATTTAATAGTAACAAATAGATCATAATTGTGCATCATACGGGGTGCATGAGTAATGAAGTTAATAAAACTTATTTCTTGGTCCTATCACTTCAAACAACACCTTCCATTTGAGCGGATTGGATCATCGATTATATTTGGTGTTACATCACATGTTTGATCAAACTTAATACAGGTCATATGTTAAATAATAATGTCATTGAATACACGTGGTTTGTGTTAATTGCTTTGAAATAAATGATGTAACACAAAACGTAATTATAGAAGGAGTCACTCTCTTGTACACCAGTTGCACGGATCTCAAATTTTTGCAATCGAATCGCACTCTTTACTTTTTCACGTGTTTTGGTTGTTACATTCATGTTATGTTAGTGTTACCTTCGTATTATGTTAGTGTGAACTTCATTTCCAAATTTTATATATACTCTTAGTTCAAAAATATTGAACTAAAATAACACGATGGTTAGACTAACATAATATGAAAATCAAGCTAACATAACATAACATGAAAATCACACTAACGTAACATGAAAGTAAAAAACAATGTTAATCATACCTTCATGTTATGTTAGTGTTACATTCATGAAAGTAACGCTAATATAATATGAAGGTAACACTAACATTACATGAAGATAATACCATCTGGAGTGAATTTTGGTGGCTTGAGCGCGCCCACCAGACGCGTGGGGACGCGTCGATCAACGGATTGACCGATTGCACATGTACCCGGGTGCACAAAATATTTTGTCTTATAGAGATGTCATGCGTCATTCAAGTAGTTTTCGTTATCTATTTTATTTGAGGGTTGAAAATCATAGTCATTCAAAAATATCTAGAGAAAGAACAAGATTGAAGTGATTAAGAAGTTTTTGTTATCTATTTTATTTGACACAAAAAACTCATGTGAGACGGTTTCACGGATAGTTTCCGTGAGACGGATCCTTATTACTCATGAATTGAACCCATATCCACATTTTTCCATATGAATTGCTAAGTGTGGGTTATGGGTTAACCCATCTCACGAAAAAAGATCCGTGAGACGATCTCACACAACACTTTACTCTTTATTGGAGTGTTGAAAATCATAGTCATTCAAAAATATCTAGAGAAAGAACAAGATTGAAGTGATTAAGAAAGATTTGAAAATCTAATCAGAAACATCCTTTACAAAATCAAATATATTAAGATAGAGGACAGGGTTATTTTAGTCATTACAGCATCGTATAAAAGATAAGTTGGTTGACGATTTTACCCTCTCTCACTGCGTTATTGCTTGGCGATTCATCTGAACTTCCCCAAAAACACACAAACCCTAATTCCTATCACTCCCAAGAAAATGCCCAAATCGTACGCAATCCCCTTCACTCCCGGCTCTAATCATCCGTTTCGCATTATTATTTTTCTCTCAGCCCTTTTCTCAGCCCTCCATTTCTCGCTTTCTCTCCCCAACAAACCTCATTTTGGTTCAAACCTTGTTCTCAATGGCGACGCCAAGTTTACCAACAGCAGCTCTTGTATTCAGCTCACTAACCCCAGAAATTCCTTTCCGAGCTTTGGGCTTTTCGTTCAGAAAAAGCCCATCACGCTTTTCAGCTTGAGGTCGAGAAAGCCAGTGTCATTTTCTGCTGATTTCACCTTCTCACTTTCGCCTCATAATGGTGATGGTTTGGCCTTTCTGGTTGTGCCCAAGAACTTTATTTCGAAATTTTCGAGTGGAAGTTTTGGGGTTCTGAAAGAAAGTCGGTTTCTTGGGGTTGAATTCGATACTTCGGTTGATGAGAGTGTGGGGGATGTGAACGCAAATCATGTCGGTGTTGACATTGGTAGTCTTGTTTCTGTGAAGACAAGCAACGTGTCTTCTATCAATTTGGTTCTGAATAGTGGTGAAAAGCTGCATTCTTGGGTTGATTATGATTCAAGCTCGAAAAGGATTGAGGTTAGGTTGAGTAGGACTGGTAGCCCTAGGCCATACAATCCTCTGTTGGTGCATCAGATTGATTTGGGTGACATGTGGAGAAATGAAGAAGTCTTGATTGGATTGAGTTCATCTACTGGAAACTCAATGCAAACTTGCAGTGTGTATACTTGGAACTTCAGAACAAGAAGTGTTCCAAAGTGGCTGCATTCTCAGCCGTTGAACCCACGGGCATTTCCCAAGGAGCGTAGTGAGGAGAAGTTGGCACAGAAGAAAAAGATTTGTGCTTTGGGATTCCTTTCTGGATTGGTTTTTATGACAGGATGTGGCGCATTGCTGGCGTTGATCGTGATGTTTTTGTGGGCATTGTTTGAGAATAGCTCAGAGACGGTCGTCACGATCCCAGCAAAGTGCACTGTGCATTCAGGGGAATTCAGGTATGAAAAGATCAATGTTGTTGTAGGGGATAGCCCAACTGATGCTAAGAATTAGAGTTCTTGTGAATTTGCTATCTACTTATGTAGTTATGTGTTTAATGCTTTGTAATATAATGTGGTGAGTTTTGGCTGTTCTGAACCATTAATGAAAGCAGTTTGAACTTGTGTATGTTTAGGACTCTTTATTCCAGCTTTTTAGCTTCATGTTTGCTGATAACACTTTTGTTGAGAAACCACTTTAGGAAGGAATGTTCTTTGCAGAAATCTTTCTCTGTAATGTATATTATTATATATTGTCCCTGTTGGCCTGTTATGTGTTCACATACATTTGTTTGACATTGCATAAGTTTTCTGCTATTAATAAACTCTTGAGCTTCCAATATATGCTAGTGTTGTAGTGTCTTAGAGAACTGAGAGCAAATGATGACCTCCAGGGAGATGGCCTATTTTATGAAAGCATGTGTTTCCTGTTTAATTGATGATGGTGAATTCAACTATGCTACTTTGGTGTGTTCTTGCTGTAGCAATAATAATGTTGTTTTTTCTCGTACTCCATCCCCCACCCCACCTCGCTTGAGCACACGAGATGTTCTATTATCATTGGTGTTACATCTCCTACTTCAAAGTAATCACTTCACGCCACGTATGCTTGGTGACATTCGCTGTTTGACACATAGTATGTTTTAAATGCTATGAAACATAAGATGTAATACCAAGTATAATAGAGATCTAATCCTGTCACTCAAGTGTTAGGATTTTGTGTAGATAGAGATGGATATAGTACAGCTTGGAGTATCAAAAACTAAAAGAAAGAAGAAAAGATTTGGATAGAATATCAAAGTCATTTGGGGAGTGTTTGATACCCTGGAATCTCAATCTGGCATTAGAATGAATATATATGCTTGAATGATTTCTTCTAACTATCGTTTTTCATATATTGCAATTAAGATATAAAATTATCGTTGAAATCTATATTAGATTATGAGATTGAGAATCAATTAAATGATTGTTTTTCACTATGGGGGTTCTCTAAGGTTTGGTTGTTTTTTAAAATAAATAAAATAAATTTAGAATAGTCAGGTGAAATGAATGTTTTTTAAGATATTTTCCCAAATTAAGAAATATCTATTACCTATATAAAAGTATGAATATTTCTTACAAAATATAGATTATCTAATATATCCTTATTAAAGATTTTATTTAAGGTTATAATAGTAATTCCAAATTTTCATATTTAAAATTATTTAGATAAGAATTCTAAATCAAAATCATATAGAGTTTTATTATGAGTAGGACTCTAAGTTACTATACATGTTTTTTTAATTTAATTTAATATAGATTGTATATTCTTATAAATAAATTATTATTTAAGGTTAATATAATATTTTTTATTTAAAAAATTGATCTTTCACATGTGATGCATGTGCTGATACTCGTATGATATAAAAACTGATATACAATCATAGTTATCGTTGTGGTTTTTTTCTTTCTTCCTAACAACACTCTTCACTTTGATAGGTATAAAAATAAGAGTATATTTGGGTGGATTATTGGTAAATATGTTTTGGAAATACTAAAATAATACTTTTTTTGGACAAATTTTGTTTGTTAAAACAATATTTATTTTGAGTCAGATGAAATATAATTAATTAGCATCAAACAAAAGTTAAAAGTGTTTGTTTGAATTTATTTGCATTTAAATTAACTTTTTTTTTGTTTATTTATTCTTCTACAAAATGTGGGTTCTTTTTTGAAAAAAAATTCTTTTTCTAATGAGATGATGAATGGATTTTCTTTTTCGTGAATTGTTCTTTTATCCATAAATGTTGTGGGGACTTCTAGAAACTTTGCTTACGTTATTGGTTGATATTTAGAACTTTATTACACATAAATAATATATAGGCAGCCCTCTTATGCTATCTACCGTACACATATTTATATGTGACCATTAATGATGTGTCAAATATTCAATATGTCAACTAATTTTATTTTTCGTATAATGATGAGACGTGATCATTACATATTAGTAATGACTATATAGAAAGTTGTTCGTTCGGTGTATCTTAAACTACTCTCATCAACAACTCATCTCAACCCAATTTAAAATAAAATATTAATTTCTCTCTTATACACCAACTCAACCTACAATTCAACCTAACTTTATTTCTTTTATATCCACATCCAACACCCAATCCAATCCAATCTAAAATAATAATTATTATTATTTTATTTCTTATTAATTATATAAATCTTTTAATCAATATTTATTATATTTATAATGTACAAAAAATACATTAAGTAATTTAATATTCTAAATCTATTAGTATATTAAGGAAAATAATTTAAAACACATTTAGAATAAGATACAATGACGAAATTACAATTACAAGAATTGAAAAACGAAATTGAAAAGAAATAAATCAAAATACAAGCACATGCATGAAATAAAAAAAATCAAATATAGAACATACAAATTACATTAATTCCTAGCTAGTTCCAATTTTTTGTTATATATGCTCAATCAAGTCGTTTCTTAGAGCGTTGTAAGCTTCTCTATTGCGTAGTTTTTCTCTATTCATATAAGTGGATAAGTTCGCAATGCATTCAGTAGAGTATTGAAAATTTTGGTCACCATTTATAGGATCATCCACTAAAAATTCACTTGGATCAAAATAATTTTGGTAAGAGTCTCGTTCATCCTCTACTAACATATTGTGTATGATGATACACACCATGCATCATAATTTTTTACATCAATAGTTTATCTCAAACAAGACATGTATGTCAAAGAAATGCGAAACGAGCTTGTAAAACTCCAAATGCTCGTTCAACATCTTTTCGTACAGCCTCTTGGTGTTGAACGAACAACTTGTGCTTTTGGAGCTGTGGAGAAGTAATTGACTTGACAAATGCAGTCCATAAGGATATATGCCATCAGTGAGATAATATGCTCTATCTTTTTCCCGACCATTCACAACGTATCTAACCTTTAGGGCTCGACCTTCCAAAATATCACTAAAAACTGGCGATCGATGAAGTATATTAATATCATTGCAGGAACCCAGTGTTCCAAAGAAAGCATGTCATATCCATAAGTCATAAGATGCAACAGCTTCCAAAATGATTGTTATTTTCCACTTCTTCTGTATATTGTCCAGCCCATGCAGGTTTTCCACTTCTCCTGCATATTGTCCAGCCTATGCAGTAGGACAATTTTTCCATGATAGAATTAGGACAATTAGGATGGTTTGGATCCATGATAAAAATTGAGAGATGAATGATAAAAAAAATAGAAAAGAAAATAGAGAATTTAAGATGTATTCCAAAATATGTCAATATTGGTATCTATTTATATAGAGAATTAAAAATATGAATTTTGATATATATATATATATCTTTTAAATATATATTATCTACAGTATTTACAATATATATTTTATCCATATAAAATATGGTTGAATCAATCAAACGATAACATGTGTTATATTTTGATTGGCCAACCCAAGTTGGGGGATTGGATGAAATTGAGTCTCCAAATCATTCGATTTGCAACCTATATTTATGTTTTTCTTTTTTAGTTTTTTTGTCTTTTCTTTCTCGAGGTCGGTGACCTCCACAGATGCAACTAGTCTTACCATTTTCCAATATTTATGTCCATATTAGTCTAGTGCTATTAAATAAAGTTTCTTGTGACGTCATCGTCCACAAAATCTCTCACCAATCAATGAGACTGAGACCTTTAATATTATCTTTTATAAAAGAATAATATTTGTGTGTGCATCTTGTCCCTAAATTAATTATCATATAATGTTAAATATATATTCTACAAATATTATGTATATACTTTTCAGGTATCACATGTATATTTTTATATGCATATGATACTTATAGAGTATATTTATAACACCTATAAAACATATTTATAACACTTGAACAACATATATTCGTGCCCCTATATGCCCGAGAGTATATAAGATTTTGCGTTTATAAGATAATCCATATGAATCCATATGAAAGATGAGGCCAAAAACTACTAGTGTAATTTATTTATCTTTTCAATAAGGAATACGTCTAAGAATCCCTTTAACAATAAATATAACACGTAATTAAAGATGCATCATCATTGATGAGGGAGAGCACTGATTTGTAATTAGTTGCAACTTTCTATTTATATTACTACTAATTATTTTAAACGTATTATTACCATAATTAAAGAAACGAATGTTTGATTCAATTTGCAACTCACCTAAGAATATCTCAAATAATATCCACCTTGTGATAGAAAATATCCTAATTTCATTTCTAGTGTTTGTTATTTGTTAAAACACTGAAACAATCTATGAAGATGAAAAATGAGAAAGAGCAATAACTGAAAAATATATTCCTATTTTTCTAATGGTACCACAAATCAATTTTCCTATCAAATGTTAGTAAAAACTCATATGAGATGGTTTCACGAATAGTTTCCGTGAGACGGATACTTATTACCCATGAATTGAATCCATATCCACAAACTTTCACATGAATTTCTAAGTGTGGGTTATGAGTTGACCCATCTCACGAGAAAAGATCCATGAGACGGTCTCACACAAGACTTACTCTCAAATGTTACAATAATTAGGGCAAATTCCACCCTATATGTAAGGGTATTACCCCCAAATCATCTGGGATGATGACAAGTGTGTATTTTGATTTAAAATGATAGCAAAAAAGGCACACTTGTCATCATCCTAGATGATGAGGGTAATACACCTAGGATGAAACTAGTGTAAGTCCCGTGTATCACACTGATATTTAAATATTAATTACAAATTTTAAAAATTATTATTTATAAATAAATATAATTATTATTACCTTTCATTAATTTTTAATTTATTTAGTATGTAATTTAAATTTAATGAAAATTTTAATTATTATTTATTGTAATTGCAAATATCAACTTTAATTAATATGTTTGTTTAAAATTTCATAATTTACAATCAATCATAATTATTAACATTTTGCTATTTAATTATTATTATCTCATTAAATGCACTATTACAATAAATTTTAAATATGAAATGAATTGATTCAAAATTAAAATGTAATTAAATAGGATTAACCAGAGAGTGACATGTGTCACTCTTAATTATTCTTTTAGTATAGATATAGATAGATTAGCCAATAATTAGGTAGAACAGCAATATGACATCCCCTAAAAATCATTAGAGAAACACTAAAAATAGACCTAATAAACTAGTGATTTAAATTATTAACCAATTTAAGAGGAGCGATCAAGATTAGAAGACATTTCCAATGATTTTTACAAGATGTATTTTAATGAAATAATATCTTTCACTTATTAGATAAAAATAGATTGATTTTGATGAAGGCAGGAAAGATTGTCTAAATTAGTACAAAATGTGTTGATTAGAAAAGTGAAAGGCGTTACGACAGAAACTGCACATATTAATAACAAAATAAACGCAGAATCAGTTGAAACACGAAAAATGGAATAAAACGTAAAAACTGCCTCAAATTGCCACCATTCAAACTCCACGAGTGCGCAAATTTCTGAATTTCTTTTTATATATTTTCGGAAACAGCGCCAAATCAATCATAGTGGAGTACCTGATCAAAACAAGGGGACCCCATTAACCCTTCTCGTTCTCTCTGTTGCTGTAAGCACCTCCACTGTGTGTTTTTCTGCTTCCCATTATTGTAATGGCGATTGATTCCGTTCTTGTGTGTGTGTGTGTGAATTCAGGGATTGAGATACAGGGAGAGCGGAAGGTCTGGCTGTCGAAGGAGATATAAGATCGGTGCTTTTGGAAGAAGCCCTTTCCGATATGGGAGCTACTGAACCAAACGACGCCGTTGCGGCCCGCTCCGCCTCCGATGACCATACGGCCGTTGAGATTGCAGAAACTGCCCATCAGATTAGCCAAGGTTTTTTTATTTTTTGAATTTCTTTTTTTTTGCCCGATTTTGGTTTTGTGGAATTTGCATTTGGTGCGTGATTGATTTGCTTAGTTTTTTCTTTGTTTCTCTTTATGGGTTTATGGGATGCTGTGTGGATGAAGTTGAATATTTGTGCATTGTTTCAAATTTTGATTTTTTGTTATGAGATGTAATAGTTGGCAATTGAATGAAGTTATTTCGGAAACTGGACTTTTATCTATTGGAATTTTAAGAGCATTTTGGTGAACTCTTTTGGATATGGAATTTGCTTCTCTGTCTTAGCAGTTTGGTGAGATGATGAATTGGATCATCTTAGATGGAGTTCCCTTTATGTTAGAGATTAAAATGCTGATTGTCTGGCTGCTTAAGAACTGATAATCTATTGGTTTGAGGCTGATTTTTTCTCTCATGTAAACGTAGATTCATGGTTTCAAGTGGGGTTTGTTCTTACAACCGGGATAAACAGTGCCTATGTGCTGGGGTACTCTTCATGCATCATGGTTCCACTTGGTTGGATCGGTGGTGTGATTGGACTAATTTTGGCGACCGCCATATCTCTGTATGCAAATGCCTTAGTTGCCAAGCTTCATGAATACGGAGGCAGGAGGCATATCAGATACAGGGACCTTGCAGGATTTATATATGGTGAGAGAAAATGAAGCAGTTGAATTCCATTAATGAAAGTCGAATCTAATACATTTTATTGCAACTCGGAATGATGCTAGAAATATTTGTTTTAACTGAGTGAGGTTTTTGTTTTTTTGTAGGCAAGGATGCTTATACACTTACATGGGCTCTCCAGTATGCCAATCTCTTCATGATCAATGTGGGATATATCATTCTCGCTGGCAGTGCTCTTAAGGTGACTTATTTAGTTCTTTAGACTGAGTTTCAGCTGTTGTGAATTAATTTTTCGAGTATGGTTCAGTGGTTTTGCGCTGACCTCACTACCAAAGTCTAAAAGGGATTGATTCTGTTGACATTACATGCAGGCTTTGTATGCTCTTTTCCGAGATGACAGTGTCCTTAAGCTTCCACACTTCATTGCAATAGCTGGTGTTGCATGTATTCTTTTTGCCATTTCTGTTCCCCATTTATCAGCACTGGGGGTTTGGCTGGGATTCTCAACAGTGTTTAGCTTGGCTTACATTGTTATAGCATTTGTTCTCGCCCTTAAAGATGGTATGATCCTTTTCTTTTCATCGTTACAATCTATGAAATTGCGCCTAATTTACACTGTACATGTTACTTCCATTTAACCATATCAACATGCTCATCTCCTGTTCATTATGAAGGATTGGTTTTGGTATCTTCTGAGATGACTTTGGGTATCTTAAATTAATATCTGGAGTGTGGCTTGTATTTTATTACCAGTATGCTCAAGTTAAGCAGCAGATAAAATTTGAAATTTTATATAAGATTGTTTTGAACTAGTAAATCACACTACTTAGTTGCAAGTGACTACTATTGTTTGGTAGATCTGGAATTCAAGATAGCTCTTTGTTTACTAAGTAAAGGTTTTTATGCACCAGTCCTTTAAAAACAATCTTCAATCTGTTACAGCTCGAATGTGCTCTGATTTCTGAATTAGCTCCAGTCGTCACATGTTGTCATGCAATATCAATTTCTTTTTTGTTTTAATAAATAATTCTGTGTAAATGGTGTCTTTTTCAGGACTTGAAGCTCCTCCAAGAGATTATAGTATTCATGGATCAGGCGCAAGCAAGATCTTAACAACTATTGGTGCAGCGGCAAATCTTGTTTTTGCCTTCAATACTGGAATGCTTCCAGAAATTCAGGTGCAATTCTAACCTGGATTCTTTAAGATAAAGATTTCTATGTTTTTAGCATCTTCTTCGTGGTTGCTGATTTTACATGTGATTATACTGAACTTCCTTTTTGAAATGGAAATAATTACACTACCCTGTCTCACCTGGTTCACTTTTCTTTCCCTTACAGTTATCACTCAATACTTATTACTTCATTCTCTTTTCTCTGATTGAAGACAAGGTTTTGAAACTGCTTGGTCATTCAAATACCCTGATCACTTCATTCTGTTCTTTATCTCGACAGGCAACAGTGAGACAACCCGTTGTTGGAAACATGATGAAAGCTCTGTATTTCCAGTTCACAGCTGGAGTTGTCCCCATGTTCGCGGTCACCTTCATTGGATACTGGGCATATGGAGCGAACTCATCAGCCTACTTACTCAACAATGTTAGTGGCCCGGTGTGGTTGAAGGCCGTGGCCAATATTTCGGCTTTCTTGCAGACAATCATTGCTCTCCACATCTTTGCTAGTCCAATGTACGAGTACTTGGACACAAAGTACGGACTTTCAGGCAGCGCTCTAGCTATACGCAACCTGTCATTCAGAACCGTAGTTAGAGGAGGTTACTTGGGAGCAACGACCTTCATCTCAGCCTTGCTTCCGTTCTTGGGAGATTTCATGAGCCTTACAGGGGCTGTAAGCACATTCCCTCTCACCTTCATTCTTGCTAACCACATGTATCTTGTGGCGAAGAAGCACAAGATGGGTTCCCTGCAGAAGAACTGGCATTGGTTCAACGTCGTTTTCTTTTCGTGCATGTCTGCTGCAGCCGTGGTTGCTGCCTTGAGGCTCATTGCAGTAGATTCCAGCTTTTACCATTTTTTTGCTGACTTATAATTTCTTTTATGTATTCTTGTTGTCTTATACACACTTATTCAAGTACTGAGTGAATTGTTAGCTCAGTAGCTATAGGGCATAATTTTATTTTATGTAATTTAGTTTTTGCATACATTTATGTATGTAAATAGTGATATTGAAAGTTTCTAATACAAATACCAGTTTTATTATTTGCTCTGTTTTATTGTAATTTATTTAGTTCCACTTCTTTTGGCTCATATATCAAAATATTAACGTTGGTATTACATCATACTAACTAACTGACGTGTCTTCTAAAGTTTTGGTTCGTTTGTTTACTTTTACAAATCAATTTGAACAAACTTTTTATAATAACGAGTTCAGTTCACGAACGGCTATCCATAAACATCCCTACTCATAGACCCATTGCAATATTCAAACTAAATTACAATCTCAAACTAATGACATGAACATGTGTACTAGAAAATCTAAAGCAACACACAAGTACATAACAACCATCATACATGCAAGAAAAACTTAAGATCA
Source organism: Scutellaria baicalensis (assembly GCA_005771605.1). Classification (NCBI taxonomy): domain Eukaryota; kingdom Viridiplantae; phylum Streptophyta; class Magnoliopsida; order Lamiales; family Lamiaceae; genus Scutellaria; species Scutellaria baicalensis. The sequence goes on along the minus strand of CM016721.1, from coordinate 65,745,456 downwards.
ACATGGCGGCGGCGGTGGTGGATACCTGTTGACCGGAGGCCCTGGCGGTGGAGACTTCGGGGCGTCTTGGCGGTTCGATCTGCCGGAGGTTGGCGGCGGCGGCGATGGCGGCTTAGTTCTGAGCTTTCTATCGTGTCTGAGATTCTGTAGGTGAGGATTGTGCATGGAGAGAGTGAGGTGAAGCATTAGCAACAAAGCTAGAAACAAGAGATAATACTTCATTGATGATGATGATTTCATGATCACTTAGTCAACACTATATTCAGATTTTGAGGTGTAAATGGGGGATCTTATAGTTGTCAAATTGTCAAAGAGTAGACTTTTGAGTAAAAAATTGTCGAAGTTGGTGAGTTTTGCACTCCCATCGTTTTCAGTTTTATTTATTCTCAAGTTGATGAACTGGAATTTTTTTTGTGAAAACTCTTATCAAATATTAAGTATTGACGGTTAATAAAATAATATTTGAATTCCGTTGATTTAAAATAATGATCCTAAAATTTTCTTGATTGTTGTAGGGACTAAGATAAGCTTGTATTAAAGACTATTTGAATAAAACAAATATATGATGTGAATCAATCTATAGGTATTTGGGATGAAGACAAAAGGTTTGCATTTTTGACAGAAGACTTGCTACAAGTGTTCTTATGTAGGTAATTTCGAATCTTGATTTTATTTTATAGTGGATGTCTCACTAAACATAGATCAAATTTTTGGGTGCGTATAAATTTAAGGGAGGATTTCAAGATTATCTACTCATTTTTTTAGAAAGTAACTTTTTTATCCAATTTGGGCAGTGAAATGTTCATAATACCCTCAATTTTAGTTATATTTACATAAGAAAAGTTCAGAAAATATATTGGACTCGAGTCCAGAAAACTTGACTCGAGTCAACTTTTCAGATAAGGTGAACATGTCGTGAACACGGAATATAATATCGTGTTCACGATATGCTGATATACAATATCAGAGGTATTTCCACTTTATGTAAATATAAACTTAAGTTGAAGGCTTGAAGACATTATTGATATTTCAACCTCAAATTGAGTAAAAAAGTAACTTCCTATAAAAATGGATAAACAAGTTACTTGTCATGTTAAATTGGATAATGAGAGGTATTTCCACTAAATTTAATTTGGAGGAAGTGGATACTTACTCAAAAGAATATGGGCGTGACATAAGATCATGAAATTAATTGAAGTGCAGTTGAAAGAGGAATTTTAAAAGATGATAACAAGTATTTCAAGTGTGAAAAAGGAAATGAGATATTTTATTTCAAAGCATATTATATATAATTTCCAAAGAAAAAATGTTGACTTTTCATGCATTTTCTGAATTGCGTGTATATACATCAAGTAGACCTAGAAAGAACCACTAAACTGTGGTAGAACAAAAACATTTCACCATTCACACTAGTCAAATATATTTGAAAGCAAAAACTTATATGAGTTTGTTGTATAAAACTAGATCCATGCATCAGAGTTGATTTGGTTAAAATGTTCAAAAAAGTGCTCCCACGCGCGTTTCACGCACCTACACGCGCTCCCACGCGCCTGGTACTCGCGTTGAAGCTCACTCAAATCCGCTCCAATAGATCTACATTTATGTATAGTTAGACTTACATATGTGTTATGTTAGACCTACCTACATAAGGTAAGTTTAACATAACACAAAAGTGTGCCTCTATACATAAAGGTATGTCTAATACAACTTAATGATACATGTGTCAAACCTAAAGTTTTTTAAAAAAAAATTTAAAGTATGGAATTTGGACAGAATGGTAGGCTTAATATAATATAAAAGTAGGTTTACATAAAGGTAGATTTAACATAACGTAGTGGTAGGTGCCAAAATTCAAAAAACCAAGCGCAAAAAAAAAAAATGTATGAAATATTGGCAGAAAGGTAGGTTTAACGTAGTTTAAAGATATATCTAATATAACGTCAAGGTAGATCTAACATAACCTATTAGTAGGTGCAAAATTTCAAAAATCATGCGAGAAATAAAAAAAATGAGTGGGTCCTCTGACCCAGATCCGACCCGGATAGATCCATGCACCTGATTCACAGGAGACTTACTCATATTTGAATGCTTATCACTATATTATATACTAGTCTATTCCAATTAGTCATATACAATTCTTTTACTTTTAATCTAATTTATTTATAATATATACTCAACTCACCCTAATTCTTCATAGCTCCTCTCTTTAGTCATGCTTCAAGTTATTCAAAATAAAAAGGTTCTAAATACAGGTCCAGGTCAATGAATTAATTTTTTATTATCATGAAACTATATATAATAAATATATCATCTTAATATTTTTCTTCTTTTGGTGTATATGGTATAGTGTTACAAGTCGTGATCGTAGTCACTATCAAATTATGCAGTTATACAATATAAACATCTTTATAATTATTAGGTTGAGGACAGGATATACAAGCCATCGAAAATTTCTATTTTATCTTATACTTGATCTTATACTCTATTATTTTTCATTATCTTTAGTTTACATTATATGTTAATTATTAATATATAATTGAAATATGATGATTATTTTTGCAATAATCAATGAAAAATATATTAGAATGCATGATATTTTTTGTGAGACAATGAAGAGAGTTAACTAATTTTCATTACTTGAAAATGAGCCCAAGTAATGGGCCTGCAACTTGTGGGCCCAACGAATTAAGATAATACTACTAGAAGTAAAAACTAAAAGGCCCAAATCAAATGAGTAATTATAACAAGCCTCAAATTAGCATTAGTTGCTCTTAAATTAGAGAGTTAAACGAGTCATGATTGAATGGGCTGATCCTTTAACAACAAAAATTAATAAATTTTAGAGTCATGGCTTAATTTCATGAACTCAATCAAATCATTAGGTTAGACACAATGCACTTTAAAAAAAATGTAACCCAACATTTTGAGATTTTTCCTTAAACTTCAATGTTGTGTTTAGATGAGAGGAATAATAAATAAGTTATATCTAATTTCATTCATTTTATTTTACTGTATAATAACATAAGCGAATCACATAGTTTATAGTCAGACGTAAATAAACAATATATACACAAACACATCATTAGATGATTCTATCCTTTTCAATTCCCGATATAATAATAATAACAACAACAACAACACGTGCGCATCAGATGATTCACAAACCAACTTTTAAGTGATTGATTTTAAAACTGCTCAAAATACAAGTTAGAAATATAGTATGATGCATTAATTAGTTTTTGCTTTGATTGCTTTTGCAGTTGCAAGTAAACACTTGAATATATATGTAGGACTTTACTTCAATTCTATTATCCAAAAATTAAGGATAAATTAAAGGCTTTTTGATTAAGATACAATATTATTTATATTAATATAACACAAGATGTAATATGCATGCAACAATTTCCACCTTTATAAGGCAAGACATGTATCTCAAATTCATTAAAAAAGATGAACAATTAACTAACTTAGAAACATAGAGATTTGGTACATGCAATTACACATTAAGTGCATGTGCTTAAAAGACGTGTTTCTCACTACTTAACTAAATTCTATACTTATTAAAATATTAATTTTAATATTTTCAAAAAAAATTAATTTTAATTTGCAACACTACGTGATATTAAAAAACAATAAGGATTGGTGGATTGATTGTACATCCAACCAAAAGACGTTCATGGGTCAAAGATATTGGTTGGATTAATGAATTTATATCAGATAATGTGCTTGTTATTTTGAAATGTAAGATTAAACATTGAATATGATTGATAATCTCATGTCGACTATAATTTATTAAAATTAGATATTAGAAGCTTATAGTTCATTTATTTTTTAAGTAAGAAACATCATGTTAGTTCATAAATAAAATGCCCTATTTTGATAAATTCATTTAAGTTTTATCTTCTAATTTACACAATTGTCTTAACTCTATAATATATAACATCTTATGTATAAACGCTATCCAGATGTTATTTTATCTGAATATTTCAACAACTTATAATTATAAACTCAAAATACATAATAAAAACTGTATGAGTTTATAAGATTTTCTAAATAAACACACTCTCATGATAATTCGTCTTCTCCCTATAATTATTGTTGATGACATTCCAATGAAATTTGATTTTATACTAAAATTCAAAAATTAAATGTGCATAGACTGAATTAAAAAATAAACAATATCATACTCATCACTGACCACTAGCAATTACAACTTAGAACCCAATCTCTAAAAAATAATAATAATAATAATAAAACGTATAGATCTAACAAACTTTAAGTAAAGAGGTTTGTATAGGAAATTATATAAAAACACTTATATAACTTAAAAACTTGGCATTCATTTTGTCTCAGCCCTCTAATAAACTTAGACCCTAACATCTCACCCATCTAATGCACACTCTTTTAATATTAAATATAAAGTAATTAAGTTTTACGTGAGATCATCTCATGGATTATGTTTTGTGAGACGGATCAACGCACGACCCACATTTCAAAATTAAATTAATAGATATAAGTTTGGATCATGAGTATAAATGATCCGTCTCACGAAATCATCCGTGAGACTGTCTCACACCAGTTTTTGTGATAAATATTATATATATTATGAAGCTTTTATTGTTGATGTATTTATTTATAAGTATTTTAGACTATTGTCTTAGTAGTCTAGCTACCTCTCATTTTCACCTAGCTATCAGAAAACAACATAGGATATGAGACTTCCTGAATTTGGATAAACTTTTTTATGGAGAGATATAAATTCAATTAATGGCGGCCTATTAAGTTATTAATGACAAGTTAGGCTACCAAATTTACTTAGACATGGCTTTCAAATCACTTTTACTTTATTTTTGATCATTTAATTTCAATTCCTTGGAATCTAAAAGCATGATTCAAATTGTGTTTCATCATGTTTATAATAATATATTGATAGCAACCACATTACATTTCTATTAAACGATATATATATATATATATTATAACTTATATCATAATATATATGAGTGCAAAAATATTGAAATAAGTACATTGATTTCAATAGAAGAAATGATAGGTTATATATATATATATATATAGGTCATCATATACTTGATTATATATAGCACATGGCAATTGTAATTTGGGATTTGTTGCACTAATTAATATGTGGAGGAAGAATTAGGGGAAAAAAAAAAAAAGAGTTCTCATTTGAATTTACTTCATATTTTTGTAAGTATTTGGGAATTTATTTCTGTTTGGAGACAAGTCAATTTCTTCAACTACTGTAGGTGAAATCTTATCAGTGGTCGGTTCTTCAATTTAGAACCATATTTAAATATTAAAAGTTACAAATGATTTACTATATTTTAACACAAGAGCATTATGGAACAATTAACTCAATAATCAACATAATCACGAGTCGTATAGTTTAAATGATACCCCCTCATCATGAAAGATGTTCACTTTCGGTTGTGTGATCTTATAGATCATTCGATATATCTACATTTTGGATGAATAATTTAAGTATGTTACATACATGATCAGATTATGATAAAGTGTGGAAGAATAGATAAAATAACTGAAATCAGATTCACCTTTTCTCCAAATTATGCTTAAAAGTCCAAAGTAAATAAAATCCGTATAGCTCAATCAAAAAAAATAAACTAAAACAATTAATTAAAATGTTTTTTTTTTTTTAAGCAACATAATGGTTACAAGGCAAAGTCAAAGTCAAAGCACCACTTTACTTGTTATACACACACATGTATTTCCCCTCCAAATACGGTCATGGACTACTTTACTTACTCTAATTATTATTACGACTTCAATTTTTTTGAAATATTATTTTATATCTCATATAATTAAATAAATAAATAATAATATATATATATATATACACACACACACATTTAAATTTTCGATTTAAATTTTCAGCCTGGAGAAACTTATGGTATATGCTAATTACGTCATTTGATTGATATCAAGCTATTTATTACAGCAAATAAATCAGATTATCTAAAAAAAAGTTGGCACTTAATATGATTTATTTAAATTAATATGAATATATATATATCATATATTATCTAAATATAATCACATATAACTGTGCGCAAAACAATCCATGAATAACTACAGCTACTTAATATATTTAATCAGCTACCAATATGATTATTTTGCTTCTTCTTTTTTTTATTTATTTATAGACTTGTGTTTTTTATTAGAACTAAGTTAATATATAGTGTGAAATATCTGGTTTAATTCCCTTAAAAAGAAATATCTGATCTAAAATACTACTATTCTGGTTTAACGAATAAGTAATATATAGTGTGAAATATCTGGTTTAACGAATAAGTAATATAGATGTAGATTTAATTCGAAAAGGGAACAAAATTTACGTTTTTTTTTTTTTTTGTAATTTTATGAAGAAAAATCTATATTAGTAAAATATATGTTCTATATTAGCAAATTGTTTTTTTTCTCTTGTTAAAAAAAAAATTACGTTCAGAAAAATTAACTAAAATAAAAGAAGTAAAATTAATTCTTAATTAAACCCAATGTAATCTCTCTCTCTCTCTCTCTCTCTCTCTCTCTCCGCGTTTTTTCTCTGCAAACAGATTCTCGTCGGCAGCAAAACTCGAGGACCCCTCAAACACTCTCTCTCTCTCCTCTTCTTCCTCCATATATTACGACTCTTTTCTGGTTTATCACTGACACTGTGTATACTGTATATCAGCAATTGAAAGTCTCTGTTCATTCGCTTCTCTATGAAAATCTGATCTTGTCTATACTGATTTAGATCCATTGAATTTCGCCAATGCGACTCAGATCCCACCTCTTCTCTCGCTCCTCATCAACCCTTTTTCAACCCTAATTGATCCCATGAAAAGTCCGCCATAACCACACCTCAACCATTTATTTATACATCGTATAGAGTTTACTCACTGTTTTCGCCTCTAATTTTGTGAATTTATTTGTTTCGGAGATGTCTGCGATGAAATCATCAGGCCGGTTCTTCACGATCGGTCTGGTAACATCGTGGTATTCATCCAACATTGGGGTTTTGCTGTTGAACAAGTACTTGTTAAGCAATTATGGGTTCAAGTACCCGATTTTCCTGACCATGTGCCATATGACGGCCTGCTCGTTGCTTAGCTACATCGCCATTGCGTGGATGAAGATGGTGCCTATGCAGACTATAAGATCTAGGGTTCAATTCATGAAGATCTCGGCTCTCAGCTTGATTTTCTGCGCATCAGTTGTTAGCGGCAATATCTCGCTCAAGTATTTGCCTGTTAGCTTCAATCAGGCTATTGGCGCCACCACGCCTTTCTTCACCGCCATTTTCGCCTACTTAATGACTTTCAAGAGAGAGGCGTGGTTGACTTACGTCACATTGATTCCCGTGGTAACCGGAGTTATCATTGCCAGTGGTGTATGTTTCAGCTCTCTCTCTCTCTCTCTCTCTCTCTCTCTCTCTCTCTGTTTTTTGTTTTCAATTATCTTCAGCTGCATAAATAGTTCTGCTTTCTTATTGGGTATCTAGCTCATTCTGTTAAAAGTTTTTCTTTTGATCAACTACAATGCGTCTTTTTGTTGATATGAATTGTTTAGATTGGCCCAGACTCTATTAATTTTGTTGGTGACTATATTGATAACCTTGGTGTAGGGAGTAGGAGAATTGTGGGGATGGTACATTGTGGGTTGAGTTTAATGAAATTCTTGAGTGGTTCATCTATTGGAAGATGGGCTTTAGATCATAATTGGAACAACGATGAGGGATGCATTATTTTATGTTAATTTTAATCTGTAATGTGCCCCTTTATAAAACGGGGTAATTCTACCTCTCGGATCTGTTGAACAATCTTGATTCAAGACAATTGAGTAATGCATCTGATCACATCCTCTTGTTGCTGTCGATTGTTCATGATGAGTAATGCATCTGATCACTTCCTCTTGTTGCTGTCAGGGTGAGCCAAGTTTCCATTTGTTTGGTTTTCTCATGTGTATTGGGGCAACAGCAGCAAGGGCGCTCAAATCAGTTGTTCAAGGGATTTTGCTTTCTTCTGAAGGGTAAGAAGCTTCCTTTGTTTCTAAATGTCATTTAATCTATTGAGAGGTGAAGTAGTTTACATCGTAGTTTACATCGTATTTTCTAGATAAGCCAAACATGGATTCTGAAACCTTTCTTTGTTATTGAAGGGAAAAACTGAATTCTATGAATCTGCTGCTATACATGGCTCCTATAGCTGTTGTGTTACTACTTCCTGCGACACTTATTATGGAGGAAAATGTCGTTGGTATTACACTAGCATTAGCAAGAGAAGATGTCAGAATTATTTGGTTACTGCTTTTCAACTCTGCGCTTGCATACTTTGTAAATTTGACTAATTTCTTGGTCACAAAGCACACCAGTGCTCTAACTCTTCAGGTATTTCTTGCTTCCTGTTCCATGCATGTACATTTTCTGATTTTTATTTCTGCAGCATCAGCATTCTTTAATTGTCAATGCATCTTTATTTATAACTATTGTTAGAAAATCAGCAAACTTCTTTATGTTTTCCTATTTAGTGGACAGTAGACATGGAGGTGATAAAGGTGGAGTTAGATTAGTTAAATTGAGGGGACTAAATCCATAAACATCAATATTTAAATTTTAAATAAATTATATAAGTGGTTACGAATGTTGTGAAAAGTTGCATAAGGAGGTTCTGAACTTCCACCCTTGGGTGCAAAGTGGAGACTGAAGGTGAGGGATAATTGCACTTCAATGCAAACAAGAATTGTTTTGTAGTTTCACCTATCTATACATTCTTTGGTTGAGAAATAAGTTTATCACAGCCACAAGAATACTGACATTATTGAGAGCTGTAGAAGACTTTTCTTTTCCACCATGCTTTACGATTAAGTATTTTAAGTTATTTATTTAAGGTCTTTTTTGCATAGACATTAGCTGGTGAGGTTGTATGTATGGACAAAATCATGTCTAAAATTCGGACTGTAGAACAGGGCTTATTTACCTCCAAACTCTAGCTATAAGTACCATCAGTTCCTATGTGTCTAATTAAGGAACAAATAATATGTTCTTTTTTGTGTCACCTTGGAACATATAAAGCTAGTTGGCCATATAAAGGGGCTCATGGAGAGTCCTGTATGAACATTCTCTTTTACATGGACAAGCTTTTTTGTTAATGTTTTTTGTAATTGACCATTCTTACTGCACCCTTTTTAAGTTACCAAATCAATCCCAAAATTGTTAGGTTGGTTACAGCTTATTTATCTTGAGACATGACAGTCAAAGGGATTAAGTATTCATTGCAAAGAGGGTTCCCCCCCTTTTGGGGGTTGGGGTGGTGGGGGCTGAGGGGGATTGAGGTGTTATTGCATCCACTTTCTGCACTTGTGTGAAAATAACCAGTCATTGTCATGCCATCATTCCGCTATCTCAACTTTTCTTGTATATGAATTTGAGTTTAAAATGCATGTAATAGACCTCATCGGTTCTGGAAAAAAATAAACATTCAATCCCCTTCAATTGGAATCTCATGGTATTTTCCCCAGAGTTGGTTGAAATGGTACAACCATCATTAGCAGTTTCTTCAGGTTATAAGTCATATTCCTATCCAGTTTCTTGATTCCAAATATGGTTCTCATTTCTTCAGGTCCTTGGGAATGCAAAAGGGGCCGTGGCAGTGGTAGTCTCCATATTGATTTTCAAGAATCCCGTCTCTGTAACGGGAATGCTGGGATATACTCTTACCGTCTTCGGTGTTGTCCTCTATAGCTGAGGCCAAGAAGCGTAGTAAATGAAAGTGGACACCATGGCATCATCCATCCACTTTGTAACTTGACGAGGTGCAGCCAGTAATGGAACTTAGGCCTCAAACCCTAATTTTGTTGCCCAGAAGCGAAGGAGACAAGGCTTCAACGTTGTACCAGCAAACAAACACCTCATCATTGGAGTGGAAGTTTGAATAAGTTACTACTCCAATGTCTTAATTCTTCCCATTCTTGGGTTCTCAAAAGTAAGATCGATTTTACTTTATATAATTTTTTTGCCAAATTGAATCGGTTTACATAGCATGTGATTATATATATTTTTCTTATATCAGTTAACTATACAAAAACACAGATTTATGAATATTGTGGCATTCTTGATTAACTTTTTAAGTGATATATGCTCAGCTTTTTTTTTTTTTTCCCTTTGTGAAAAGAAAATGAGTCAGATTTCAATTTCGCGTCTTTTATTTTATCACTGTAGATGCAAGAATGATCACTTCCTTTTTTTCTTTTTTCAATTTTGCAATTTAAACCTGGTTTTATAGTTTTAGCAAAATGATTTGTGACTTTCAAATATCATTATAATTCAAGAAAGAAAAAAAAATGTTGAATATACGTAAAGATCATGGGAAAATTGCTTTGGTGATTTGAATTGCAATGTTGATCGAAAGGAGTGAGTCTTATCTGAAACCATTTTACAAATCTAGTTATAAGATAAGTCAATCAACACTTCACGGTTCTTATGTAAGTTTGTAAAAAAATAAGTTTTCTTTGTGAGAACGGTTTAGAAATAGGTTCTCTTTGTGGGTAATAATGGGTTAAATCATTGTAAAGCTGGGTTTTCCTTACGGGTAATAAGAAGAATGTCTTATGATGACTATTCGTGAGACATTCTTATATAAGTTTTTGTTGACTGCAACCAATACAATTGGAGCGATCTATTAGGGTGGAATTATACAAACCTCATTTTCTATACACACTCTTAAATAAATATAATTTAACAAAAAAACTTCTAAAAACACACCATTACATCACATTAAATCTATACTCTTTCAAATTGTAATAAAAATTTAATCATAAAAGTCCTAAAGAATTAAATAATCCTAAAGAAATAATAACCCTCAAGGGAAGCAACACCCATTACAAGTTTTCTACATTGTTTGAACACACTTCAAATGAGTGGAAATGCTCAATCTTGGAGGACTTAAATCTTGTGTTATATAATGATGGATTGACATAGTTTTCATTGTATAAGAAATATAATGTGATTATATATATATATGCATTAATAAAATGAATCGGGGAAGAGAAGATGAAGGCATGTTTAAATGAAAGTTTATGGAAAGTCCCTCACAATTCTATATTTGCATTTTTTTTAGATAAATTGTGATTATTTTCCTTTCAAATGACATTTGACAATGAATCCTTTCTACTTCGTTTTACTTAAACTAAATTGTGGGTTTTTCGTCATGAAGACCTATTTATGCATAATATTAATTTTTCGGATGTGTCGATATTGCATTAAAAAAAAAGGAAAAATGATGGATGGGAACATTATTAAAATTTTGAAAAATTAACATGCAATGTTAGTAATTATGGTAACATATCATTATGCATATATTTCATTTAAAATCACAATAGGATGATATGCTCAAAGCAAACTTATGAATATTAGACTATATAAACATTGTGTAACGCAAAACAACTTATAATATAATACATTATACAATATAAAATGACTAAACTTAAGAATGATGAGAAATATGTTATAGCAAGTTGTAACTTTCAACCAAAAGACATTTACTACAACAAAACATAAGAAAAAAAAACATATTTAGATATGTATAATCACAAGTAAATAGAAAGGTTAATTACCTTAAAAAAAAAAAAACACGAACTTAGAGTTTAGTTTTAATTATAACATGAACTTTTGACTATAACACAAAATATACTGAACTTAGCACTTGTTTCAATTCAGGACATGTTTAGATTTTTTCGGACTCCAACTGCTAACGTGGAGCCCAAATTACATATGTTATTTGTCAACATGTAATTTTAAATACAATCATCATCTAAATGTAAGTTTATACGTAAATAATTAATTTATACAATTTGAATCGGCCTAACATGTCGTGAATCGGCCTTCATCCACATGTAAATATATATGTCAATAATTAACTTATAAAATTAAATTCATTGTCAGCAATTTGAAGCACAAAAAAATTCAAACATGCCCCGAACTGAAACAAGTGTTCAGTTGAGTGTTTTTGGTATTATAATTAAAAGTTCATGTTGTAATTGAAACTAAACCCTAATTTCATGATTTTGTATATAATTAACCCTAAAAAGAATTTGGTAAAAATGCGACATGACGCAGTTTATCCACCCAATTTCTCCATCACAAACTAAATTCTCAGAAATCTACTGCTCACAGAATGCTGCTCTCTTGTTGAATTTTTGATATCAGTATGTTCCCCTCAGTTTTATCTCAAATATAATTTATGGAAAGTTATCGAAATTGTACATTTGACAATCTTTGAGACACAATGTGAGAAAGAAGGGCAAAGATGAAGAAGGTTGGCAATTGCGAATGACAATAATTAATGTGGCCGGGAAAATAAGAACATCCCAGAAATTGTGTTTGACACCACCAGCATTAAACTCAGCTGGGAAAAGAAGATAGTAGAGAAACAATTACTCTCAAGTTTGAAGGAATCAAAATCAAACGGAAAGACATCGAAAACACGCCCACACAAGCAACCGAATGCAGATAGATAGACAAATTGCAACGATAGAATGTGTTCCTTTGTCGTTCAAGAATCTGGAACGACAGCAGTTGGGCGTTTCATTGATGCAGACTTGATTAAATGGTTGTAGCTCCCTTTTTCTTTGAAGAGCTGTGAAAAATGAGGTTTGCAATATAGGATGCCGTCTAAGGCAGCATAGTTCGATGGATTTAGAGAGCATCCCCCATGAGAACACTTGAAACAAGACTTGTGGTAGCTTTGGCTTTCAACCGTCACCTAGTGAAACGAGTGACATATTTATAACTCAGTTGTCGATAACGTATCCAAGGGGGTAAACAAGGTGGGTGTGTTTCTATGTCAACTATTTCCGCACGAAAAATATATCCATAGTTAGACTAAAAGGAATCATCTTAATATCAAAAGGCCTTATGAATAAGAACATTAAGAAGAGTATAATGCAATTGCATATAGGTATGGATAGTTAAATTTGACAGACTCGAGTTTAGGAAGAAAAGTAAGAGCTTTAGACAAAATGTTCAAATTGAAGAGTTGCAGCATATGTAATAGTGTGAGTGATCTTAATTCTAGACTGTACCTTCTCCAGTGGGTATGCCGTTTTACCACACGTAGCACATTTATCTTGTGTCCCAGAAAACATTCCTGCAGCTTTGCTGGGTGATCTTGTCTGAAATTTCAAGAAAGAGGAACTAAGAATCAGAGTGCACCTTAGGGACATAGTAGAATTCTAAGATCATCTAGAAAATTGTGCGAAATTTACCATCTCAGGAGTTAACTTCTCAGCTGACTTTGCAGCTGCAGAATATTACATTTGTACTAATTATTAAACATATGAATGAGAATCTCTAAATAAGGTATGGAAAGAGAGCATTTTTTATGGTAGTGAAGGCATACGCGATTGAAAATTCTTAGTGAAATTGCCGGCCTCCTTGAAAAGCTGCTCGTAGTGAGGCTTGCAATAAAGCACACCCTCCATTGATGAATAATTGCTCAGCTGAGAAAAGGAGTGGAAAGCCAATTAATATTAATACTAATATACATTACAAGCACTGAAGTGTAGTGTTAAAGTATTTCATATGGGCATTAAGACACCTAAAAGACTATCCATAATCATCCAATATACTTGTTTCAAAACAGTTTTTCTCCCCATTAAAGGCATCTGATTGAACTTTGATCTGCCACATTTTTCGTCTTGTAAGGTAAACTCCCTTTAATGGAATAATGTATTATATGGAGTTTATACCAATGAAGTAAGTACACTGATGATTCGAGATATTGTACTATATTGAAACGATATGATTTTTAGTTTGGCATGCAGCACAATATAATCCATCCTTCTTTTAAAATAAGAAGAAGAAAATGAATACTACAATACAGAAAGGTTGCATCTTTTTAAAACAATTCTTAGCATATATACCTTGACTGTACTCATGTAATTCGTGGATAAAACCGACCAAAAACTAGTTTTATTTCATAATTGTCACTGGATTATGTAATGAATCTACACTTCTGACAAAATAAAATTCTTTTATTATATCCACATTGAGAAAATTAAAAATTCATTCCTATGCAACAATCATACATCAAGAAACATGATCAGTTAACAAAGGCAAATAAGAAACAGGGGAATGGATTATAACCACAATCAAAATCAAGATCACACGAATGTATACATATACAAATACAATGTGTAGCCACAATGAAGACCTAACAACATAAAAAGATGCTTCCAATCATCAAGCAAAAAACGGTGCAAGTAAACACACAAAAATCAACACATACATGAGATAATGCTTGTAAAACTAAAGTACCAAACACTCCCTTGTCCAAAAAAAGAGTCCTTTTGATACTAAAATAACAATGCATCATATACTCATAATTATCACTAGATTATCCATTACACATTTGATTGCGGGGAGTAAATAAAACAATTTGGCCATATCCTCCACCTACAAAGCCCAGCTTTAGGCAATCATGAGACATCAAGAAATCCAATCACTCAACAAGGAGAATTAATATCTAATATAGAACAATGATGGCATGAAATACACAACATAACAACCACAACGACAACAAGTGTTCTCTCAAAAGACATCAGATCTTATCACAAAAGTACACACAAGAAAAATAAATACGGGCACATTGCTTAAAGATTGAAAAGAAAAAAAAAAAAAAAAGGTGAGGTGCAAACCTTGAGAGTGCCTTTGCAATGAGAGCATTTGAAGCAAGATTTGTGGTAGCTAATTCCATCAGCAGATAAAAGCTCCACTGGATAAACAGTTTTCTCACAGGCCTTGCATTTCTGTTGTGTTCCAGAAAAAGACATTTTCTTTCAACTCTCAACACACAAATCAACAGATCTGGGCCTCCCAATTTTACTATCTAAATATCCAACTGCCAAAAAAAAAATTAAAAAGAAAATCAGCTTTATTTCAATATACTTGAAGCCAAGATTTCAACTCCAACAACCGATCTACAACTCGAAGCAAGAATTCAGACCAAGATGGAGTCTTTGAGAAGATAAATGAAAACCCATGTGGTTAAAAGTACATACCGCGGAAGAAGAAGGCAGCCAATCAATACTGTTGATTAAAAGTCAAGAGTGAGCACAAAAAGGAAATTTCAGAAATGGGAGAAAATTGGTAGATTAAGTCCCTCCACTTTGTGTTTATATATGATATGAGAGAGGATAGAGAGAGAGGGGGATGCAGCAAAACGGGGCGATGATGAATAATGATGATGATAGAGAGAGAGAGAGAGAGAGAGAGAGAGAGCAATTAACATTAATATCTTCGCTGGAAACGCATTAGCTTCTACTTTGACTCCTGCAAAGGATGATATTCTACAGTAAAGCTGTCTTTGCCTTTTATTTTTTATTTTTCACTTTAAAAGGTGGATTAAAGTTAATACAGACACTTAGATATTACTCCCTCCGTCCCAACATTTTTAGCCTACTTGTCATTTTCGTCCGTCCCACTTAAATCTGTCAGCCCTGAAATGGCAAAGAAAATTTTACTCTCTTACCCCTCAATTTCTTTCATTTTACAACTTTTGCACTCAAAAAGTTGGTTTCAATTACAAAATTGTCACTCAAAAATATTAAAATAACACATCCAATCAAAGTCAACAACTTTTTCTTAATATGTGTGCAGGTCAAAGTAGGCTATAATTGGTGGGACGGAGGGAGTATTAATTACAAAGTTTCAAATATTACCACTCCCTATTATTTATTTCATTTAAATTAAAAATGAAAAAGGCCACTTTCTTCCACTATTCGAATCTTCTATTATTTATTCTTGTTTATTTTTCACTTCCAGGTTTAAAATATCTCAATATTATGATCACCAACGATGTGGGAAGAACGAGAATATGAATGAGATCCTACGACATTATTTTGGATATTTTACCTTTAATAAGATGAAAATCATAAAATTACGATTTGGCAGAACTGCTCTTGTACACGCAGACGTGACTGCAGAGGTGGTGAAGATGTTGAGTAGCAGGAGGAAAGCTCTACGTGATCAATGTAATTGCAGAAATAGCGAAGTTATTTTGAACATCAGATGAGAAGCTCCAAGCGCTTAGCTTGATGGCAGACGTGGCAGAGACGTAATAAAACGCAGATGTACAAGTTTTGTACACTTGGCGTAGAGGATAATAATTCGTGGCAAGGATGATAAGCATGATACAAAGCTTGGCTGACGTGGCCACAAAAGGTACAAAAGAAAATATCTCCCTGCATAACAGAAAATGGAAGATTCTAGAAGAGAAGAGGAGTACTGGGACAATGAAAGGGGTACTTCGAGAAAAAGAATATTTGGGTAGCTTAAGCAACAAGGAAATATCAAGGGGAAATAACAGAAATACCCTTCTTTGTGGGAAATAGTATAAATAGGAGAAATTATGTATTGTAAAGGGGACTTTTATTATTCAATCAAGGAAGGATATTCTCTCTTTTTCTTCTTTTACAAGTTAAGTTTTTCATTCCTTTTTGTTCTTAAGGTGCTTACTTCACTATAGCATCAACCAATAAAATATATTTCAAGAATATGATATGAATGCTATTATAGCACCACCTATAATTTCATTTTACATTTCTAAATTCTTAATAGAATTCCACCATTTAATATATATATATATATATATATAAACATCATTATTATTAAAATATAATGTAAAATAATGGAATCATGTAATTACTTAAAATGAGAGACCCAAAAAAAAAAAAAAAAGGAAGAGGGTTTTGTATATTTATCTTATTCATCTTCTCCATTTTTATCTTTCAGATCTGTGGTTTAAACTTTAAACTTTAAGTTTTAAACTATTTTACATGTGATTGTACACTTTAGGTAGCTACCATAAATTAGAATTTGCAAATGAAGAAAATTATTGAAGATATATCAAAATAAGCAACCAAAGATTTCAATTTCTTGTTTCTATAATATTATTGTTATTTTAAAGTTCGAAAGTCGAAGCTTTATTACTTCTTTTTTCTCGCCATAATAATTTTGTTATATTTTTCAAAAATAATTGAGTACTTTTAGTAGAGTACAACGGATGAGATATGATATAGATATATCATATATATGGTTTGGATGTATTTTCTAAGTATTTAGAAAGAGAAAAAAAAATAGGACTTTTATCATATCATCTCACCGCTCCAATTTCGTGTAATACGTCAATTCTGAAGCTATAACTCAAAGAATAGATATTGACTTGTGAAATGAGTATACATTATGTGTTACATCATCTCAAAAAATTATATAAGTGTGACAATCTAATATAAGTTTTTGTGTTTGGAAATATTATCATATGAAAGTAGAAGCATTCATTAATTTATAATTAGAATTTCCTCATTAAATTGTTGAGCCCGTTGAATAATAAAATGAAACCTCTAGTTTAAACTCAAACATTAAAAAATTAAAAACAATTTGAATAATCCATTGAATAATATATACATTAAAAAATTAAATTTCATATGATTTTTACTAGGTATTTCATTTCAAATATTATTAAGAAAAGTGGGGCATTAACAAAAATAATGTAATCTGAATTAGGTAAATGATTTTGTTGTCTTGCTTTGCATCCTTTTGTATGTGCTTTATTCCGTAGGGCCTCTATAGATCATGACACCCATTTCTCAAATCTCAGTCTTGCCAAATATTGTAACTCACTTTTACAATAATTTAATCCCTCATTTAATAGGGTAATTCTATAGTACACCAGGTGTATTAATACACCAGACTCTCCACTCATTTTCAGCCATCAGATCTGAGATCATTAAGGTCAAAGTCAACTATGGTCTCAAATCTAATGACTGAAAATGATGGAGAGTCTGGTGTATTAATACACCCGGTGTACTACAGAAGGACCCCATTTAATATTATTAAACTAGAGTTGAGTTTATTAGCTAATTATCAAAGAAAAAAAAAAGCCTCATGCATTAATGATCATATTTTTGTTTTGAAGGTTTCTACAATTTGGTAAGATGTCACCATTTTTTTAGGTAAAACAGATTATAAAATATGCAATTTTTATTATTTTAATTTTTAACACACGGCATAAACAAATGATTTGATGATTAGATTCGTTTAGACGTAGATAAAAATTTCAAATTGTGCTCGAACTCTAAATTATTTTACTCATATCAAACATAAACAATACTCTTGTACACCTTTTTTAATCAATCAAGATGTTCAAGGCAATTTTAAATCTTATTAGAGGAAAAATGAATATTCTTACTTGTTTGTTATGATTATTAAATAGAGCACAAATATGCTTTCAAGATTTATCATTGGTCAAGTTTCAAAAAACTTTACCTTGATTTTCATTTTATATTCAACGACAAAAGGATGGTTTGAAAAGAAATACAACATGAAATAAAAACACTATTTAGTGTAGTTCTTAGCAATTTTTTTCGACGAAATGAAATCATTCAATAGATAAATCAAAAGAATTTGAAGAAATTACATCAATAAGGAAATGTGGTGGACTAAACCACTCTGATGGATTAGGAAACAAACGAGATTCTCGTGCAAGCTTATGAACACACTTATTTGTCGATCTATAGGTAATAGACCGAAAAAACTAAAGATGAAAACATTAGTTTGAAAAGAATACATGAAATAAAAAAAGAAACTATTTAGTATAGTTCTTAGCAAATACTACCTCCGTCCCAGGTTATTTTGCCTACTTTGACCGGCACGGAACCTAAGAAAAAATTGTTTGACTTTGATGTAATGTATTATTTTAATATTTTTGAGTGGCAATTTTGTAATTAATGTGTGCTTTTTGAGTGCAAAAGTTGTAAAATGAAAGAAATTGAGGGGTAAGGAAGTAAATTTTTATTTACCATTTTTTGGCTGGCAAAATAAGATGGAACAAATAAAAATAGAAAGTGGGCAAAATAGAGCGGGATGGAGGGAGTAATTTTTAAAAAGTTTAATTTGTGGCATACATGTGATGTTGATGAAAACATAAGTTTGACGAAAATAAAAAGAAAAAGGAAAAGGAATTTAAAATTGGGAATGTGTAGAGCATGATGCCTAATCATATTACGTGAAATCACGTTTTTGGCACTATTTTTTCCCCCAAAATATTTAATTAATAGATCTATGTGCATTTTTAATTTAATCCTCAAATTTTTTCTTATCTGTTTTATAACTACAGAGTAAATTTTATGTGAAATCGTCTCACGAGTTATTTTATGTGAGACGGATCACCCATAACCCATATTTCATACATCACATATAAATTTGTGGAAGTGGTTTGGCTAATGAGTAAAAATGATCAGTCTCACAGAAATTATTTGTGAGAGCATCCCACACAAATTTTTGTGATAACTACAACCCCTTTTATTAATAAAAACAAAGAACAACTTGCATCTATAATTTACTATAATCCAAAACATTGATTTATGATAATAATATCATCTCAAAACTGAAGGGATTTCTATTTGAGATGTTTTTTTTTTTTTTGGGTTATATTTTAATATATATGTATGTACATATATTATTCAGATAGGAAGATGTAATTACTCCAAAATAAATGATATTAAATTATACTAAAAACTTGTGTGAGACAGTCTTACTGGATAATTTCGTGAGACGGATTCTTTTTATCCGTAGATCAAACCTATATTCATTAATTTATATGTGAATTGATAAGTTTAAGTTATGGGTCAACTCGTCTCACGTAACATGATCCATCGGACGACTCTAAATTATATTATTTTGGTTGAAGGGTTAGAAAGAATAGTGAGTCTTGTGTGAGATCGTCTCACTGAATCTTTTTTCGTAAGACGGGTTAATCCATAACCCACACTTTAGTATTTCATTTGAAATTTTGTGGATATGTGTTCAATTTATGAGTAATAAGGATCAATCTCACAGAAACTATCCGTGAGACTGTCTCACATAAGTTAGTTTTGTGTAGAAAGAAAAGATTTATAGAAGACCTAATTACTGATTTGTTTGAAGGGTAAAGTTGTGAGTAGATAAGAGAGTTTGATTTTTTTGAGGTATATAAATTCACACGAGAATAAAAAAAGGGACTATCCACATCTCATTATTTTCAAACATACATTACCATACAATAAAATAATTAAAAAGTAATTATAATGAAGAAAATTGACAAAAATTTATATACCCATGATCTAGGTGTTATATATATGATCTTCAGGTTATATATATATATTGTAGGTGTTACGTTTCTTGGTATTATACATATATTTTACATGTATCATATATATGTAATATTTGAAGAATATACACATGATATATGTAGAATACATATGTAACACCATATGATGATTAATTTGGGGCACCATGTCAAATCACACAACGTCACTCAAGAAAATTTAAATAAAAAATATATTTCTCTTTCTTCTTTGCCCACTGCCACCTCACTCCTTCATTTTTCTTGAAACCTAATTCTTTATATCTTTTAAAACCTAATCTTAAAAAAATCACAAAATATGAAAATATAAATGGAACAAACAATATAAAATCTCTCTCTCTCTCTCCCTCTTTTGTTAGAAATATTTGCGTCGAACATTCCTCTCTTTAGTTTAGAAAAAGAAAAAGATATTTTTAAATTTATTACTACCTTCATCCCGGTTATCTTTGCCACCTTTGATCGACACGAATTCTAAGAAAAAATTGTTGACTTTGATGTGATGTGTTATTTTAATATTTTTGAGTGGTAGTTTTGTAATTAATGTGTGCTTTTTGAGTGTAAAGTAAGTAAAATGAAAAAAATTGAGGGGTAAGGTCGTAATTTTTTTGTTACCATTTTTGGATTGGTAAAATTAACTGGAACGTTAAAAAACGAAAAGTAGGTAAAGATAAGCGGAACGGAGGGGGTATAAGATTTCCATGGTAGTTATTTATTCCTTAATTATAAAAGAAAGAAAAAACATACCCTTGAGAAAAGCTGCCAAATCGACTATGGCGGATTCTTCTTCATCCATTCTTCTGCAAAATCTGATTCAGTATGTTCTCATTCACCCTGTGACTGTGTCTTCTTCAACAGCTTTATTGTCATATCATTTTCTTGAATTTACAGATTATCAGGAACCCTGAAAGAGTCTCTCTCCAAAACCCAATACACTCCGCCGGAAAATTACGCCAATGTTTCCATCAAATCCCATCTCCAGTCTCTCCTCCCAGGCCCCACAATCTCCGGCTCCGAGGTTCGAACCAAACTTAAAGACTTCGCCTTGTGCTGCGCCGCGTTAGCTTCCGCTTCAGACTCCACGAGCCAACATCTCTCATGGATTCCCAACTCAGTTTCGATTGCTGCGCTTTCCGCTTTCAAAGAGTTATCTAAAGCTTATTATGACGTTTATATGCACGCCAAGTGTTTGACGAAAGTTGGTGAATGGGAGTTGGACTTGAGTGGTGTTGTGGAGAGTGAAAAGAAGCTGTTGATGGAGTTGATGCCGGAGATTTTGCCTTCTCTCAAGAATGAAATTAAGGAGAGCTCAATTGATGCAAGTGATGAGAGTGATGGAGTTTCAGCAGCGAGTGCAAGAGTTCCTGTGGCGTATGCTGTTTTGGCTGCCTACCAGTTCAGATGGTTTGTTACTCAGGTCATTTTGTCTTGTATTACATTTGCTGGTATTGTTTTATTTCATTTTCTTACATTTCTTTTTTCTGGTGGAAATCGAAGAAAACAACTGTTTTGTTTTACTCTAGAACTTTGTGGTATGTGCTTATAATAGGTGGATGCTCCATATTTAGGGAAGTTGTGCCCCTTGGTGATTCCATGTTCTCTAACAGCTCTTGATCACTGGTCTCCCGATGTTAAAGTGAGTTTTTGCAGTGAAATTTTCGATGATAAATGTTGTTGTTATGAAATTGTGTGTCTTATTATTTCTAGTTAATGACAGTGGAAAGAACGATAAATACTTTTGACAATGTTATGGTGGAATTACCAGTTAGTCGGCAAAAGAAAAAAATTCAGGCCTCTTTCTGGACCTCTGTAGTCTTGATAGCTTTCTGACAGCGCTGTACATTAGATAGAGAACTTGTGAATTATTTCATCACATTTTAAACTGAACTGTTCCGGTATCTCTGTTCAGGGCCAAGGCATGATAAGCTTTATACATCTTGCTAAAAATGCAAACGCTCCAGATATTGGTGGATTTGCAGATGCAATTCTCGACGCTTGCTGCCAAAATATTGCTTCTGATGATGACTTATGGCACTCTGTGGTGGAGATGTCGGTGCTTCTCGTCACTTTAACTCAGCAAAGTAATCCTCGTAGTTCATGGTATTGATTTTAAATGGTGTTTATGTCCTCAATAATATCTAATTGAAGGATTGTTCAGATGGACTCTGCACACAAGACGACAAGTAGATTATCATTTTAACATATTCTGGAGAGTGATCAATAATAAACTGTGGGGAAAGTTCATATATTCTCATGCTAGGTGTGAGTTTTGAACCAGTTAAAATAACTTGAGGATAGCTTAGTCCTCATTTGTGTAGAACTACTTGTCTAATTAACAGTATAGACTCACAGTCTTACTGGCTTACTCTAGACATGAATATTTTGCTTTACTGGTAGAAAGATAATAAGAGCTTATTCAGCCTAGTTTTTACCACTCAACATAACTTTTGTTTTGCATTACTAACAACCATCGATAAATCACACTGATCCTTTTGTCCTAGTTTCTATTACTCATAACAATTTTTAATTTCTTTTGCCTTACTGGTAATCGCCAAAAGTTTCATGAACTATGTGACCCTATTTCTTATAGTATTTTTTGCAGTGGGATAAAAGTGGTAGAAGTTAATATGCTTATTCGAATGTATACCTTGCAAGCATGAATTCTTAGTAGACCTCTTCTTGTTGGTTTAGAATCTTCTGAGCTCTCAGTTATGCGTGTTGCTTGTTCATTGACATTGGTATTTATATAGGTATGAGAAGCTGCTCAGTGAAATGTTAAACCATTTAGAAAGGCAACCAAAAAACAAGCAGCGACGTGTTGCATGGCTAACACACTGTGAGCCTCTGTTAAACGGTCTTGGTCTCATACTACTTGCCCATTTCAGATGTCTTTTCCCGCTTTTCTTTAAATGGATGCATGTTGATGATGATGAGACGGTTTCACTGGTAATTTTTTTCTCTTTTAAATGCTAGAGAAAGTTCTTTTCCCACTTCTCTTATGTTGGGTAACTCTGAGTTCTGCATCTCGCTTATTTCTCTGTTGGATATAAATATTTTCTTTAAATGCATGCATGCTGCTGATTTGATATTCTTTCACCGGTAATTTTTTCTTTTTAATGCTAGTGAAAGGTATTTTCTCAAATGACTTCTACATAACAGATTGATGCATGTCTTTATATAGTTGCTTACTGCATGGTGTCTAACAATCAATCTCACACTCCTAGCTCACTTGAACTCCATTACTATATTACCATGGCACTGAATTTATTCTACTTTTCATATGTTTGGGTAACTCTGAGTTCTGCATCTCGCCTATTTTTTTGTGAGATATTAGATAAAAATATTATTCCTTGTAAAATTAATACTGTCATTGTTCCTCTAATAATACTTCAGGTTCTGAGGCGAATAGCAACTGTGGTAAGACTTACATGGATGAGGAATTCTCCTTACATTGACAGGTAAACTATTATGACCATCTATACATCTCAGTGATATGAGGAGCTCCTAAGCATCAGGATTGTGTGGGATTCCCCCAAAATGTTTGAGAAGAAATCTTGTATTGTGAAATGTGTATCATGTAATTATAGATTAAAATTGCATTTTGGAATAGACAGGTGATGCATAGAGCAACTTCTTTAGTTTAGGAACTTCAACATTCATTAAATTCTTATGGTGCTCATGCACTATACTCTGAAAAATCATCCTGTTATGCATTAAAAATAGGCACACACATGCATCAGACTCTGACTGATCATACTAACGTGAACCCATGGTGTCAATGTCTTTCACATGCATTTTGCTGGTTTACTAATTTGAGGAACAAAGTAACTTTCGATACAGTGTTCGAGACAGTTGAAGGCTTGTTCGACACATTCTCAGACACGGTAGAGACTTCAGAAAAAAATTCTCAGCTCTCTTAAACCAACTGATTAACAATGTTTCGACATTGATATTCACTTTCATTCTGTTCCGAAACTTCTCTTTTTGAACGAAAAAAATATTCAAGCCTTTATTCCTTTGTAATCATACTATTCTAACCTCATTGGTTGACATCACTGATAAAATCTTTCTCCTAGTCAATCCGCCGCCCAATACTTGTGTCTTCTTTTCTTTTTGAATAGTTCTATTCAACATGGGATGTATTCTAAGATGTTTTGTTTTGTCAAAAAACACATCATTGGTAGATAAAATTGTGTATTCTTTCCTGTAGTCCTTGTGCAACGAATCAATTTAGAATATGATGAAATGGAAAGTTTTTGTTTTACACGCTTTCAACAAATAATACTAAAATTGTTCTAGTTCCTTACACATATTATACATATACAATCTTGACCTTTCCTCAGATAGCTGGACATGGTCTGTGCAACGCTTAGTATAATATTTTAGTTTCCTGCTGTGTTCAAGTTAATGATTTTAATAATTGTCTCACAGGCTGGTGGATGAACTTGTAACTCTATATAAGGACGCAGCATTAAAAGTTGCTCGTGAAGATATTAGATCACTTATTCTTCAAATACTAAACCTGATCCAGGCGTAAGTACAACCTTTGTGTATAATGTCTTACTCATCAGAGCATGTTAATGCATGAAATTTGTTTCAGGTCCCAGTTATCTTACTTTTGACAATAACATTGACTTGTACATCTTTATTCTTCGGTTGGATTAGGTCCAAAAGACCTCAGTTTGATGCGACTTGGCTGAAGTATAAGGATGATCCTAACTTAAAAGCTCTGCTGCCATCCTTAAGTTAAAAGAGATCTCATCCAATGTGGTACTCCTGCACGCTCTTACTCCCTTAGCGATAATTAGAAAAAAAGGAATGCTCTGTTACACTCATCAGAGCTTTAGTCATGAAATACTTCAGTTCTTAAGACCATACTATTAGGAAGGGTTTATAACAATTCATGGTACCTTAGCTCAACTAATTTGTTGTGTCCTAAAATCTCCAATCTCCAGATTTTGGAGGCATATGTTGGAGAGAACATGTTTTTCGTCTTACTACTGTGAAAGTTGATACTTAAGGTTTTAGGCTTCTGGAATATGATGATCCTTGCTTTAAGAAAGTTTAATGAGTGGTGTATCGTGTTGATATGTATGGCTTTTGTTTAGGTACTGTCATACTTGAATATATACCACAATTAATCGACCAAAATACCAGAATGTCAAAAAAATAACACTAAAACGATCATATGTATACTCAACTGGCCACATATATTTATAAATAGATGCTATATATGTTTCTATGTACACACATTTGGAAGCAAAAGGAAAGGGGGGGACAAACAATATATGCATTAGAAGATAAATAGCAGCTATAATTCATCTGAATTAGAAGATAAATAGCAGCTATAATTCATCTGAATGGAAGGCATAACAACTATTCACTCTTCAGATTTTCACCACGATCTTCCATGCTATATCTGAAAATAGGGTTTGGAAGTTTGAAAATGCGATCTCCTAAACAAGAGCCTCTTAAAGAATCCATTTGGCTGCTGATCACAGCTTTGATTCGAAAACCCTCTCTTTGCAGCATTGTTCTTCGTCTCGATAAATATTCTTCATAGTCCATTTGCATTTCATTATCCATTCTGCAACGGTAAAAAAACCAGATGTACTAGAGACTTTTAGGACAAAGGTATGAAAATTAGACATTTAACCAAAAAAGGAGATTTTAGAGAGCAAATCATCAAAAGCAGAATATTGGAATATTTTCGACATGCTGAATAGAAAATCAATTGCTCTCATTAGCTGATCTGGCTTTACACGACCTTTAACTCCCAAGGATGAGATGATTGTCCTGATATCAATGGTTTTAGTTTGGAATTGTGATTGTGTTTTGTGAGACGAGGTTAACTTACAAATTTCTGAAAATTACATGAGGTGGTAAAAATGCTTGGAGCAAAAATGTATCCAACATATGAAAAACCAAATGGAGATATTATGGTATACCTTGACAAATCCCTTGACTAGCAAAATCTGATATA
Organism: Scutellaria baicalensis; assembly: GCA_005771605.1. NCBI lineage: Eukaryota > Viridiplantae > Streptophyta > Magnoliopsida > Lamiales > Lamiaceae > Scutellaria > Scutellaria baicalensis. Next base: position 65,719,278 of record CM016721.1, on the reverse strand, counting down.
TAATCAACTTCTTGTTTTACTTCAGAAGTAATTTATGGGAAACACATTGTAGTCAACATGAAATTAAAGGGTAGTTCTTAATTGAAATTATTTTCTTAGCCTGCAGAATTTTAAGACCCGAATCATTGCAAAAAAAATGACGGAATTTAAAGAACAAACATTTACTCTTACCTAAGGAAACAAAAAAAAAAGAGAGCAAAGAATCTAAAGATTAGCAAGGAAGCAAGGGACATAGGACCAGCCATAACTTCCCATTCTGTCAGATCAACTGACCCATTTTGTTCAAAACAGGTGCAAGTTCAAGGACAAGATGATTTCAGTTACAATTCCAAATTTTAAGTCTGCATGAATTCATTCAGCATGGTTTCCATGTCTTATGTTTGTATTGATCAGTTCTAGTACCAGATGGTTTCAGAGTCAAGTTCCTCCTAGGGGATAATCACAGGCTATCCAAAATCTGCAGTCAGATTAGTCTATCAGTTCACTGTGGGTACACTGACAAACCGCCTCACAACAGGGTTAGGTCATTCATGTACAATACATACTATAAATATTAAATACTTGACACCGGACATGCATAATGCAATATGTTTATATCAAACCTTTTCTCCATATTTTTTAAATATTTAAGACAAAAGGGAAACCCTTCAATTCAGATGGCCCTCAAAAGAAGTTGTACTGAATCATATGGTTTAGGTAGATAAGGCAGCTGTCTTCTAACTTTGAAAAGTTAAGTCAAGGGAGCAAGATTGTCAATACTTTAGTTTTAAGTCAGCTCTTTCATTTGTTGCCTGCTCAGTGGAGAAGTAAGTGTTACATTTCTTTGTCATTTTGTTTAGGGTGCTGACAACTACTGAGTACTGAGAAGGTGTTCTCAGCATAACTATCAAATAAGGGTGCCCTGTGTATTTACTCCAATATTTAAATTTTGGTATTTGCAGAAAGTCTTTTCATGAAGTGATCTTCTTTAGACACATCTCTGTTTGAACTCCAAAGCACGTTCTTGGACCTACTTGACGTATATGATTCAATACATAGTTACTAAATAAAGACAACATTCAAAGAAGAAAAATGCTGTTAAAACATTACCAATGAATTAAGGATTGAACAAGATGAAGTGCAGTTGCTGGTCATGTAATTTAAAATTCTCACAGATAAGTAAGAAACAATTACCTCATGAAAAGTGAAGACCAACCATGACATCCCACAGATATAAGGTACTCTGCAGTAGTGTTTCGCAGTTTTTCAGGTTTCCTTGACAACAAAATCAACTGCCACTGACTGGCCTGAAGTTTTAGGTACAACTTAAGGGTAAAATATTGTCTTAAATAATTCGCATCTTGATTGCAGTCATGCAAGGCATCTTTGTTCATCCTGCATACCAAAGAGAAACATTTTAGTTGATATTTCCAGCAATAAAATATTTATCCAGCATAGACTCAATTACATATGGTCCTCCTAAGCCATATTTTATTTGTATAGCTCAATCAGCGACTGATCCTAAACCCCCTGAATCTGTAGACATGTTCATATTTACACTTATTAAGTAATATCACCAGTGATCTACATCATTCGTGTCAAAACATGTATAGCAAATAATGTAAATTCCATAGAGCATGGTTTCCCAGCAGCTATAAATTCCTAGTTTTACTAAATAATGTTAGCAAATCATGTATAGCCAAACAGGCCAATGGCTAATGTTGACATGTTATAACCCTTCTCAAGGACATGACACAAGAAAGAGTTAGAATATACAAAAGATTGGGAACATCTGCAATATTGCATTCTTAAGTGAGACAACACTCACAAATTAGTACAGAATGAATTCAAAGAGAGGGATCTGTGAAGCTCATCACATGTCACACTAACAACGGAAGAGTTCCTCTAAATACTCTCTTCTTTATTATTTTTTTCTTTCTTTTTTTAGTCGAAGACAGGTGGTGTGGGTATTGAAATACTTACCATTGAGTTGTAAAACAGATATGGGGCATGAACTTTATAGACAAATAGATAAATGAGCACAGCATCGATTTCATAAGAATACGTTAATTATGAGTGGAATAAATGTAGAAAGCAAAGTTGGTTCGCCCACTGACATATGAAGCCAAAGCATTTTCAGAATTCATGATTAGAGAAATTTTGAATTTTAAGCTGAAAGTAGTAATTTCATGTCAGCTACTATTTACAATCATCCATAAAACAGAAGCTACATTGACTAATGAATAACGATGACATTAACGACACACTACAGGCTCTATCAGCATGCAAAGATGGAAGGAATTACCCATATATCAACTGATTAGCAAACATAGTTTCTGACGTAAAGAAGTCATCTGCATCCATCAACACAACATCATGACCATCATCTTGTGGTCTAATTCTGCTAAAGAACTCCTCAGCAATGGTAACTGAAATATTCAAGTCTCTTTTGTATTGGCCTTCTTTGACATACTGTATATAAATACCCTCACAAATTGCAGGAAAAAGGTCTGCACCTAAGCTATTCAGCTCCGCATGAAGGGCGAAGTTACGACAATAACCGTGTGTATGTGTGTACTTCTCAAGAGCTCCAGAACTCCTACTTTCACAGGAATTTAACATCACTGTCAATGCAACCAGTAAGGACACTATTGATATCCCAGCAGTAACAAGGCCCGAAATAAAGATTGTAGCGGAAAACGATGACATGTAAATTCCAGCCTCAGCAGTGTAACGGCTTCCCATTTCTGTGACAACCAAACGGTAACAATCAGAAAATCATCTATATAGAAATCTTAAAAGTTACTATATAAAGCTTCAATATTGTGTACATCTACTTAGTGGCACTAAGATGCCATACAAATGTGCGTTTTCTGATTTTCTTGTGGCATTTCTATATTGAACAAAAAAAATTGATAGTCAGGAACAATTCTTAAAGGAGCTTTAATCCAATTCAATACTTCAAAGTTGCATACTAACCCTGCCACCTTATATTTGCTAAACTCACTTTTACAGTCACATTTCATAAATGGAAGCTAACTATGATCAGTCCATTGCTCATACAAAACTTCAGAATATGATTAGTTATTGATTACAAAATGAATTGCTATTTGCAATAAGCAAACTACTAGAAGAAATATGGAAAAGATAAGCACCGGAAGCCTCTCCAGCTAAAGTACTCTGAGCAGAGTATTCTCGCTCCATTTCGTGTCCATAGATGGACATTCTTTATGATTGTTATGCTGCAAGTTGTGTATCAAGTATACAATGTCAAAACAACAAATTAATTTTCTTCACTAGAATACATTATGCACCTGCATCAGAAATAAAAAGAAAATCAGAAAACATCTCAGAAACACTCTGCATTGTAGCAACAAACAAACATATTGCACATGTCAGAACATATTATAACTTAGAAGAAGCTTAATAGGGGGAAAAAAAACAAAGAGAGAGAAACTGAACATGGAAAATCTCATGGTAAGTTGATTTTGCAAATATTTTTGTAAAAAGTGATCTTGGAATAGCAGCAACATTTGGTAAGTCCAATTTCTTGTACAAAGATTCTTATTTTATTTCTGGGAAACGGAAATATGTTTTCAGAACAAATGCTTTCTAGAGAAAAGATTGTTTGGTAGATCAAACTAAAAAAAATGCCAAACTCTTCTCCAGAAACAAACCAAAGCATCATATAAGCTCAATAACTTGTTCTCAAAATTAGATCCAACGTCATATGAGCACCAAAAACATCAAATAAGATCCATGACTTTACAAGGTAATCAAAACAGACATGGTCAAACACCCTGAGCATCTACAAGCTTTTCTGCAAATACTTCAAAAAAAAAAAAGAAATAAGCACACATGTGCGATCCAAATAGTCTTATCATATACCTCAAAATCAACCTATCCATCAATTGATATCCGACCTCTTTCCAGGATCGCTACCCCGCTTAAAGCTGCCAACAAACAGAAGCATGAGCGATCCAATTAGTCTATCAGTTGCAGAATCATACAAATCACCCTATTTTTTATTCTTTTTCCTCAAAAAAATACCAATGAAAAGTCAATAACTTCCTTGATTCTTCAAAATCATAAAGAGATAAACTCAAACCAACAGCTATAAAGGTGGGGAAGTTCCAAACAGTATCAGGCGCAGATTGAAGCAAAAATGGAAAATCGGCATAGAGCAATAAATGCATATATATACCTGAGAGAAAAGTAAAGGAGAAGAGTTGAAAGGCGTAAAAGAGTGAGCAGTTTAGGCATGGTTGGTCGTAGAGATAGAATTGGTGGCATCCATTATTGAGGAGCTATTTTCTTCAGTGATGCAGTGAAAATGGAAGGACGGGTAGAATAGTCATAATGAGTCCAACAGAATATCCTCACAAGAACACGTGGCATGCTAATCTGACATCGACATTGAAATTGAAATTGAAAACAACCTTTCCCTTCTCTCTTGTGTCTATCAATAAAGAATGTCAAATGGATTTATATCAATTTGTTGGACCAATGAATCTTCATGGGCTCTGTTGGGCCTCCCCAAACTAGCCCATCTCGATCTCAATAAATGGAACTACATTTTTCCGAATCGCCATCGCAAGTGCAGTCCCATTGTCATATTCATTGTAAAACACGTATCACAGTTGACGTGTCTGATATCTAATATAACAATATCTAATATAACAATCAAATATAATCAGGGAATGAGTTCATTATACGATAGTGGTGGACATATTAAGAGTTATCCATCATGAACATTTTAACATTTATCTACTTAAATACTTATCAAAGTTAAGAGAAACTACCTCGTACATCCATTGCATGGGTCGTAATCAATCTAATATGTGATTCGTATAGGAAAAAACACGATTCTTTGTTGAGAATAAATATTAAGTGAGACTTTTTTCACTTATTCTCCTTCGTATTTTGGTTCATCTGTATCAATTTAATAATCGACTGACCACTCTAATCGAACCTTGATGAGTATCTTGAATGGGTAGACTAGAGTCGGGGATGGACCCATTCAAGGACCGGGGCATTGGGACCCCTTGAAATTTTGAAAAAAGAAGAAGAAAAAGTTGGGGTTTTTTCATAATTTCACATATTTTAAATAAAAATTAGAAAAAAAATACAGCAGCTCACTGCTGATCCTCCTAAAACAGGAGAGAGAAATTCATTTCACTCTCAACTCAATATCTCTCTCTTCCTCCGCTCAAAGTTTCAAACCCTAACTAATTCTCTCCTCTCAATTACTTCTCTTAATTTCAAAGGTAAAATGTTTCTATTATTTGCTCTTATTTGCATTCTTCTTCTTCATTATTACTAATTTATGGTGCTTTAAATTATATATGTAATTTATTGATTATTTGAAAAAGATTGAGTATTTTTTTGCATTTTATTTAGAATTCTTCTATACTTGAGATTATGCTAAAATTTCATTGTGGTATGAGATGGACAAACTTATTTTACCAATTCCATTTTGATCTAATAAGCTCATGAACATTTAATTCCTTTTCTAATACTTCTACTATATATATATATAGAGGGAGAGAGAGAAACACTTATGTGCCCCGGGGACACGGTGTCCCCAAATTAATCCGCATATGATGTTAAATATATACTCTACATGTATCATGTATATACTCTTTAGGTATCATATGTATACTCTTATATGTATATGATACCTGTAGAGTATATTTATAACACCAAGAAACATAACACCTATAGAATATATTTATAACACCTGAATAACATATATATAACACCTAGATCTGTGCCCCTATGTGCCCCAGGGGTATATAAGTTTTTGCCAAAAATATCTATTACCTATATAAAAGTATGAATGTTTCTTACAAAATATGGATTGTCTAATATATCCTTATTAAATATTATTATTTAAGGTTATAATAGTAATTTATGATTTTCATCTATTTTATATTAGAATTTTAATCTAGAATCAAATATAATTCTATTATGAGTAGGACTCTAATTTAATATAAATTATACATCCTTATCAAACATTAAGTATGAATGTTTCTTATAAAATATGGATTGCCTAATATATCTTTATTAAATATTATTATTTAAAGTTATAATAGTAATTTATGATTTTCATCTATTTTATATTAGAATTCTAATCTAGAATCATATAGAATTCTATTATGAGTAGGATTCTAATTTAATATAATCTATACATCCTTATCAAACATTATTATTTAAGGTCTTAATAGTAATTTAATATTTTTAATTTGAATAATATATATTAGAATTTCTAATATATATTTATTATTATAAAACTAATATATATTTATTATTTTATTTTATAATTTAATAATTTATATTAATGTATGTCATGATTTTGTTTATATAATTGTAATAAATGAGGAACTAATTATATATATATATATATTATATAATAATTTAGTTACTTTTTTCTCCTGTTTCTTACATGTTCTTTATTTTATTTCTCTCTTTATAATCCAGTAATTCAACAAGAATAATAATAAGGTACATCTTCCTATTATTACAAGTTTTCATATTTGATTGTTTTCATTTTATTCTTATTCTCTCTTACAAACATATAAGGTTTTGAACATTTTTATTTATTTTAAAATATTTTATTTGATTTCAATTAAAATTCCAAGTATTAATGATACCTCAATACCACATTATCTTCATTAGGAGACATCATTTTCAAGAACGATAATGTATGAATATTGTTAAATGAATATATTTGTTTAAATACACCTGCTAAGAATTTTAAGAACTAATTGAGCTGTTTAAATTTGTCAGCTGTGAGAAAGAAAGTGAAAGAAAAAGTTTACTTAGAGAATATTATTGTCGCTAACTTAAATTAGAAATCCAAAGTGTTAGGAACCTCTGTATAGATTTTGATGAATACAAAACATGTAATAGATAGGAAGTAGTAACCTTGTACTTAGAATTTTCAATGTAAAAGTTTTTGTTAAGTCAAGGATGCTGCCTGAAGATCAGAAGCTCACTGAATGAAGCTAAAGCTCACTAATCAAAACACAGTGGACTAAGGAAAAACTTACAGGAAACTAGCTGAAGCATGCTGATCTTACTAATCTATATAGGAAGCTAGCCTAAGCATGCTGATCAGTACAGGAAGCTAGCTGACTTTACTGGACACTGCAGGAGGTTAATCAAGCACACTACATACAACAAGCTAAGTTCCAGTAAATAACAAACAAGGCTTGATCTTCCTAAAGGACCGTTATTTCTGAATCAGCACCCCCAATTCACCCAAATGAATATTTAAAAAGGAGTCAATTAGAGAATAACCTCTGGAAGGATTCAGGAGACAAAAAGGACAATTCAACAGAATGAAGGGTAGCGTGTAACGGTGTACCGGAATGCGCAGAGAATCTTTACGAGTCAATCACTGCTAGACACCTCACTAATCAGGAAGCTACCTTATTCAATGGGTGGAATTTCCTGAAGCCTATAAATAGATGAAGAGTGCACTCGAAACAACAACTGAAACTCACGAACTCTCAAGAAAATTTCCTAAGTTCTCAAGCATTCAAATCCTTAAAGTTTCAGTCACTCAATCTATCAGCAGCAAACAATCCAGCTACCTAAGCTATCATATCAGAAGCTTGTTGCACCCCAAGTTGAAGAACACTCATCTTTTATTCTTCATAGATTGTTTTAGGAGTCTTTTAGCAGATGATAGTTCCTGCTAAGTGTGTTCACACTTATTAGAAGAGTAGAAGTCATGTGTGGGCTGTTGTATTGGTTTAGCAGTCACATGTGTGGGAGGCTGCTAATCTTGTTAGAGTGTGATTTTATTAGTCGAATCTTTGTAAATCAATCGACCTTTAACAAAGTTCCCCCTGTTTGAAAGGAGTAAAGTTGACATAGAGGGATTACTCCACCTTTGAACCACTATATATTGTGTTGTCTGTTTATCTGTTTATTTACAGCTTTCTGTATATCATATATCTGGCATACTGCACACTTGTGTATTCAGAAAACATCATATTTCTAAATATTTTCCGCTGCACATAAAACTCTTTGAAGTTTCTCTGCCTACTGCTCAAATAGTAACCTCTGATCAGAAGCAGCAAGCTCTGTAGCTTACTGCTCCCTACAAGAACTTATATTCTTTGGAGTAAAAAATTTAAAATTTTGAGAATGTTTATTCACCCCCTATAAACCTTCTACCACTTGGGACTAACACAAAACAATCAACACTTTTACGTGTGAATTATTGCAGTAATATACAGTAGATAGTTATATAAAATTGGAGACAATAAATTAGATTATTTTCGATGCCACAAACCAATATGGGAACTGAGTTATATCAAAGAATCATGGGGAATGTCCTTAAAGAAGGGATCAGGATATCAGCAGAAGTGGTGAAATTTGAATAAACATTATTCTTCCATCAACATTTATTGGTGAAATATGGGATAAAGATACCTTAATACATTAGTATTAGCACATAGATTTGAAAAACCGAATCTCTTTATCACGATGACTCACAATGTATATAGTTATCTTTATTTCAACATATTTTAGACTGTCTGTTGTGAAGTATTAGTATAAATATATTTACAAGGATCATGATCAAGTGAAAGTTAATATGATCCAAAAAGATGATAATGATCTAATTAATGAAACCAAAAATTCGAAAATGCTTGACAGATCTCTACTTAAGAAGCAATTACTGCGGTGAACTTTTGAATTCAATTTATATGAAATATCTCTTCTGTTTATCAACTTGCAACTATAGCTACCCAACCAATAAAGCCAAACTTATAGGGCAAATCAAAATTTGAAAAATATTTTGACATGGGACTATGTTACCAAAACAACATTCACTTCGTATTTCATAATATGTCATATAAGTGAAGAGGCGCACAAATATCTTTACACATAATTTCCTAAGCGTTACACATAGGATAAACAAAGAATATGTTGTAAGAAAAGAAAGAAAGATTTGTGATTGGACATATAAGTACAGTAAATCCAGTAAATTAATGAGAAACACATTATCACAGTTACTCATGAATCATGTTAAATATGACCAACATCTTTTGAATATTTGTTGATGATGAATGATTGAAAATGTACCACTTGAACGTACAAGTATTGTAAATTTAATAGAATGAGAAACATATTATCTCAATTACTCATCAATCATTAAATGACCAACATTTTTTGAATATTTCTAGATGACGAATGGTGGATAATGTACTATAGTTTCAAAGAAACTTTTCAGAAAAGAGGTTTTTATGGAAATTGATCAAAGTATTACAAAATATTTGAGTGAAGTTGTCGTTTTTCAAATGAGGTCATACATTGAATAATTGTTTGCAATAATTTTGATGTATTGTGCACATATAATGTCAATGTTTCTTGGAATACATTCTTTGAAGTATTTTTTGAAAATTTCAAAAGAGAACCTGACACCTTAGAAGTTTCAAAACTTTGAAAATCACAATTTTTCTAAGAGTTGGTCTTTTGTGAGACCGTCTCATGTGCGACAGGATTCAAATATGCATTTTATAAGTATGTGTTTTTCAGCTATGAGTATGTATTTTATAAATATGTTTTTATAGGTATAAAATGAGTATGTCTTACAACTATAAGTATGTTTTTTCCTACTATAACTATATATTTTGCAAAACCGTTGCAAGCGGTACAGTCGCACATGAGTTTTAGTGTTTTTCTAAAACAACATGAAAAAGACATGAGTTCATGTGATTTTACGGATATCACTAATTATTACTGAGGCTGTAGATAATGATTTACCCTAAAAAATAGATTTTGAAATGTGAATTGAGATACCAAATACAAGATCAAGAAGTTATATAGATCTGAATATCAAACAATATATAGTTTGTTAATGATCATATATCACGTAAATGAAGGAAATAGAAGAGTTTCATCATAGTTGGGTTGGACAAATATATGTGGTGTTGATAAGAACCCTTAATGTAATTTAATAATATTCATTTCCACATTTTAATTAATAAGAAAAATGAAGAATATATTCACATCTCTAAAAAAGAGGAGTAGAATACACTTAAAACTTTATTATACAATTCTCGAAAAAGTATAGATGAGTATAAATTACACAAAAGAAGATCAAAAAAGAAAAAATATAACTAGAAGTAGTTATGTTTTATTAACAATCGTTTCAGAATTTCGAACTTGATTTGTTAGGAATTGATGAACCCGAAATTTTAGTCTAATGTATCAATTTTAATTTTATTTTTTAAACAATAACAACAAAAAGAATTATCATCTACGTGCGACGCACGTGCTCCATACTAGTACATATATATATTATGAAAAGATTTTTTGGGAAAATACAATCTAACGGGGAGACATTATTCTCTTACATCAATGCACCCGTTGATCAACCTCAACTACCACCACGTCAGTGAGAATGAGGTTGATATGGAAAATCTTTCGAGTGATCCGCGACTACGACCTAACATAATGAGTTATCCACCTAATTTAATTGAACATGTTCGTAGAGTTTACTTACTAAAAAATCCATGTCAATCACGTGAGCATGATTTTAGGAAATCGAAAACGTAAATTTGTTACAAATTGGTTTGATGAATCTAGTGATTGGTTGGAGTATAGCGTATCAAAAGATGCGCCATTTTGATTATATTGATATCTCTTCTTTACGGGATGTAGTGAAAGAGGGCATGATACTTTTGTATTCGAAGGATTTAATGTTTGCCGTAAAAAAAGAAGATTGAGAGATCATGTTGGAGATCATAAGAGTGATCATAATAAATGTGGGGTTACTTGTCAAGATTTAATGAATCAAAGTTGACACATTAAAGTATCTTTTTCTAAGATATCTGAACAATCAAAGATTGATTATCGTTGTAAGTTGAATGCATCAATTTTGTCCATTTGAATTTTCTGCAATTGCTCTATACGAACTTGAGAGTCAACTTGAGAACTTTATTTTTTATGTTCGTTTGAATAAAAACTTCTCAGAAGTAAATGGAGTAGGAGGACTTGCTCAGAAAATGGTCTCTACAAGGAAGCACGTTGTTTTTCAATTGATTTACCTGTTGATCAAATTGTCATTGATATTGCCGCTTGCCACCGCCACAACAGAAAAAGCTTTTTCGGCAATGAAAATTATCAAGAGTTCTCTTCGCAATTGAATGAATGATACACTATTGAATGATTGTTTAGTTGCATATATTGAAAAAAGATGTATTTAGAAATATCAGTAATAAAACAATTATACATCTTTTTTAGAATATGAAAAATAAAAAAGAAATATTGTAATACATTGATTTTATCAAAGATATCATGTTATTAATTTGGACTTTTTGTATTACCCATATTTTTTATTAATGGACTTTTACCCCTAACCTAAAATCATGGGTCCATCAGTGAACAGAGTACATGGCTTGTCGGTTGGTTTCTAGTATATGCCTCTTTCTTATTTGGCACCAATTATTAGTGAGAACATATGAAATTTGACTTAAAAAACTACCTCAATCATTAAATGCAACCCTTTAAAAAATTATTTCCCTCCATTTAAATATCATTGTATATCACTACAAGTGACAATAAAATATTAATTCAATACCCTTTAACTCCAATTAAAATTATCCCTAAAAAGAATAAAATTAGACAGCCACCCATGCATATATCTCTTGCATTGTACCAGCATGGATGATATTTGAGCCACACATTTATGACTATCATGCAATCTACACGCCACGTGGCAGGCCATTGTTTGCTGCTTATCTCTATTCCTCAGCTGCCATTTTTGCAAGAGCTTTTAAGTTGTAGCAGAAAAAACTTGGAAAGCTCTTGCTTCATTCAACCATGGAGACTGGGATTGCATTCTGTGCCCCACGCGCACTTCTTCCTAATGTTTCTTCTCAACATCATTGGAACGCTCTTGCTCCGCCACGTGTCGTTTCTCCAAGTTCTTACTCCAAGGTTAATCTGGTGTGCTAAAATCATTTCTGTAATGTTATTGCAAGTTTGGAGATTAATATGATATTGTTTCTTGAAGATTGGTGCGTATTGTTATTGAAAATATTGAGGATATATAATTGGTTGCAGAGTTTGAAAGCAAGCTCGCTCTTGGGAGAGTCTTTGCGTATTGCACCAAAGTGGTCACACAATGTCTCAAAGGCCAAAAGCAATTCCCTTGTGACCAAATGTGAGATTGGTGATAGTCTGGTGAGTGGATCAAATTGCAAACATGATTGATAATAGTTGATGGAATGAATATATACATGATAAAGGGCTGTGATCTTGTTTGCAGGAAGAATTTCTTACAAAATCAACCTCAGATAAGGGTTTAATTACTCTTATGATTAGCATGGGAGAAGCATTGAGAACTATTGCCTTCAAAGTGAGAACTGCTTCTTGTGGAGGCACGGCCTGCGTTAACTCGTTCGGAGACGAGCAACTCGCAGTTGATATGCTTGCTGATAAGCTTCTATTTGAGGTGATGTAAACCTTACAACCTTCCTTTTGCACATACTTAAAAAGGGTTGATTTGTAATGATTCTGTTGCCTTAACAATGCAAGAGAAATAATATGTGAGAGTTGGATTCTTTGATGTGATAGGCATTGCAATATTCACATGTATGCAAGTATGCTTGCTCGGAGGAGGTCCCCGAGCTTCAAGATATGGGAGGACCGTCTCAAGGTATACATACATATTATTCAACAAATTGAATATGTGGTTAGGCTCATCTCATGATTTTGCAAAATATCGGAACAGGGGGATTCAGTGTTGCTTTTGATCCACTTGATGGTTCAAGCATCGTGGACACAAACTTCACTGTGGGGACAATATTTGGAGTATGGCCCGGAGACAAGCTGACCGGGGTGACCGGTGCTGATCAAGTGGCGGCTGCAATGGGGATTTTCGGGCCTCGAACAACCTATGTTCTTGCACTCAAGGATGCCCCTGGGACACATGAATTCCTCCTACTTGATGAAGGTTTTCATGGAAGCAATTTGTCAGAATATATCTCTTACCAATTTTCTTGAAAGCAAGCAAATGTGTGTTTTAATTTGCAGGAAAATGGCAACACGTGAAAGACACTAGCTCAATTGGAGAAGGAAAAATGTTTTCCCCTGGAAACTTGAGAGCTACAACTGACAATCCTGACTATGCCAAGGTTCATTTCAGTAATTCCATTTCTTTTAATTTTTTGGGAAAATGCATAATTAGGTCTCATAAAAAGACATAACTGAGTGTAGCGTGGTGATTGAGCAGCTGATCGACTATTACGTACGTGAGAAATACACATTGAGATACACTGGAGGAATGGTGCCTGATGTGAATCAGGTATTAATGTACTATTTTTTGATCTCAAACACAACAAGTAGTGTTATACTATCATTAATGTATAATTTACAGATCATAGTAAAAGAGAAAGGCATATTTACAAATGTAATATCACCAAGTGCTAAAGCCAAGCTGAGGCTGCTATTCGAAGTGGCTCCATTGGGATTCTTGATAGAGAAAGCTGGTGGATTTAGCAGTGATGGAAAACAATCAGTGCTTGATAAGGTGATCCTTAACTTAGATGACAGAACTCAGGTTGCTTATGGCTCCAAAAACGAGATCATTCGATTCGAAGAGACCCTCTATGGATCATCTAGGCTCAAAGTGGCTCAACCACTTGCTGCTGCTTCTTGATCATCTACCCCATGCTTATGCTTATGACATGATTATGATCAACCTGCATGGAATTTATAATAATAATAATAATAATCTTTCTTGTTTCTACCTTTTTCTCACTATAAAGATGTTTCTATCTATCTTCTTCTCTACTTATTTTCCTTCCTAAAACATGCATTCTGATTTGTCCTAACTTCAATTTTCTTCTTCTCCCGTGTCGATTGGAATTCTCTGATTGGAAATACCTGTAAAAACAAAGAACACCGGGAGTTTTTCCCGGTGAAGAGACTCTGATGCTCAAGTCAGTAATCTAAGAAAAACTTGCCGTTGCTTTTTCTCTAGTGATTTTTGTCTATTTTTTCGTGTGTGTTTGAGAATAGAAAAATAAGGGTTATAAATACTCCCTGAAAGATGTGGCAGTTAGATCTTCTCCTAAAAAAGTGGAAAGTGGGCGAGATACCCGCGATCATGGCAGTTATTCAAATTTAAATTAGTTCGCTTCGAATTTAGTTCGGCATCTCATCTTGAAAGTCTAATTAGTTCGCATCTGTCTTCCTATAACACGCGAACTATCCTGTTCGCGTCCATGTTCTGCCTGCTTCTCTGTTCTGTTCGCGTCGATTGACCTTCAAGTCGGTTAAGTTTCTTAAATAGTTCGAATGTGGTCAGTTTGACCACATCACATTCCACTTTTTTATTTTCAGCTGCTGAATCAGTTAAGTCTGCAAAAATCATAAAGAAGATGGTTAATTCATATTGCACTATATATAATATCTCCTCCCATCAACTAAAATCCTATGGACATTATTATATTTATGTGGTTTTTATTTAAAAGAACAAATGATGAGAAAGAGGAAAGATGCATTGTACATAAATGGTCTATCTTTAATTATAGCCTTATGAAATGTGCTGATAACTGGCCTTTCCTCTTTCTTTTCCCACGTGGGTTTTTTTAGATTGTCTCGCGATTCATAAGTGAGACGAGTAAATGTACAAATCAAACTTTAAAAAATCGTGTATAAATTTATGAAATTTGATTTGATTAATTGATAAATGGGATCTGTTTCGAGAAAAGTAGCCGTGAGAATATCTTACATAAATTTTTATGATCTTGATACATGTATATTTTTTGAGTAACACTTGTGTGCCTCAGGGACATGGTGCCCCCAAATTAATCATTATATGGTGTTAAGTATATACTCTACGGGTATTATGTATATATACTTCAGGTATCACATTAATACGCTTATATACATATGATATATGTAGGGTATATTTATAATACCAAGAAACATAACACCTATAGAGTATATATATATAACCCCATGGGTATATAAGTTTTTGTCTATTTTTTTCTCTCTATTTGTATATATACTATTTTCGTCCCAAAATAAGTGTCTTTTAGACTTTTGTACACAAATTAAGAAATGTGTTAAAATGCCCGATTAACACTTATTTTAGTTTAATTATTTATGGGGAGCCTTTTCCTATTTCTTTTCTAAACAACCTTGTTTAACACATTTAATTTCTCAATCGAAGCAACCTTTCTTCTTTGTCTATTATTAATTCTCCCTACCACAACTAGAAATATATATACTTTTTTTCTTTAATTTCTTATTGAGTAAAATTGTGTAAATTGTTTCTGAAACAATTAATTAATTAAACATGGTGATAGAATATTCTGCCTTTTCAAAAAGGAAATGAGGATGATTGAGATTTGACCCTAACTTACCAAGAAGACCCCACTACATTATTTAATTTCACCAATTTTGATCTTATCAATCGAAAATGTTCCAAATACCTAAACATGATAAAAATATTGTTGTAACATTCTCAGGAGTCTAATTTCATAGAACTGCTTAACTCGTAGCTCATAGATAAAGGTAAATCTGTGAAAATTAATTAGGATTCTTGTTAGTGGACTTCAGAAATTGGCAAAAGCTTATATACCCCCAACGTGCCGTGCTATATATGTACACTTCAGGTATTACGTGTGTACTCGTAAGATATTAATCTTTCATGTTAAAGCGTGATATTAAACATATAATCTTCAGGTGCATACTTTTAAGGTATTATTTTCTATTCATTAATGGGTGTTAGATATAGGTATTAAAGGTATTATTTTCTATTCATTAATGGGTGTTAGATATAGGTATTACTTGTTTATTCACTAAATGTGTTGATTAATTTTTGTTATGTACGTAAGTAATACCTTAATAATATACACGTGATACGTGGGACCCCACTCTACGAAATTATATTCGTATGATTCTCTCATAAAAGTTTAGTTTTTCACAAAAACTTTTATGCATCAGGTGCATGGATCTAGGATCCATGCACCCGACCCGACCCGCGCGTGTACGCGCTTCCACGCGCGTCTGACGCGCCCTCACGCGCTCCCACGCGCCTGGGCGGATGCGCACCTTTAGGTTACGTTAAGGATACCTTTCAGTTATGTTAAGGATACCTTTAAGTTATGGTAAGGATACCTTTCAGGGATACATTTCAGTTATGTTAAGGATACCTTTAAGTTATTGTAAGGATACCTTTCAGTTATGTTAAGAATACCTTTGAAATCCTGATTCCAGGTTACATGTCATGTTATGTTAAGAATATTTTTTAGTTATGTTAAGCATACCTTTAGGTTATGTTAAGGATACCTTTAGTTATGTTAAGAATACCTTTTGGTTATATTAAGCATACCTTTAGGTTATGTTAAGAATACCTTTAAGTGATGTTAAGGATACCTTTGAAATCGTGATTCCAGGTTACATACCATGTTATGTTAAGAATACCTTTTAGTTATGTTAAGCATACCTTTAGGTTATGTTAAGGATATCTTTAATTATTTTAAGAATAACTTTTGATTATATTAAACATACTTTTATGTTATGTTAGAGATACCTTTGTGTACAAAATGTGTAACACAACTACCTTATGGATAAGGTATCTCTAACATAACATAAAAGTATCTTTAACATAACATAAATGTATGCGTGACCTAAATTAAATGTATGAAATTTGGGCACAAAGGTATCCTTAACATAACCTAAAGGTATCTCTATACATTACCTAAATGTATTCTTAACATAACCTAAAGGTATGTCTAACTTAACGTAAAGGTATGAAATCTGGGCATAATGGTATCATTAAGGTAATCTAAAGGTATTCTTACGCATTACATAAAGGTATTCTTACGCATAACTAAAAGTCATGACTAAAATTGAAAAAAAAAACAAGCGCGAAAAAAAAAAAAAAAAAGCGGGTCGGATTACCCGGATCCGACCCGGGTGCATGGATCTCTAAGATCCATGCATCTGATGCACAAGAGACTTACTCTTAGTTTTTATGTTAAAACAAAGGTATAACATCAAATTTAAAAAATTGCCACTCAAATCAATCTCTTTTGAGCAATAGGATTTGTGAATATATATATATATATATATATATATATATATATCTCACTGGTAAATATATGAAGGCCAAGAAGAACGATTAGGCAGATAGCCGGCCTGCAAATATATTCGATTCCATTATGACTGCTATATGATTAAATTAAAATAGGTATTAATTAAAATAGGTATTATTACTAGTTCTGAATTTTATTCTATTTTTTTTACTCTTTCTTTCTGTTTGTGTGAATCGTTTAATCTTTTAAGAAATTCTTTCAGAGCAAAGGCATTAATAATAATAAATTACAATTAATTCAAATTGTTATGTGTGATTAATATTTTAAAATAAGGAAATTCATAATTTATATATATGCTATTTAGAACTACATAGACCTGTATGAAAATTATAAGAATCTTAGTCAAAAATTTAAAATAGACAATGGAGTAAATTTAAAATGCATCTAAGTATATATCTAAATCATATTAAACACACACAAAGTATATGTGCAGATATTTATAAAACTATAATTTGACAAATAAAAAAAATTAATAAATAAAATAATTAGAAATATTATTTTAGGTTTGAACTAGAATTGTGCAAAAGCAGCACCAATTAGCAGGGAGATGCCCTTTGAATCTTTGATAAGAAATATAGATTAGCAAGTTTTAATTATAAATAGAAAATATTTTGAAGAGGTAATGGGATAGAGAATCTGAGTTCATTAGTTTAATTATCAAAGGATGCGATCAATTAACAAAATTATTAACAATGTCAATAAAGAATTGAGTAAAACTGATCTTGTAATTTACGAATTTAATTTCATGGAACATGTCATATTCCACGTTACACGGTTTGACTTGTAAAAATGAATTTGAATTATTAACATCAAAATTCGTCTCACTATAAATGTTGTTGTGAAACTTCGATGTTTATATATTAAACTATATTACCAACATCTATGTTTGTAATTGTGGTGCCCACACACATGAAATACTTTAACTGCTACTGCATTCATTTCAAAATAATTGTCATTTATTTTCAAATTATCCCTATATTCCTAAGCTAAAATTCAAAGATTCGATTTGATATTTTCTATGAAATTAATTTGATCATCTTTTCAGTTTTGAGTCCCTAAATTCCTTAATTAATTAAAGATATATTTATCAATTTTTATATTTCTTGATTTATTACATAAATTTCAAAACTAAGAAGTTTTTAGTGTTATTTTTAAAACATAAATCCTTGATGTTGTTAATAAAACTTAAAACCCCACAGATCCATAGTAAGATACCCCATTGATTTTTAATCCACTTGTTCAAAAGTATAGATTTTGTCTATTTTCATATACTTGCTCTTAAAAGTAGTGGCTGAGATTTACAGTATCGTGTCTTGTCTCATTTTATTTCATTGGTTTTTCCTCTATATGCATTATTATGTACAATCTCTTGTTGGAATTTTGGGTAAATTTATAAAGTTGTTTAAAGAAAAAAAATCAATTTTCCCTTCCACTTCTTGTTCCATATTTCTTACAGATGAGCAAGTTTTTGAACTTCAAATCCCCACTTCCAAAGAGATATTTTGTTCTTCCTAAAAGGGTTTAAATGAACAATCATTCTTACATTATATCATATCTAGACGGCCATTACAATTTTATTTTATTTTAAATCCCGTTTTAAAAGCATATCAAAAAAGGTGTTAAAGAAACAATAAAATATGGTGAAAGTTGTAGCATAAAAATTGATAAAAAGGAGGATGACAAAACAGCAAAATCTTTTTAACATTGTGTGCAAATAGTTTGTGACACAAAAAGTGATTTTAATTGGTAATCCCTAAAACATGACAGCAGCCACACCACATCTCTCTCTCTCTCTCTCTCTCTCTCTCTCTCTCACTACAATATAACAAACCAAACATTCCCCATTTTCACACACTGCAAAATCACCATAGTAAGTGAAACCCCATTTTCATATATATGCTTTCATGTCTCCTTTTCTCTTTCTAATTCTACACTCGTTTGGATTCATCAACGGCCATGAATCTCAACACAACTGATTAATCAATTCTTTCCCCTTTTTCTTCTCCTTCCCATCACAAATTATTCCAGAAAGCATCATTCTCCCAGCTAAATTTGTGGCAACTCTTGAAGTAAGTGGTCTAAATCTTGATCTGGGCCTTGTTTATTTTTCTCTACTTGATCATATTTCCAAAGATTCTGAAAAGGGAGAGTGATTCTTGAAGTTATGGAGAAAAGAATTATTCTGATTCTTTCATTTTTTTTTTTTTTCCCATTTAAGTGCTAATCAGATTAGTGTCAACACTTGATATCATCCAATCAATCTAACATGAAATGAATGTGAAGTTCAGGGCATGGAAACACTGTATCCAAATTCACAGCTTGTATCAAACTCAAGCTGGGTTATACATGAGGGCCAAAGCACAGCATGGACTAAAGATGAGAACAAACTGTTTGAAAGTGCTCTTGCAATTTTCGATGAGAAAACTCCCAACAGATGGTTTAAGGTTGCAGCCATGATCCCTGGCAAGTCTGTTTGTGATGTAATAAATCAGTACAGAGAATTAGTTGCAGATGTTAGTGATATCGAGGCTGGTTTGGTCCCCATTCCTGGCTACTTGGCTTCTTCCTTTACCTTGGAATTAGCAGATCCTCGCGGTTTTGATGTGTTGAGGAAGAAATCAAGAAATTCTGATCAAGAACGAAAGAAAGGGGTTCCTTGGACTGAAGATGAACACAGGTATATCATCATCATATGTCTTTAATTCTAACACTTAGTTTTTTCTAAATTGCAATTTTAACCGACCCACCCTTATTTTTTATATTTGCTTTAATATTTTAGCAAATATTGAAAGATTTGGTTCAAATTGCAATTTAGAATGAGACTGTGAGTATATGTATTTATAACTAGTGGATCAGGATCCTCTGTTGTCCTTATTTATGCATCCAAAACGATGTCGTTTTAGTGCATAAAAGGCAGATGATCATCGTGATCCAGCCACATGGTTTGTGGTGATCAAACTTTGTTGCCAATTATGGTGAAAAATGGATGGCAGGCGATTTCTGTT
Source organism: Scutellaria baicalensis (assembly GCA_005771605.1). NCBI lineage: Eukaryota > Viridiplantae > Streptophyta > Magnoliopsida > Lamiales > Lamiaceae > Scutellaria > Scutellaria baicalensis. The sequence goes on along the minus strand of CM016721.1, from coordinate 65,699,162 downwards.
AGGATTACAGAAGCATGGAAAAGGGTATTGGAGAAACATATCAAGAAACTTTGTGATCTCAAAAACACCAACACAAGTGGCAAGCCATGCTCAGAAGTACTATCTAAGACAGGTTTCAGGAGGCAAAGACAAGAGGAGGCCAAGCATACACGACATAACGACGGTTGGCCTCGACGACGACTCGTCGGCCATCAAGCACAACGAGGCCATTACATCTGTTCACATTAATCCCATGAGTAGTGGTTCAAAGATAGTAATGGATTGGAAAGACAAGAACGTTGATGTGTCTAATTTGATGGTGTTCGATGGGGATTCATTCCTCTCATATCCACATCACGACATCGCCAAACATAGCAGTCACTACATCTTTAAATCACCAAGGTTTTGTGGTTGATGAGCATATGTTGGGTTCGGAAAACAAATGTTATGGTTGAAATGTAGCTATCAGAAAGTGACTATAACTATCTACTTCCATCATTGAACCAATGTATGATCCTACCTATCTGCTTTGCCTATGGAAAGCTACTCATGAATTTGTCTATGTATCTGATGAAATTCATGTTTTCTTCATCATATATTCTTGAAATTTATCCTATCTTACTGCAATATTAATTGAAGAAAAGCAGTATTAATAACCACTTGGTAAATAACTTTGTCCAGCATTATATATATATATATATATGATGTCTTTTTCATTGCAATAGTTGCAATTAAATTATAGCATTAACTGAATAAGGACAATATTGCTTTAAGATCGATCACATCGTGTTGTCTGGTCTGAGTATGATTTCCACTAAAATGAATAAGCATCTTTTGCTTTAAATTCATTCAAAAAATTATAAGATCCACAAATTATGAATATTATTGGGGTCATACATATGTAACATTTTCACATAGCTTTTCATTGATTGGAAATCATGCAATATTTGTAGGATATTGCAATCTCTTTTTTCATTTATTGGTCAATGGTGGCATATTCCACATGGTGTGCAGCTTCACATTAAAGTCCACAGATAATTAATCATTGTTTTTCTGATTCTCTTTTCTCACTTTCTTTGCAAAACAATGTAGAAGATATTTTTACTTGCATAAATTGTACACTCATTTTCTGTTCCTTTCATCCTTAAAACTCAAGATGTCATAATTGTAATAGGGCTAAAATCAATACATACAGTTGAAGATGATTGAAACTGCAAATAAGACTTCACAAATGAAATGTAGAAAAATCTTATTTTTAATTATGATAATATTTATGTATAAAATCATGTAAAAGTTTCGTATTTTACGCAAACTAATCATACATATTACATATAAACATTTGAAATTATAAAGAGCTTATTGAAAGAAATTATATAAAAGATCAAAATCGATCTTTACTTTAGTTGCAAATATAATTACTGTTTAGGAAATTGATTCAGAAGAAAAGACACTTGATTCAAAACGCATGATTGTTTGACTAATAATTTGTAAGTGTCCAAATACATGCATGATTTCAACTAATGATTGATTGAATTTTAAGGAAAATTAATGTAATTAATGAAAGTAACTGTATCTCACAGTTTATAATAAATTTATACAAGATTAATATCTCACAGTCTAGAGTGTGTGTGTGTGTGTGTATATACTACTATGTTTTTGACGTTGTCATTTGTATGCTTAATAAGAAAATTGAAGCTATAGAAAAGAGTGTATTAGCCACTAATATCTATAATTATATAATATAGAATGGCAAAGTGGAAAGCTAGTGGCTTTATATACTAATTATTGATGTGGTTGATAAGTGAATGGATGAGTATGTGAGTATATTTTTATAATGTAAAGGTCAATTAGGACTCTAAAAGATGGATTCACTTGTAAAATCTAAAATTAAAATATTAGACTCATTTGATTTACTACAATGTCAATCTTCAAACACAAAAACTTATCTGAGACGGTTCCGTGAGACAGATTTTTTTTATCCATTAACTCAACTCATTTCCATGAATTTATAGGTGACTTATGAAGTGTGGATTGTGGGTTAACCCGTCTCACGTAAAAAGATCAGTGAGACGATCTCACATAAGATTTAGTCATCTTCAAAATAAAATAATTTTACTAACTTTAAACCCCATTATTTATCTCATCAAATAGACAAATACATTAGGGTTAAAAAACATGGTATAGAATAATAGCCCTAGCCGAAAACGGAAAGACTAGTTTTTACATTCACATTGGATAAGAATAGTGAGTAGATAACTAGTTAATTAATGGACATTTTCTAGTTTTGTTGTACCCACAATTTCGTTCCAATTTCTATTTTTATGCTTCCTATAAAATTGTATGCTATTTTTATTTGTTCTATAAATGTCACTCACCATATTAGTCATGTGTATTTTTTTCACATACATATGTCTAATTAATGTATCATGATATCACTTCATACCAACTATCTAAGTTAAGTACTTAATAAATATTATGAGTTACATGAGGAAATTAGAGGTACATTTTGTCTCTTAACTATATTAACTATCATCTCTTTATTTGTGTGAAAATAAGTAGAAATACATCAATAAATGTATTACATTTGAGTCCCTCAAAGTGAAATCTTTTAATTCTCTAAATTATATATATATATATATATACACACGAGTATCAGCACATGCGCCGTATATGGAGGATGAATTATTTAAATCAAAATTATTATAATACTATTAATCATAGATAATAATTTTTCTACAAGGATATACAATTTATAATTAAATTAAAAAAAGTATAGTATTTAGAGTTATACTCATAATAGAACTCTATAAGATTTTGATTTAGAATTCTTTTATAAAATTATTTAAATATGAAAATCATAAATTACTATTATAACCTTAAATAAAATCTTTAATAAGGATAAAATAGGTAATCCATATTTTGTAAGAAATATTCATACTTTTATATAGATAATAGAAATAGATATATATTATCATTGATAAGTTGACATTGAACCATCTTTTCTTTTACTTTTCTACTAATTGTGCATACATATTTGTAGAAAATCCTATCACATAAAATCTAAAAGCAAATATATAATTTTCCGGAATTCAAATAATCAATTTCCAAACAAATAATGATAATAATCTCTTACATGGTGGTATTGAGAAAGGAAAGCACGTTGAAACAATTTACATGGGAAGTTAAGGCAACTAAGTATTTACAGTCGAAAAAGTAAGCAAAATTCGATGGAGTTTAAACTTCTACAACACAAATTCCACAATTTTCTGATGATTGTTTGGCAGCAACAATTCCAAAATTTATTACTCTACTACATACAAAAAACATAACTAAATTCGAAACTCAACCAGGCTCTCACCAAATACCAGCATGAAACCCAAAAAGGGAAAAAGAAAAAATGTCAGAATTTATGAACAAGGCACCTAAAGAAGAGTATGCAAGAATGAGGAGTGGAAGGGGAGGTATATTCAGACCTATAATTCACACATTCAGAAGAGTGTTGGCGTCCAACGGCCTAACAGTAGCGGGACAATCCGTTCGTGGCCCGGCCAGGGACCAATACGCAAGTATGTGGGCATGCTCTATCTGTGATCCTGAAGGTATCAACTCGATGTTCCAGTTTGGCCGCGCCATTCTCAAGAGATCTTGACCATTTCCAGATTCTCGATATCCTTGCACCCACAAGTACCGTAGAGAAGTCAGCTGCAGAGCAGCCTCAGCCAGTGCACGTTCGCTGAAACAGCACCCTCTCATTTCTAACTTTTGCAGACTCGGGCACCCTTTGGAGAATTCCATAAGTCCACCATCGGACTCGCCAACATACCCGAGAAGCATCCATCTCACGTTCATGCTATATCGCCCTATGTAACTGAGACCCACATCTGTGAGCCCACCAGGGCGGAGGTACAAGGCAAACCTTCGAAGTTTATGGCAACCCATTAGAAGAGAACGAACTCCGTTGTCCAGTGGCAAATCAGTAATTCTTTCCTCTCGGTCTAGCAAGACCAACCGAAAGTCACACAGGTTCTTTGAGTGGGTGCCCATGCATTCGAGTGATGCATTTGTGATATCTGAGACATAGACAGCCAAGTATTCCAGCTCAAGGCATCCTTGCGCCAAAGCTATTAGTCCTCTCTGTGAAACCACACCTTCTACATCTTCCATCTCTTGTTCATCAGCACCACGCTCTATCCTAAGCCTTTTCATTCCCTTGCAATATTCAGCAAGAACTTCCAATCCTCTATCTCCGATTACATTTCTTGTCTGTTTCATATTGGCAATCACAGACTGGGTCAATTTCATATGCATTGAGAAGAATAAAAATATTACAATAACTATGGTATCTACTAGGTCCAGTATGAATAAAAAATGGAGCTTTCACCCTCATATCAGTCAATCCATCATTTTACCCACAACATTACCCCAAAGGGCAAAACGATTATTCTTGCTATGATCGAACTCAGACCTACAATAAAGTTGGGAGCAACAGTGCATGAAAGCCAACCATCTACTATTTTGGTCTAGCCAGATACATTAACAGACTATGATGACACAGATCTCTTTTATATTTCCCTCTTATTTTCTCTCTCATGATTGCTATCATTATAAACTTGGTCACATTTGAATGCTATTGTCCAACTAGAAATCGACTTATTCTTCATTAAAATTCACCTGGTGTGCATATTGCATTGCAAATAATATTTGGACAAAGATGGCAATACTCAATTTCATCAGGTAGCCCAAGAGTTCTACATTATCTTAACCTTGGTTTTGAGTTAAATCACCACTAGAACAACAGAGCCTGGATGACACTAACCAACATTGCTTCACATATATTAAAAGTAAATTATTACAAGGATTAGACTCGTAGAGTTGTCAGAATGAATTAACACAGCATATGTGATAGAGAAGATTAAAATTCCTGATTCCCAAATAAATAAACCAATCAAAAATATCAAGCACATAAACACTTTATTACTGCAAGAACGCAATATATAAAATGACAAAACAGTTAAAAGAAAGCCTTACCTCAAGTATTTCCAAGTTGGGACATCTCTGCAGTAACAGACAATGGCCTTCAGTGTCCAGAAGAGCATAGAGGAGATCCAGTTTTTTAAGCCTGGAAGCGAAGGGATACACAATGGGCATTTCTCTGTTCCCCAGGTACGTAAGACCCAAGCGGCACAACCTTGGTGGGAATGCAACAGCAGCATACCTTTCCAATTGCTCATTGAAAACACCTTCTCCAACCTGCCCAGGAGGCTCACTAAAAGAGCCACCACTGAACTCTTCCAATGAAGATGCAGCTCTAAGAAAACCAATGAGGTCTGCAATCTCACAGTCACTAATTTTTAATGAGGCCAAAGATGGGCATTTTCTCGCTATCAGTTCAAGATCAGCAGCTCTGACTTGTATGAGTTCAGTCATGTAGAAGTTCAAATTTTCAAGAACTGTGTTGTTCGAAGCAAGCTCACGCAGCCATTCTCCGTCAATTTCATCTATGGAACTCTCTTCCAAAAACAAATTTTTCAAGTTCCTATAGAAAAAACAAAATATTCATATTAACTTAGGAAACAAAATTATTGCACTTAAAGAAGATCAATCTTACTTTATAATTTGCAAAGTCTACACTGCAAATTTCATGAGAATTACTAGATATTACAGCATAACCTATGACATCCAACTAAAACTTGGATAGACATGACAAAGTCAGCCAAATTTTCTTGAAAACCATTTTGGTTTTGAGATAAATTTTTCCTCCTCTCTAAATGGAGCTTACTATGAGAACAAGTACAAATTGTTTTCTACTTCGACATTATAAAATCTACACTCTGCAAACCTTCATATCAGAATGAGATCATCTAAAGGTCCTGGAATTTGAAAAATCAAAAAGTTACATGCATAAATATCTTAAATAAATAAATTAAGCATTCATTGGTAATTTACCCCAAGAGTTTGAACGAGATCAGTACATTTCTGCCAATTGCCAAACTACTACAAGCCAGAGTTTGAACTTCACTAAATGCTAAGAACATATATACTCTTCTGTAGAATCTTACAGTCACCAACAGAAGAGTTGTAACATCTCATTAAGATGGCAGATTTCAATAAATAACTATTCAAAATATAGCATGCCGAGTTTGAACATGTGATTAAACTGAAGCTCTTATCCCTCATACTTAAGAGCATAACTTCCTTCAATGCTAGAAAAAAGGATTGGATTGGATTGGTTTTGAATATCAATTTCGCCAACCTGAAAATAAAATTCCCATAGCTAACTTCATATTCAGCAAGCTTAATCAAAATGCTTAAGATATTATTTCTTTAAGTTTTCTTTATAGACACCAATGATCTATTTGTATAATGGACAAAAAAAAGAGGGAAGCAAGTTGCAATTGAATAGATACAATAAAAAAGAGGTATCATCCTTATAGGTGGACAAAATGAGTAATTTTTTTGAAAATGATAAACAGGCCATTCTTCCCAAAAATTAATGATAAGTTCTTTTGCCTCAAACTCTCCAAAAATAAAACAATTCATACATAATGTTTTCACATACATATGCTGATATGCCACCAAAACAAGTTTCTCTTTCGAGAAAACTTCAAAATACCCAAATCTTTGCACATCAATCATAAATAAAAACCAAGAATAAATCATATTGTTCCTCAAATTATCCTAACACTTAATCTCCACAAGATAAACAGTAAATCCAACTTTCCTAAGTTTTTAAAGAACGTAATTTTAAGGAGACATTTTAAATTCAACCCAACACTTTATCTCCATGAGATAAACAGTGAACCCAAGTGTGTTTTATGATTGTTTTAAGTTATTTTTGTCATTTTCACTTGATACTTTCTTTATCTATTTTATATGTTGAAGAAAATCAAGGTCTTCAAGCTCACCTAAAGACTTTATTGAAGACAATTACATAATCTTGGACAAATTTTATCTAAAATATATTTTTAAATTTTGTTTTTAACCATTGTCAAATCCTAGAAAAAATGAATCCAACTAATCAAGCAAAGCTTTCAATCAAAATTATCAGTCCAGCAAAAATAAGAGGACATGAAATGATCCAGGCAGGAGGTGGGCAGTTTAAGGAAACCGATTAGCCCAAAAATGGGGCGGCCACCTAATGTCAACCAAAATTCAAACTGTACAACGTTGTCTTCAACAAGTCTCTGAAGTTTAACACATCGGAAATGTGATTCCAGATTAAAAAATTTTGAAAACCCAAAAAGAAGAAAGTATAAGAACAAAACAAGAAATGCATGTGCCAATCACAGGCTCTTCAAACAAAATCCAAAATTACAAAATCAAGAATCAAAATTTTTAAATGACTGGACTGATCAATCAATACAGAATCGTATATACCTGGATACCAAAAATGATCCCAAAAAGAAAAAAAGACCAAGAAACATAAGAATTGAACTTCACGGCTAATTTCTACTAAAAGTATAAAAGTCAAACTCAAGTTTCACCAAGTTTCATGTATATACAACGACCTATTTAAGTACCTCAATCAATTTCGATCCAGAAACTAATGAACCAAAGATCAGCACAAGAATCGTAAGAAACAACAATTTCGAAACAATAAAGAGTATAATTTGATCTACACAAAAATTAAACGCACAAACTTGCCAGTAAATCCTTTTATCCAGAAAGAAAAACGAATATATATATATATATATATATGAACAGGCAAAGTCATATTAGACAAGTTTATACTACCTGCAAAAGCGGCCTATATGCATAAGCCCATCGGTAGAGAAACCCGAACACTTATCGAGCCTCAAGACCTCTAGAACCTTCCCGGCCGACATAGCCAGCAACTCGAGATCTGAATCCTTCACAATCATTCGCCGGAAATGAAGGACCTTCATTCTCCCAAAAGACCTGATAATTTCCTCCACCCAGGGAGTAACATATCCACCCCAATCCTCGGGAATCAGATTAAACATGGCGGCGCGTGGCTTACCTTTGAGCTTCAGCGATTCGAGATGGGGGAAGCGCCGCGACAGCCGCTGCGGCGTGGCGGTGTAGCAGAGGGCAATAGTGATGTGCTTGCGCGTGATGGCGTCGATCTCGTACCATCGCTTGCATACCAGGGAGACTGCATCCCGGTCGCGCGGGTCCTGCACGTAGGGGATCACGCACTCCCAAACGATGTCGTATGCTCCGCTGCTGCTACTGCTACAGCCAACGGCACATCGACTCCGACTGCTACCAACGGTAGCACAGCCGTTGGATTTATGCGATTTCCATCCATCCATTATGAATAATTTTCAACCTAGAAATCGAGCATAATAAAACAGAGAGAATCGAAAAGACAATAATTGGGTAGTAGAAAGTGGGATTGAAGATTGAATAAAGGGTGTTGATGAGAGAGTGATCAGAGAGCCGCGAATGGGATAGGCGAAGATTGGATCCAAGGACGCAGAAGTCTGGGTGGAGGGTGGGGTAGGGGGGTTTGTCCTTGATAAGTGTGTGTTGTGTGTGTGAGAGAGAGAAGAGAGAGAAATGATGGTGGACTCTGGGGGAGGAGGACAGAATAGGTGAAAGTGAACCAATGGGGAATGCCAACGTCAAAATGGCCCAATTTCATGCTCTCCATTTCTATTTTATATCTATATATATATATATATGTATGTGTGTGTGTGTGTGTGTGCTACGCCTAATTATTTCATCTTAATTCAATTTTCTTTTACCTACTTCTATAGATCATGTGATGTAATGAAACTAATTTTTACGTATTTCAAAATATTCACCTTCAATACATCAATTTTTCTTGTAATTAATTTTTTATCAACCTAATTAATGTTATAATTTCATTTTTATATCCTCATGCCATTGGGGTTGCTTTTTTTCTTTTCTTTAATCTCTCTTACAGAAGAAAGATGTTAAGAGTTTAGATCGTTCTCAAACGCTACTTTCCAATTATCAAAATATTTTTACATAAAATAAATTCTGATGCAACCGCAGTGTGACGAATATATTTATAGTTGGAAAAAAATTATAGATGCAAAAAACATATAATGGTACTCAAGCTTATTTATGCCTGTAAATATATTTTTATAGTTAATAAATACATACTTATTTATATATGTAAAAAATATGTATGTAAATATATATATATATATATATATGAATCTTGTTTCATGTGAATTGTGAGTCCATCTCACAATAAACCAACTCATATTTAAAAAAATATATCTTTATTAAATGCATCATTATTTCTCTTCCGAAATCTCCCTCAATTGGATGTCACGTGACAATTTTCCAACCAAATTCGAAATTTCTGACGACATCGGACCAAAATCGAACAATTATTCAAGTTATGAGACTAAATTAGAGAAGTAAATAGTTGTGGACTAATGCGAAAAAGACAATAATTATGAGATCAAATGTGATTTTATCCACGTGGAATGCAATATAAAATATCTTTTTTTTCCCGTTTTTGGAAAGACTAGTAATTTACCCGTGCGATGCACGATTTATAATATAAGATCTATTAGTTTTGACCTTTCTAATAATATAATGCGATATTATTATATTAACCTGAAATTATATATTAATAAGAATCTAGACATATTATCTTTAATGTGTTATATCTTAAATAATATTATAGTTTCGAAATGCAAACTATAATATATAAATGTATGTTTATGTTAAACAATGAATTATAAAATATATATTTGAAATATAAGGTTGTTAAATAAATATCAATTTTATACAACCATTAATACTGTAAATTAAAATTAATTAAATTAAATTTGGTATTGATAAACATTTATTGTGTTATGGATGTTAAACAAAAATTTATACTTGAAATGATACCTCCTAAAGATATATATGTTATGCATGTTGCAGTTAATATAAATATAATTACTATAATTAAATATATTGTTTTATTCTTTGATTTATCTTTACTAACAATTAATTAATATATTGTTTTATTATTTGATTTATAATTACTAACTAAGGCATTAGTAAATATTTCCTTTGTGTTCACAATTATAGATTTCTTTGAAATTTTAGTCTAATTAATGCATACAACTTAATTATTTCAAGTTAAAGAAAAGATATATGTCTTTCAAATAACTACAATATCTTGATATATATTTAAATAAGGAAGGTAATTCAATATTCAACTCACTTGTATTGACAAATAGATCAAATAATTATACCAAAATGTTTTTCATTGTTATTAATTTCTCAAAAATTCTAAAACTAATAATTTTAAAATTATTCTTTAAATTTTTAATGTAAAGTTTAATTAGTCATTTGTTTTTGTATTTGTAACTTCGTTAAATATAACTATACACCAAAATTTAAATATCAAATTTATGTTTTTCATAGATTGAAACAAAATTTAAAATGGAAAAGTTATTTAATTTAATAATTATGATTTATATAGAATAGGTAATAAAGACAAAATAAACCTACATAATCCTACCTATAGACCCTAATCCAACTTAGAGGGCCCCACAATTCTAAAAAATATAAAAAAAATTCTTTTTGATTTTTAAATTCTTGTAACTACTTTATTTCCATTTTTCCATTTATAGTATGTCAAAATAGGAGGGAAAATTAATTATTATTATTTTTATAGAAGGTCTTCTTTTTATATATAGCAATCCAATTATCAGGTGGGGCTTAACAGAGGCTCACATAAGTCCTCACACATCAATTATCTGGACAGATATATTTTCATATCCATGTTTGTTTTAATAACTATATAATATATTTATTTATATAATTAATATTCTTATGCTACATATAATTATATTTAAGGTAATAACTTCATATAAATGAAGTAATATATTTACATAACATATTAATATATTTAGATAAAATTAATAGTGTATCTGTGCGTTTCACGGTATGTGATATAAAATGAGGTGGATAGAAGAATGAGGGAAACGATGGGCACATGGGAGTGCTATTCTTCTATAAATAATTACTTAATTTTTGTAGTATCATTTTTCCTAAAGTATTTATGAGAGTGTAATTGGTGTGCATGGGAGTGCTATCTTTTTAAATAAATAATTGCCTAATTGTTATAGTATGATTATTTTTTTCTAAAGACCTGACAGCGTTAATAGTTTTGTCCGAATTATATGTAGCTGTAATTATTTTCATTTAAAAAAGAATATAAATGCAAATGTTTTGTTCATTCAGTTAACTGTAGAAATTAATGTACGAACAACCATCTTAAATCAATCACAACTACATTGTTAAGACACATGTACTATACTTTTATTTTTCTTTCTCTAAACAAAATCAGATTAATTAAAAACAAAAAAAAAAAAAATCAGATTAATTATTTAAAAAAAAACAAGAAATGCAAATATTAAGAAGAGCACAATTTTAATAGGAGGCTGGACCCGTTATGAATACAACACTACTAGAAATCACTTAAATTCCAACGGAGCAATTCCGTTGGAATTTTGTGAAATACCGTTGGAATTTTGCAAAATTCTGTTGGAATTCTTCATTCCAACGGAAATTCCAACGGAAGTGGACCGTCGGAAAAAGGGGCGTTGGAATTTAAATTCCGACGGAAATTCCAACGGAAAAATGATTCAAACGGAACATTCCAACAGTACTTTTCTATTGGAATATACAATCACAAAAAAAATTCCAACATTATTCCAACGGAATTTCCAACGGAATTCAACGCTGTTGGAATTCTGTTGGAAATTCCAACGGTTATTATTTTCGTTGGAATTTCTGTTGGAATTTGATTATTTTCTAGTAGTACTAGTTTAATAGTATTCTAAAATTATGCCAAAATATTATTATTGATTTCATTTTTACATATAAACCGATGATGTGATTATCTTGATTTTTTGTAAGATATTGTTTCCCTTATTCTTATGTGTCACTTGACATTGATAAAAAAGGGAAGATAAGTCTAAGGGCATTTGTTACCAGAACACGTAAAAGATTTAATAATAAAATAGACTTTAAAATAATTTGAGATATATAAATGAATTAAATATAAGCAAGATGATTCGAGTAATGAGTTAATTTGTTGGGAGGTACAAAATCGAGAAGAAGAGAAGAATATCCTCTGCAACCGTCTAGTCACCCTCTGCCCCAATTTCGTCAAGCTTCGTCTCTGTCTGTGCGCCGCTGCCTCTACCACCTCTTCCTCTGTCGTCAACTTTCTCGACGCCACTCCAGATTCGTCGTCATCTCATTTAAAAAAGAAGAAGAGAAAAGAAGAGTCGGTGTGACGATGGAAAATCTTCATCTTAGAATATTCCTAAGCATATCAAAAAAGAATTCTTATTTGAAAGAAAGAGAAAGTAAAGAAAGAATACTCAAAAGTCTGCTTTTACTGCATTGAACTTAGTTGCAGTACGGCAAATTCATTTTCATAATTTATTTATAATAAAAAATTATGTAAAATAGTCTCATCTAATACTACTACTAATAATAACAATAGTAGTAGTAATAATAATAATAATATAATAATAATAATAATAATAATTATTATTATTATTATTATTATTACTATTATAGATACACTAATTAGATGTTTGGGAAAGTTGAATTTATCATATGACCCAAATGTTCAACAATAAAATTAATATATTTTGCTAAAAAAAAATTCTAATAGAAGTTTTTCTTTAAAAAGAAAAAAGAATAAATTAGAAAATAATGAAAGGATTTTCGTTGCAGAGACTATTCAGTACCTTTAAAAAGAAAGTAAATGAGAATGGAATAATTTGGCATTTGAAAGTAACTTAACTTCAACGATTTATAATATACTATTATGTTTACACAGCCTAAATTTTGTATCAACAATTCCACACTTCATTAAATATTATATGATCTTATTTCTTAAAGTAGATTTTCATGATTCTAAAATTAGTATATCTCGTAAAATAATTTATGATTCAGCCTAACATTCATTATACATAAATGTATATTAAAATAGAGTTACTCTCATGTGCACTAGTGATCCGTGCAACTGGGCCTTGTGCGGGCCCGCGCCTCTTTACTTTTTTCGCCTGTTTTGGTAGTTACCTTCACGTTATGTTAGTGTTACATTCGTGTTATGTTAGGGTTACCTTCGCGTTATGTTAATGTGACCCAATCTCCAGATTTCATACCCTTAGTTTAAAATCATTCAACTAAAATAACACGAAGGTAACACTAATATAATATGAAGGTAACACTAACATAACATGAAAGTAACATTAACATAACATGAAGGTAAAAAAAATGTTAATTATACCTTCATGTTATGTTAGAGTGACACTCACGTTATGTTACGACTACCTTCATGTTATGTTAGGATTACCCTCATGAGGGTAACCCCTAACATAACATGAAGGTAACTCTATCATAACATTAAGATAATCCTAACATGAGGATATGACTAACTGGAGTGAATCTTGGTGGGTTTGAGCGCACCCACCAGGCGCATGGGGGCGCTTGAGAACGCGTTGGGAGCATGAAAACGCGCGTTAGAGACGCGTGGGATGGTCAACCCGGGATCCATGTACCAGTTGCACAAAATATTTTGCCATTAAACTATTGTTTAAATTCTCATTTAAAACTATACGCTACTCAAAATAAGACCAACTTAAATATTAAGGTAATCTCTAACATAACATGAAGGTAACTCTATCATAACATTAAGGTAATCCTAACCTAACATGAGGATATGACTGACTGGAGCGAATTTTGGTGGGTTTGAGCGCACCCACCAGGTGCATGGGGGCGCGTGAGAACGCGTTGGGAGCATGAAAACGCGTGTTAGAGACGCGTGGGACGGGTCGACCCGGGATCCATGCACCAATTGCACAAAATATTTTGCCATTAAACTATTGTTTAAATTCTCATTTAAAACTATACGCTACTCAAAATAAGACCAACTTAAATATTAGTGTTTTATTATGTAGATTAGGACCTTTAAGAAAATGACTTACAATCTTATTTTATTTAATTTCTAAACCTTTTTACATCGATTGACAACTCTCACATTTTGTGGACCCTTTTTTTTTTTTGTAATTAAGGAGTTGGGCTCAACTTGTTTTACATTCATAATTAACGTATTTGTTTTCGTATTTCAACTCTTAATATGTAATAACTCCACTTGAACTTAATTTTGGGCATGGATGTAGACCATTATTAGATTAATATTTGGTTCGACTAATCTTATTTTATATTAATTATTATAATGTGTATACATAACACATTATATGTCATAGACGGTATATAAATATGGGATTAAAAAAATAACCTGAAATGTATATGACTTTGACACTTTGTAAATTAAACTATTTTCCTTAATTATGCTCTAATCCACATGGATTTTATTTTGCAACAAAAACTCATTTTCTAATTAAATTTCAAGCCAAAAAATCGAACTTTCATTCAATTTATACTCAATTGAGGTTGAATCAAATGGTAATCAAAATTTGATTCAGGTGTTTCGTTTGTATTGAGATGTGTAGATTTTATTTATTTTGGCAAGAAACGGGCCGGGGACATCAAATTCAACTTTGGCAAATAAAAAAAAGTGATTAGGGAACACAAAAACTCATGTGAGACGGTCTCACGGATAGTTTCCGTGAGACGGATCCTTATTACCCATTAATTGAATTCATATCCACAGACTTTCATATGAATTGTTAAGTGTGGGCTATGAGTTGACCCATCTCACGAAAAAAGATCCATGAAACGGTCTGATAGAAGACTTGCTCATTAAGAAAAGGGTTCAAATTGTAAAGTGAAAAACTTGTGGACTTTTGGGTGCAAACGGAAAGTATAAAGTTTAGATAGTAAATGAAAAACAAAATGTAACATCCCCAATTTATTTAAATTTAAAACCAAGAAAAACGCGTATAAATTAATTTTTATTTGTAGCGGAAATTTATAAATAAAAATTTGAAACAAAAATTTAAATAATTACTCAAAGGCAATTTAATGGGAATGTTATAGAAAATTCTTGACTACCATGCAAATTAAAAACGTCATAAATTTTCAAAGAAGTAGTGAAGACAATAAAATGCTAAAATGAAATTATTTAGAGAAAAACATTCAATCACTAGTTATTTTAAACAAAAGATAATAAATTGTCTCTAGCCACCGTGCAGCCACCATCTTGCGTCCATGAATCTGAAATGTTAGATTTGTTTAGGGTGAGCAGAACACGAGCTCAGTGGGGACATGCTTGTCTAAATTAAAGGCAACATGCGAAATAAGACAAATATCACAACATGCATAAAAACATTTTCCTCATCTTGGGATTGACCAATTAACTCTTAGCACGAAGGGCAATACCCGATGACCTACTTTTGATCCTTGGACCTCTCGCGTCCCTGACACAACAAGTATTTTCATAAATAATTTTCCTCAAACACATTGTATCAATTCATCAATCACTTCACATAAAGCATTTAATAGAGACAAACACGTAAAGGAAATCTCCACCTTAACAATTAAAAAACCTTGAATGCTATGAGAATGAATGCAAGCTTATATCTCGTGATTCACACCTTCTTCGTTACCTAGTCACCCAAAATAAAAGGGAAAACACACTTAATATTTATTCTATATTTTAATAATCTCTACTATTTATTTTAGATTGAACTAAGACTCTAAAGGGTCTTAAATTAAATCTGGATTATCCTGAAAATTAAGCTAAAGTCTTAGGGGTATATCTGGAAATTCCAGAATATCATTAATTTGATTTAGGGTCAACACAAATATACAATTACATGTGTTGCATCACCTAACATCTATATTATCTGGTGGACCCCACATCCACTCCCTCTCCTTCAAGTACACCAATCCCCTCTCTCTCTCTCTCCTGTGACCTGTCATCTCTCTCTCCCGCCATCTGTCTCCCTGCTATCTCTTTTTTTTTCCCTCTCTCTCTCTCTCCTCCCTGCTCTCTTCTTTCGGCCATCTCCCTAACTCTCTCCTTAACTCTCTTTCTCTTCTCTCTCCTTCCCTCTTGGTCCCCTCTCTTTCTCTCTTGATTTCTTTGTTCTTCTCCTTCTTAATATATTTTATCTAAACATTAACATGTATAATCTACTATTTTGCAACATAGTGAAAATCTATATCCAATAATTGAATTACTGTAGAATTTAAATATGAAGGAATTATCATCTTAGTCTACTTGATTCTACTCCTAATCAATTCTATCACATATCCCTAATTAATTAACTAGAGATTAACCTATATTGATCCAAATACTACTTTTAAAAATTTGAAGAAAAGAGACTGGGAAAGAAAGAAAAGCACGTACCTTTCTGCCGTTTTTTTTTTTTTGGAAAACTGAGAAACCCTAGAATTCTATTCCTAATTATTTATAGATTGCTTTTACGGGCCCTCAATCCTTGTTGGCCACACTTAATAATTATTTACTTATGGGCTCACCACTAACACAACCCATCTTATTTTTATTATCTTGATTAATTTAATTTTCTATAAGATACCAATAATTTATTAATTATTATACTAGAATATTTATTAAAATTTGGGTTGCTACACAAAATCAAATTTAATTTTGACTTTTTTTATGTGTTAAATGTGAAAAATTAGTCTGAGTGGACCATTTTTCAATTTGCAGCATAAATCTTTTTTTTTTTATTCAATTACAATCTTGAGGTTCTGCATTTTATTCGATTGCAATTTAAACCACTTTTCCAACTATTTTTTCAGAAAAGTGGAACTCACGTGACTCGCACATGATTTATTTTTTTCATTAATTTGCAACCTAAACTTTATTTCTATTATCCAATTGCAACCTCAAATTATGAAATATATATATATATATATATGTTAAATCAAAGATTGCAATTAGAAACAAAGTTTAGGTTGCAAAGTGAAAAAATTAAATATATAATGTGCTAAAAAAAAGTGTTTAGGTTGTAATCGAATAAATTCTCTAAAATTTCAAGGTTGTAATCGGATAAAAAAACAAGTTTAAATTGCAAAGTAAAAAAAATCAATACTTCAGATACATTTTTACATTGAACCCTTTTTTTGTTTTTTCAATTTAACCCGGTTTTATTATCTATTTTACATGTCTGTATAAAGTTGTGTTTGATATATGTGCGTAGATTTATATATTCTAATTAACATAATATAATCATTTGATTAATTTTAAAAGTTCATTTAATCATAATTAATGCTGAATACAATCAGTTCCATTAAGTGTATATATGAGTTATCTATCATAATATAATCATTTAATTGATTTTAAAATTTCATTTCATCATAATTAATGCTGAATACAATAAGTTCCATTAAGTTTATATATGAGTTATCTCATTCATTTCTAAGTATCTATACACATATGAGCTAGCTAGCTAGGGTGATTAATATATACATATATATATATGTAAATATATAACAAGTTTTATTCTCATTATTATATCCATCCTATGTAGCATAAACACTATGCAATACTTGAAAGCCACAAAAAGGTAGAGAGAATAGATTAAGGATCAGTCTTGCCTTAATGATGGAATATATGCATTGATCTCTTAATTATATTTAATTACTAAAATTATATTCTCACCCCATTTTGAATGGCTCAAATAAGAATCTCATCTTTTGACATTCATTAATTATATCTTGTCTTTATTACATTAAAACAAAAATTAGTTAGCAAAAGGCACACTTTTTTTTTATATCTCTTAATACTTTTTGTTTGTATTTAATATAAATCGGATTACATTCCTAATTTTATTGAATAGATCAAGTGTAGCATAAGCTATATGCCCATATATAGCATTAATTAGTTGGCTTCACAATTATTATAGAATTAATTATCATTAGAGAAAAAGTGATTTATGGTTCATCGGATATTTGATCATTTATTTTTCACCTTTTAATTTTCAGTTCTCTCTATCTGAAATTATCATTTTTTGTCAATTTACCTACTATAGCAGATAACATTTTATTTTAAACTTGAATTTAAATTTTTTACATCATTTTTACATTGAAGAACACTCAATATTTTTAATTAAAAATTTGTTTTTTTTTCATCTAACACACCTAAATTAATCACTACTAGAAAACAATCAAATTCCAACAGAAATTCCAACGGAAATAATAACCGTTGGAATTTCCAACAGAATTTCCAACGGAATTCAACGCTGTTGGAAATTCCGTTGGAATTTTTATAATTTCCAATAGAATTTCCAACGGAATTTCCAATGGAATTCAACGCCGTTGGAAATTCCGTTGGAATAATGTTGGAATTTTTTTTTGTGATTGTATATTCCAACAGAAAAGTACCGTTAGAATGTTCCGTTGGAATCATTTTTCCGTTGGAATTTCTGTCGGAATTTAAATTCCAACGCCCCTTTTTCCGACGGTCCACTTCCGTTGGAATTTCCGTTGGAATGAAGATTCCAACAGAATTTTGCAAAATTTCAACGGTATTTCACAAAATTCCAACGGAATTGTTCCGTTGGAATTTAAGTGATTTCTAGTAGTGAATATTACAATTTTAAAAACCAATTTTCATCTTAATACATGGGTTAAAGTAACTTTTATTAAATATTAATTAATATCAATAATATAAATATCCTGAAATTAAATAAAAAATATTTTTAATTATTAATAATATTTTAGGCATGTTAGGTGAAGAATACACAATTTTAATTAAAAGTTATGAATTTAAAAAATATATTAGTGTTAAAATTAATTTTCAATTAAAAAATTCGAATTTACTTGCTATAGTAGGTAAGAGAACTAAAAAGTGATAATTTTTAAATGTAAATGACTAAAAATAAAAGGTGAAAAATAAATAACCAAAAAACTCTTTTGCCCTTATCATAATATCATATTATGTATTCATATATATGCTGCTTTGCACAAAATCCCAATTTGCTAAAACATTAATGAGAAGGGTGGTATAGTGTGTCCCAATCTTAATTCTGATACATTTAATTAATACGATAAATACCTTAATGTATAATAAAAGTAATACTTTAAGTACTATCTTCGCTAAATATAAATTTCAATTATACAAGTAAAAATCTAATGAGTAAACAATTAATACCAAATTAATAATATTTTTGAGGATCCATAATATCAGAATATATAAGTTTTAATTATCCAACATTAATATTTACGTGCTCCTAGAATTCCCAATATTTTTTTCTAATAAAACAGTTGATTAAACAAGAGTTTAAGGCATGGTGTGGATCCCAAATTTGAAAATTAATCCAAATATCCCATTATTAAATTCAACTTGGGAATATATTACTTCTGTGCAAATAACATATAGCATCACACTAATTAAATACTAGTGGGGTCATTAATTAATTTTTATACAACTATTCCTTACTTTAGACCTTGGTGAAATTGACTTTATGGCCCATAATAATTCGCATAAAATATATTTTCCTCTTTGTTTTTGTGTTCAAGTTGCTACTGCTTTTCAAATATATAACCAAGTCTCTTTACTTAGTTGGCATCGCCCAATCATATAATGACACACACTTTTTTTTTTTTTTTTATATATATAGATTAACAACAAACAAAATAATTTGGGAAAATATCATTTTTCGTCCGCTAAGTAAGACTCTTTCCACTTTTCGTCTGCTAAGTATCGTGTTTCCAATTTTAGTGTCGTAACTTTTCTTTTTTTCCGATTTCGGTCCGATTTTCGCCGGAGGCTGACGTGGCAGCCGAAATCTGCCTACATGGATAGGAACCATAATCCCCAATTTTTTGGAGTGACGTGGATGAGCCATGTGGCTTCCACGTCATTAATAAAATTAATCAAAAATAAATTAAAAAATCAAAAAAAAAAAAGGAAAAAAAGTCATCCCCTCCCCAAGCCCCCCAAACACCCTGCCGCCGCCGCTGCCCTCCCCCCAGATCCTGTAACTCCAAACACCCTGCCGTCGCCGCCGACCTCCACCCACCTCAAATCTGCAACTCCAAACACCCTGCCGCCGCCGCCGACCTTTTCCCCCCCCTCACCCAGCTCAATCGTGTTCCATATCACCCAACTCCATCAATTTCTCAGAAATGCAGATGGCTCTCATCCGTGGTCCAAATTCTTCCAACCTCAGATCGACTCTCTCTCAACTCAATTGGGTGGCTCTGCAACACGGCTGAGGAGATTGATGCCTTCTCCTCCGACTTAAAAAGAAAAAGGAGAAATATAGAGAGAGAGAAGAGAGCAGATAAAGAGACAAGAGATGAGAGCAGAGACGAGAGATGAGAGAGAAACAGAGGTGGCGACGGGCCACTTCCTCCACCACATGTAGCGTGCCGTCGACCGCCATGGCCGGCGACCCACACCAACGCAGCCCCAAAGAGATATGTTTCTCGTTTTTCTTTTTTAGTTGGAGGAGAAGGCGTGGTCAGCGGAGGAGCGATTGGAATCGACGGAGGCGGAGAGGACGCAGGTGGAGGCGGCGTCGGCTGATGGGGGTCGGGCTGGGGGTTGCAGGGGAGGGGGCTGGGGAAGAAGACCTGTTCCTTTTTTTTTCCTTTAATTTTGATTTTTTTTAAATTCTCAATTAATTTTATTAATGATGTGGCAGCCACGTGGCTCGTCCACGTCACTCAAAAAATTGGGGATTAGGGTTTCGGGCCACATCAGCAGATTCCGGCTGCCACGTCAGCCTCCAGAGAAAATGGGACCGAAATCGGAAAAAAAGTGAAGTTACAACACTAAAATTGGAAACACGATACTTAGCGGACGAAAAATGGAAACGGTCTTACTTAGCGGACGAAAAATGATATTTTCCCAAATAATTTAGTTCAACTTTAAATTACAGGTTAAATGTAGAAGTCAATTTCTTTTTTTGTTTTTTAATCTTTGCAACATAACATTTTTTTATTTGATTGCAATGTTATCAAAATGCAACTTAAATCATTTCTTCAACTATTTTTCCGGTAAAAGTGGAGTTCAAGTGACTCGCACATGATTTTTTTTTACTCTACAACCTAAACTTTATTTTTTTTAATATAACAATCTGATTGAAATTTATTATCCTAAATCAAATATTGCATTTGTATGAAAAATATAAGGTTTTTAGATTGTAAAGTAGAAAAGGTTAAATCACCTGTTGGAAAAATGGCAAAAAAAATATGATTTTAGTTGCGTTTTGATAGTTTCCATGACTGAGAGGTTATAATTGGATAAAAAATCATAAATAAAAATGCTAAGGGAAAAAAGTCTATACTTTAACTTGATTTTTACATTTATAAACCGAAAAAGACCAAAACTCTATACAGTTTAGGTTGTTTAAATTTCGATCAAGTTTAAGTTTTTTTTCTTTTTAATTACATGAGCTATTTAGTCGACTTAAACTTAAATTGATTCGTGGAAAAATAATGAATTTATATATAATGATATTCATTGATAATTTATATAATAGTAACCATTTGTGTAGACTGTGTTGAAGATGAATGATTGTTTTAATATTAAAATATTGCAAAAATTGCAATATAATTTTATGCACTGCTGGGATGATGAACAATAGACCATAACTCTACCTCCAAATATTTAATATTTCAACATTAAATTTTTGCCTAATTAATTTATTTCACTAGTTCAATATATTGATGATAGTTTATATGTACTCGATACTTAAGAAATTTATTATTTGTTTGTTGAATATATATGAATCCTATCTAAAGATTAATGTATTTATTCATTTTATCATTTTGTATTGATCTTTTGGATATACTAGTTGTTATCTGCATGTTGCACGGTATAGATAGTATATTATTTTATATAAAGGTAAAAACCAAAAACTCATCTCAAGTTACTTGATTGAGTATTTTACTATATCATTTTTCAATGTTTTTTTTTACTATATAAAGTATAAGAATTTTGCATGTTACATTATTTTCAGTTGCCACATTATGAAATCTAGCTGGAGGCTTTTTAAGTGCATTTCAATTTGACACTTTACTATATGAACTTTAAAAGTTTTCATTTAACTATATAAAGTACGTATATTTTGCATGTTACAATATTTCTAACTGTCATGTCATAAAATCATATAAAAAACAGCTCACATGCCTCCATCTAATCATTAGAGGCCGAGGTATATTTGTTCACTTTCAACGACCATCTTTGACCACATGAAAATCGAAACTTTCTTGAAATGCACCTACTATTTTGATAAAATGAACCCTAATGGAAGATGAAGAAGGAGAACAAAGAGACTAGATAATGAAAATATTGTAACTTACATCATCAAAACGAATATACTCCTCTAAAAATCATGACGTAAGCAATTCCCAATGATATTTTACAACAAATCATCCAAAAATATTGTAATTTGTAAAACACACGAACTTTATACAGTAAAACGAGAAATTTTAAAGTTTATATAGCAAAGTGCTAAATTTAGATGTACTTGAACAATCTCAGGTGAGGTTTGATGACGTGACAACCAGAAATATTGTAACCTGTGAAATGTTAATACTTTATATAGTAATATGAAAACATTCAAAAATAATATAGTAAAATGTTAAATCACTTATACTTGAGATGGGTCTTATATAATTATTCAAAATTATAATACCATATATAAATGTGATTATTATTATTTTAATATAAATATATTAATACTTTTAATATTTATAATAGTACAAAGGTGGGTATTTTAAACTTAAACTTATGTCATTATAAATAATTATATTCGAAAATATTAGAAATGTGAAATACACAAAGTAATATTCTTATGTATCGATTATACAAATAAATTGGAAAGTCCATATTCAAATGTAAGATAAATAAAAATAATCAATTTGACCAAACTTGTGTACCCATTAAGTACTTGAAAATTTTCAATAAATTAGATTTAGAGGCACAAAAGAAAAAAAAAGGTATATTAGATACATATCTATATATATATATATAAAAGTAGAATATTCTGCCAAAATAACTATCATAAATATCTCATTTATTAAATATTTTTATTTTAAAAAATCATTAATAACTTTCATTTTACATTTATTAATAAAAACATTAAAAAATATTAATATTTATTATATTTAATTTTATATTTATTGTATAAAAACTTAAAAGAAAAAATAAATATATAAATCTATTTATATAATAATAATAATAGAGAAAAATTTGGAAATATTTACAAAAATACCATTTTCCCAACAAAAGTGTCATGTCAACAATTGTTTTTTCTTTTTTTTATTTTGTATCTTTTATTATTTAATACATTCAATTTATAATATAAATATTGTATTAGTTTATTCTTATTTTATTAATATTAATTAAGTTAACTTTTTTGAATAATTTCTTAAATACCAACAATAGATATTGTTCAAACAATAATTTCAATAATAAATATTAATTTGTTAAAGGATAATTGATATCATATATAATATAAATTAATAAATAAGTATACACTATTAAAGATATGTGTATATACATACATGTATATATAATATGTATTTAGTTTGAAATTAAATGTCATCCTTAGTATTTTTAAATTAATATTTTTAAGTGTCACGTTAAGAAAAAAAATTATTTGCATTTTTTACTATTTAATCCATTTGATTTAATAATATAAATATTGTATTAGTTTATTCTCATTTTATTGATCTTAACTAAATTAACTTTTATTGAATGATTTCTTAAATACAAACAATAGATATCCAAACAATAATTTCAATATTAAATATTAATTTGCATGGGTATAATTTATATCATATTTAATGTAAATCAATAAATAAATATAATACTATTAAAGATTTGTGTATATACATATATGTGTATATATATATAATATGTATTTTGTCTGAATTATATGTCATCCTAAATATTTTTTAAATTAATATTTATATTTCAAATATGTAATATCATTCAATATTTTATTCTTTATCAATATATTTTAATGATAAATTGAGATATTGTTAAGTATACAATTATAAATATTTCATAATTAAATAAAATTTTCGTCTTTTACTTTACACTTAAAACTTCGTATATTTTTATATAAGAGTGCGACGTTAAATGACTCAGCTTATTATTTAAATTATATGCTTAGTTTCTAATTATATTGTCATCATCATGATCACAAGTACTACATTTCGATTTTGTGTTGGACTTAAATTGTAATGATCAATGTCGTGCTATATCAATTAATTTATGTGATACATATAATTGAATGGTTATCTGTTATCTTTGATGTTAAACGATATTAATTAAAAATGTTTTTCTAATTCATTTTATTTTAAAATTAAAGGTTGAAAATATATAATTGAAAGTGCTTGCATCAAGTTCCTACATAAAATTTCTATTTTTATTGTGTATTATTTATATATATATATAGTAATTAAATTGATTTTTAATTCATAACTTTTTTAGTTTTTTTAGTATATTTAATTAAATAACTGACGATATTAGTATGTAAACATAGATAATAAAAAAATGTTTCAACTGGAAATGTTGTGTATAGAGAAGTTTTTAAAAGACTTACAAACTTTGCAGGTAAAATTTTCAATTTTGATTTAAAGATCATGATTCATACTTGTGTTTTTAGTATTAATTATATAATATTATAGATTAGTGAATTGGATGTGTATAATATTGATATATTGTTGTGAATTGAATTATCTTTATCAAAATTAGATTTTATTAGTTATTAAATATTATATTGTCTTCTATATATACTAAAATCATTCAGATTATATTATCAAATAATTAATATTACCAACATTATATCACAGACCGCGCGATGCGCGGGTGCGAATACTAGTATATTTAAAAATTATAACACACACACACATATTTTAACTTTTAATGTAATGAAATATTCGTTAAATGACACATATAACTATTTATTCTGAATGCATAAAAAATTATATCATCTTGTCAAATATACAAAAATCTCTCTAACTATCTATTAAAATAAAATAATTCAAAACTGGACTTGATCTAACATTTTCAATAAAAAAATTATATATAACAATAATAAAATTAATAAATCAATATATATGTATGATTTGTAAAAAACCCAAAAAATCATTCATATCCAAACCATTAGGCGACTTCCATTCAACATACAAATACAAAAAAAAAAAAAAATTACAAATATGTGTATAAAATAAAGCAATAAGAGTGATAAAATAAAATATGTGTGTATTTCAAATGCAAGATGTTTATTTATTTTTCATTAATAAATGCAAAATGAATGTTATTAATGATTTTTAAAAATGGAAATATTTCAAAAGAGTGAAATTTATTACACTTATTTGTGGTAGATATCCTACTTTTTATATAAATATATAGATGGATATGGATCCTATTAGGTCTACTAAAATTATTTACACAAATACTCATATGCAACCGTCTCATATGGGACGGCACTCGCGCACGGTCGACCGTGCCCCAGGACACGACCGTGCACGACTGCAGTGTATAAGTATGTCTTTTTCAATAATAAGTATGTGATTTTTCACTATAAGTATGTGATTTTTTTTTCTCGCCCATGACCGTGCCCTGGGATAGACCGTGCCTTGCGTGAAAACTAAGAGCAATCTGTGGCGCACGGTCGTGTTCTGGGACACGGTCGAGATAAGTATGTGATTTTTGTCTATAAGTATGTCTTTTTGTGCTAATAAGTATGTGTTCCCGCACATGGTCGACCGTGTCCCAGCGCACGACGGTGCGCGAGTGCCGTCGCACATAAGACGGTCTCACAGGAGTCCAGCTCAATTATTTATCTATTCATTTTATTAATTTGCAAATGAATATCTCAAGTTATTTCCTCACCGAACTTTGACGTCATCCCAGAATCTAAATTCTTTTATGCCATTTTCACGAGAAAATTGATAAAATTATCAACCAACTTTTTAATATTGATGACAATAACTAATAATTTAGAATATTATAATAATGCCATTTAGTTTTAACATGTATCGCTACTTGTTATAACTCATGTTGAATGTGATATACGTGACATTTTTATTTTGCTTATTTAGCATTGTTCTTAGTAAAATCAGATTATATTATCTTAATTTAAAAATTATAATATTATTTTAAAATATCTAAAAATGAACAGCTAACTGTCTCTAAGATAATGGAATGGTGTGTCAATATAATTTAAAGAGAGATTACATAAAGGAAACATAAATTCCTTGGTTTCATATTTTCAGTAGTTTTAAAATCATAAAAATAAAATTTTCGGATAAATATTACTTTTTTCCATTAAAAGCAACTGTCGTTCTGTAATGTTTTTCACAAATTAATTTAAGAAACATAAGAAATGGAAATAAAAACTATATCAATCTCTCCCTCATTCCTAAATTAATATGAGATAAGATCATATAAAAGAAAGAGTGGATGAAAACTTGAGACAAAGAAAGATTGTAGAATTTTGTGCGAATAAAAATCAAAGATATGGATTGAGATTAGGTGTAAACTTAGAAGAAAAGTGGCAAGATGCCTACAACAATAGTTAATTAATTAGATTAAAAATGTTTTAACTTTGAAACGATACTTATTTTGAATCCACGGAGTATTATTTTGAAATGTTATATAAACATGTAGAACACTTATGAAACCATTTCAAAAATCTAATTTTATAAACAAATCGACCTACAATCTCAATCAAACAAGAGTAGGTCTTATGTAAAACCTTGTGTAACACCAAGTTTATATGAACTAATAAAAGCAGGTGACCCCATTCAAAATAATCAATATGGATCCAAATGAAACAATATTATAAGGCTCTCACGTAAGACTTACGTGATACAATCTCATATGAATTTACAATCATATAATAAAGATTAATTTGAAAAAGTCTATTATAATTATAAATATGAACTCCATATGAGAGAGTTATATCTTAAAGAAGATTTTATAGAAGTTTTTTTTTGTTGTATAAACATAGAGAATAAAAGTTCAAATCATCTCCATCAATGTGTTGGATCCCAAATATCTTTCTAAAAAATTCAGTACCTCAGTAGTGCGCTAAAAAAAAAAAATACAGACTGCTGGAGATTCTTAACAATAACAATATTAAAATAGTATAAAACCTACAATAATCTTTTGTGTATTGTTAAAGATGTCGTGACAACTATGTTATCGGCATGAAAAATTAGTATTAGAGATAATTTTCATCAATATACAAGACAAATATATGTCGACATGTTAAAAATAAAGAAAAAAAACTTTATAAATGATCATTGAAAGCGAAATACAACTAAAAATTAATAAATGATGAGTGGTATACTTGTAATTAAGGTGGTTTAGTAGAAGATATACATTGAGCAAAAGAAAAAAGAGGACCACCAAAGTTGATGGTTGAAGTGGACTTGATAAGTGGTCCATGGATTATATACATACTAGCGTAAGCCCTGTGTATTACACGGATATTTTAATACTAATTAAGAAATTTAAAAATTGTTAGTTATAGAGAAATTTAATTATTATTATTATGATTATTATCATTAACTTTTAATTTAATTAGTATGAATTTAAATTTTAATTGTGCTCATTTTTTAATTTTCAATTTATATAATTGCAAACATCAACTTAATTAAAATGTTTGTCCAAAATTTCATAATTTTATTATGTCATAGTTATTAACACTTTGTTGTTCAATTATTATTATGTCATAAAATGTTCTATTATAATAGATCATAAATACTAAATGAATTAATTGAAAAATTAAATTATAATTAAATAGGATTAATCAGAGAGTGACATGTGTCACTCTTGGTTATTATTTTTGTGTATATATATATATATATATATATAGCTCTTTTTTTAGTCTACACATAGACATAGATCATCCACTTTATTGCCTTAATCACTATTTTACCACTATTAATTTGATTCCTCCAAATTCTTAATTGGATGGGTTTAGTAATTTTTAATGGATTTCTAGTTGCTTCTTTGTTACCTAATCAATTCTCTCCCACACATAAAACATTGAAAATAAATAAAGATATAGGAAAACCCGTTTTTTTATCCTTTAAATGTAACGAATTGGAGTTTTCATCATTTATTTTTCACCTTTGGATTTTTAGTTCTCTAAGTTTAAAACATCATTTTTAGTAGTCTGATTTGTTGTAGCAGGCTATTATTTTCTTTGAAATTTAAATTTAGATTAACATCACTTCTTTTAATTAAGAGATCACTTAATTTTATTTTAATTTACAATTTTGCATTCTTCATTCAACATTTCTGAATTAATATTAATAAATAAATAATAAATAATAGATAATAGAGTTTTATTATTAGTTATAAAGATAAAGATGAAAAATCCAATGAGGCAAATTTAGAGGATACATACCTTATTTTATGATCGCGTATCAACCCACACAATCAACAATTAATCCACAATTTAAATGAATTTGTAAAAAAATGATTTGATTGATGAGTAATAAGGCTCTATTTCACGATATATGTCAACATGGTTTAAGTTTTTGTATATACAAAGTAGATACTACCTCCGTCCCAAAATAAATGATGTTTTAGCAACTAAAATTTGTCCCAAAATAATTGTCGTTTTCGTATTCCAAAGCATATTTACATGCAATATACCAAATATGCCCCTATTTGCTCATCTCAAATTAAATGTGCTAAAGAGATAAAAGTTCTTCATTAATTAAACATAAATAGGGATAAGATAACTTTTTATCACATTTCTTAATATATGTGCAAAAGGTTAAAATGTCATTTATTTTGGGACGGAGGTAGTATTTCCTTAAAATTCGTTCTTATAAATAAATAACCAAACCTGAAATTTAATACATCATTATTTGCACTAGATGAGAGGTTGTTCTTGTTGAAAATTAAAGCTGTCATTTAAGCTTAATGCGACAGAATCGTCGTAGCGTTGAATACTAATATTTCCTAATTAATTTTCATTTATGACAATATGTTTGGTGCAGACTCAGAAATTAAACCAAGTTAATGTTGGGTTGAGAAAAGTGAAGAAAACTAAAGGAAAGGGCAAACAATCATTAAATTAAATATTACAAAAATAATATACGAGACATTCTATTATATTTGGTGTTAGACCTTTTATTTCAAAATAATCATCATATGTTTTGTATATTCGATGACATCATTATTAATCACCACATGCCACAGTAAATTCAATAACATCATATTTAACACATCTTGTGTATTAAATATAATAAAATATCAAATGTAAGGTCAAATGTAATAGATAATCCAATATGAGAAAAAAAAAATGAGATAGCGTCACATAAATTTTTTATGTGAGATGAAGCTTTGTATGAATAAAGTCAAAACCTAGTCAAATCTGGTCAACATGACCAAGTTTTACAACTATAACATGTTTTACGTACCAAACAATATCTTATATTCCACATTAATGTTTTATCTAATACTCCAAAATAATCACCACATTTTAAGTGTAAATATTACATCATTAATATACACATGATGTGAATTAAAATAATAAAATAGAAGATGAAACAATCCACCATGTGTTTTATTCATAACAATTATGCTTCTATAGTAGATTATTAACTATAAATATGATGTTTTATTCTTATGATGTTTATGGCGTAATAGTTAATACTCACTATCTTCACTTTAATTATAAAGTCAACTTTTTTTTAAAAAAATATTGAAGTTCACAAATTTACTTAGGTCAAATCTCATACATATTTAATTAGTTTTAATTGAAAACAGATTTTGGTTTGGTGAAACCTCTATCTATTACCCCCTCTGTCCCGCTCCAACTTGCCTACTTGCCATTTTCGTCCGTCCCAATCGAACTTGCCAACCCCAAAATGGCAAAGAAATAACATTTTTTAACCAAAAAGTCAAAAAACAACAACAAAAAGTCAAAAAAAACAACAAAAAGTATAAAAAACACTTTTTTAATCAAAAAGTAACCTAGTCAACTGCATTTTCTTAGGTTTCGTGCCCGGTCCAAGTAGGTAACTTGGACCGGGACGGAGGGAGTATATATCATAATTATTTGATGTAGTGAGTTATAAACCAGAGAAATGGAAATAAGGCAAAATGTGTTAAAAACTGAGTTGCAGCCGATTAGCTTAATTTGGGGCTTTGAATGCCAATTTAAGACACATTAATAAGTGGCTAACTCTAAGATGTAGTATAGTTTAATTCCTATAGTGAACTAGCATTAGGTTCTAGCTTCAATTCGTGATGATTATTTAGGTTTAGTTAATCATAGATTTACCTATTATTGTTCTAATGCATTTAATATACAATCTCAAATATTTGATGCTTCAATTGATCACTTGACTTTGGAGCCCTCGATCATCACTAATTCATTTATTATGCTTTTCATTGCATTTGATTCAAAGAAAAATGTAAAATGGATCCCATAATTATTGGGGTGTGGCAAAATTAGTCCCTATTTTCCTAAAAGTTGTAAAAGTAGTCATTTCAAACTATTGCTTTTTTTTTTTTTTGTTTTTATTCAAAACAAAAAATATTGCATTTTATCCAAAAACCCTAATTCAGCTATAATTTTGTATAGTGCTGTATTCAATTTCATTGAGGAGTCCCTCTATGCGTAGCAGTCGGTTGTTGTTTGAACCGTATCATATAAAGTGAATGTTACAAATGACATCATCATTTTAATTAGTTGTATTGTTTCAATTAAATCGTATTGTATTTCAAATGGTATCCCACCTCATCATATAGATTGTGATAATTCGGGTTTGAACTTGAAACATGCCAGTCTTTCAGTATTTTTATCCTCTTCCTTCCTCTCCCAAAACTTATAAAAAAAAATTAAATCGAGAATTTATAGACCAAAATTTAATAATCTTAAATAAAATGGACTTGTTTTGAAATTAGGACTAATTTTACCACATCCCATAATTATGGGACCTTGCTATTTTGCTATTTCCCTGTCCAATTCATAACAATGGGCTACTTTCTATAAATAGGTGTTAATAATTTCTTATCTCTACCTACTACCCTATACCACCCCATGGTGTGCACATGGATTAATATGTGTTCACTTATACATGTTATTTATCCAACATATATATCTATTAATTTCAGATTTGATCACTATAAGTTACTAGTACTTAAGAGTTGTCCACTGTGAACATTTTAACATTTTTTGAACTCTAAATAGGTGTTAGTTTAATTTCCTATCCTGCGTTTACTTTGAGGGATAATGATATTTTATCAGTCTTTATCTAATGTTTACTTTGAAGGAAAAAATTATCGGGTTATTCTTCCAACTAGGGATAAAACGCGAAGATCCGAATAATACCTTGGATAACCATCCTCACCCTCCTCATAAAATGATAGATAAAGATAATTAATATCTTTATCCACATATTATATGTTAAAGTAAACATTGGAAATAGATAACAATTTTTAACTGAAGTTATCTCATTGTCCTAAATAATAATCAACCGACGTCGCTTAAAAAAATATCTTCTAGAAAATGCACTACGTCTTCTCTTCTGTTCAAGTGTGTCGACATTAACAATAACAATAAAGTTTCAGAACCATTAATTAATTTAAAATATTTATGAATACAAGACAAGCATAGATATATGGAGTTATTGAGAATTGACAAGACATCTCAATTTCCATAAAGTTTCTAGCTACTAACTAATTTGGCACAATTCATGTACCACTCATTACAATTTTAAAAACTATATATATTCTTATACAATATTCAGTATGGTTTTTAATTAATTTTTCTGAATAAGCCCCTAAACGATTTATCTTGAGTAGAAAAACTCAGAAAAATACCTAGCTTATAAAACACTAAGTCCACATTAAGTTTTTTCAAAGTTTAAACACTATTAAGTAATATAGTGATCATCAACAGATTATTTATAATATTGGAAAACAACATATGATAGTGCTTTCATATAATGATTTGCAACTAAAAACGAAAAGAAAATCAGATTTTTGCATGATAATATAATTAAAACAAATTAAGCAGCATCATAAACAACCTGGTTGATCAAAACCTTTTATGCCTCCCAACAAATTGTAATGGTTGTTGATTGTCTTCAATTTCTTCCAACAACAAGAAAAGTCCCACCACTCACACTGCACCCACATACCATTATTTGATGTTTTGTTTTCAATATAATTATATATATATATATGTATATATTAACAACCCACGAAAAATTCAATATAATTTAATCTATATATTAACTAAAAATTAACATTCCACGACATGAAATAGGCGTTCCACAAAAATTCATGATATTCATTCCACGAAAATGTTTATCATTTCACGAAAATTATGAAGTTTCACCTTCCATGAAAATTGTGTAATTACATTGTTCCACGAAAATTGTGTAGTTATACCTTCCACGAAAATTCTACAGTTACATCCTTCCACGACCTCCATGAAAAATGTTGAAATACAACCTTCCGCAAAGATTCTTACATCTCTTCACCTGTATTTATTCATACATTTACTGTGCACATGTGATATTCTACGTACTTATACATGAGAATCAAACATTTTATCACTTTTAGGAATAGCTGGTCCCATTCCAAGTCACATCTTGTCATGTTGCATGTGGTTCCATTCAAAATTGTAATATTTTGATAACTTTTTATAGTTTTGTGGTATTTTGGTCACATAAATTATAAGAAAGGTACTAAAATGGGGTATATCCCTGTCTCATTTTGAACTTGAAATGTTTGATCTTAGGTTGTATATAACCAAAAAAGTGGCCCTGATGCATATAGCAAATTGCAACCACATTGTTTATTAATTCTGTAGTTTTTCAGTGCTTGAAAGTTATGAATATTACTGTTTCGGTGCTTGGTAATTGGGATAGGTACAGTAAGGGCAAAAACGTAAATTCATTTAAATTTATTGTTTGGACAAGTTGAAACCCACCAAAATTGGTGGGTTTATACTCAGGCCCAAACCTCATGAGTGACCCACTGTACTCACCTTTATCAGCCTAAATCCGGGTTTTTCACTAGTGCACCAAATATGTGTTTGGGCTGGCTAATAAACTTAGCCGAGCCCAAACACACCCTAAGTTTGCCCCACCTTCACAAAGTTTCGAACTTTTCAAATTTTATGTTAAACATCATAATCATGGAACATCATGTATTTTTTAATTTTTTACCTGCTTTACTTAAATATTTTGGTACCTTAATTTTGATATGGAAAAAGATAATAAGAATCGATGCAGTGTACTGTTTTGGGTAGTAAAGAAAATTATAGTTTTTCTGAAAATTTTCATAAACAAAACTCTAAAAACAGCTGGACATGCTTTCCAAGAATGATATAATTGTCTTAATATAAGTCCCATGTGAGTACAAATCCATACTTCCGGTAAATAAAAATTGGGTCAAGCCCAATTTAGACTGACATTTGCCCCCAAAAAAATAAAAATTTAAGTCATTAAAAAACAAAAACAAGAAATATATATATTAAGGAGAGAGAGAGAGAGAGAGAGAGAGTTTAGATCATAGTAACAACTACATGCATATATATTGGAAATTGCAATTACAAAATTGGGATTGTAAGAAGACAATATTGAATGATGAGGTGGAGACAATGACACATAATCTTGTATGAGCGGTGTGTGTTATTTATTTAGCAAATAATTTGAGAATAAAGATTATGGAGAATCTATTTCATTGTTTGGGGTGTTTATTTTGAAATAGTGAATGAATAAATGTAAAATTAATGGAGGGCCATCGCATATATATACTCTGTAAAAATTATTTTAATATCTCAAATAAAATACACTAAAATAGAAAATCTTGTATTAGTTGTATATGGAGAGTGGAAAATGCTAAAATGTTCACAGCTGACAACTTTTAATATGCTCATCACTAACGCGTAGTGATATGTTGAATATCTGACATATCAACGATGAACACATATTAATGTGCTCATGGTAGGTAGGATTGTGAGCTATATAAACATCATATGTGAACTGCAATAAAAAAACTTTAATCTTGTTATACAAACATCATCCCAATTTTTGGTGTATTATTTTGGACAAAACATGATAATATGCAGTCATTCATGTTTGGCCCATTTAGATTTAAGACTGGACATAAACATTTCAAAAATTCCCACATGCACCCAATCTTTATAAGGACACGTGAGAAACATACAATTATATTCTCACATTGAATATGATTAACTAATTACTTTCAATTTTATATTATTAAAAACATTCCTAAATAATATAGTAACATTAATTAATCTATCTAAATAATATATGTTAAACTTCAATAACATGTTGAAATTTGTTAAATTTAAAAGTTTAGAGAGAAAATATAAATTGATGGAAAAAAAAAAGAATAATATAAAGGTGGGCTGATTGAAATGATTGTACAAACTTTTTGTTTATGTTTTTCAAAATAACCATGGAATTTATTTGTAAAAATTTGGCTTCCATGTTTTTATCATTTAAAGAAAGTAAATTTGAATGGACGTTAAAAATAAAAAAAAAACTAAAACAATGATGTATGATCATCTACAATGCAACTAATAAATTGTCAACGCTCCTCTATAAACATAAGCTCCGAACAGAACCATTTTGCTAGTCTAAAATATGCAACTTTCTAATCTCTTAATACAGATGAACTTGATATAAGAAACGAACAAGAGAAGAAAAAAGAACAAACAATTCTCTTTTATACACTTCACGAGAAAAGTAATTACACAAAATAATGCAATAGATTCGAAACAGTTGACAATTCTTGGCTAGAAGTTACACCAACATATACATTCCATGAAAAAGAAAACTCATGAACTACAAACCAGAGAAAAGCTTACTTTGTGATGCAAATCCAAATTTAGAATCTGCGGTGTTGGTGGAGGATCATGGGGATCGGATAAATCCCGATCTAAAGATGTGGTGGCACTGTTACGGTGGCAATTAGAGCTCCAAAAATGGAGACGGTGGTGGCACGATCAAGGACGATTCTCGTGTGAGTTCGTCTCGTTGACGGTAGCTGATTCCATCGACAGCGATAGCCAATTGAGATTAGAGGAAATCAAATTCCTCTTTTGTATCATAATCTTGTCTTATCGTTGATGGACTCCACAGAATCGTTATGACTCTGAATATCGACTGATGCGGCACAAGCACAATATTCATACCAACTGATTTAGTAGAAACACAATATTATAACGCAAATCAATTGATTCTATTAAACGGCTAATACCTTAAGAGTATTAACTAATATTTACAACTTATGAGAGTATACAATTGATACCTTAAGTGCTAACAACTAATACCTTAAGAGTATAAACTAATACCAACTAATATAATTTCATTGAATAAACATCTAATCTCTTAAGAATATGCAACTGATACCTCAAAAGAATATAAGTGATACTTCAGAACATGCAATTGATACCTTACTGAATAAGCAACTATTACCTTAATAGTATACATGTAATACCTTAAGAGTATAAACATAACACCTTTAGAACAAATAAGATACATTTACTGAATGAACACATAATAATACCAAGTGATATATTAAAAGTATACAAATGATACCTATAAAACAAAAAAATGATACCTTGAGTGAATGAACACTTAATACTTTAAGAGTATACACGTGATACCTGAAGAATATATATATATATATATAAAATATCTATCACTAAATCACAGAATATGGAATTTGGTGTGTGTGGGTGCACACAAACTCAAGTGCATCCCCGCGTGTGAGCGCGTGGGCGCGCGTGGAGACGGCCCACGTGCCGGGTTGGATTGAGGGCACGAATGCACACAAGTTTTTGCCTAGTATAAATAGGTGTTATTGTTATTATTTTTTGAGGAGTTGAATATAGAATTGAAAATTGGGTTATTTCCCTTCACATCTCTTACGGTATTCAATTTGCACTTAAGATATCAATTGTAAACTCTTATAAGCTGTAAATATTAGTTATTTACTTTTAAGATATTACTTGTATACTCTTAGGTATCACTTCTATACTCTTATGATATCACTTATATTATATACTCATAAAGTATCACTTGTATATTCCTAAGATATCTAAACCATATAATGTAAATTTTAATATATAGCGATTTTCATCATCTTCCTCCTCAAAATATTATGCAAATCATCTTTTTTTTTTTTCAATTTTTTTACAAATAAACTTAGAGAACTCGATCTTCACCATGTTTATCAATAAAAGAGAAGAATATCACATAGAAGAAGAAGAAGACAACATTGCAATGAAAAACAAACTGATGAGTATTAAACCAAGCCACTCCGTGCAGAAAAGAAGTCTCCGTAGAAGAAGGAGACAGAAGAAAAAAAGAGAGAAGAAGAGAAGAAGCTTCGCGCAGAAGGAGAAAGAAGAAAAGAATCTCCGCAGAAAAACGAGAAAGAAGAAAAACAGTGATTAGGGCATGCACAGTGGAGGAGAGGAAAAAATGTATATATATATATATATATATATAGGTAGATGGGTCGGCCCGAGTCGGGTTGGGGCACCCAAGTCCTTCTCTTTATACTAATATTATAGAATTCTAAAAGATGCAATAAAATCAAACATAAAAATACTAATAACAATAAAATCAATTTAAATTTATGAAATATATCTATTCCATATTCTCCACCACATACCAAATTATTTGTGAAATTATTTGGTATGATTCTTTTAATTTTTTATCAATTCAATACAATAGAAATTTGGTATGATATTTTTAATTTTTTATATATCCGTAAATTATCATTTTTTTCTATAAACACACTTACAATATCGAAATGAAATGCTACTTTGTTCATGAGAGAACTAAATCGTATAAAATGATCTAAACAAATATTCACTTCATTTCAAAATAACCACCGTTTTAATAGTGGAGAAAGATTTAACATCGACATATGATATGATCCGTTATTTTTTTGTCTTTTTGAAATTTTAAACTCTTATTGCTTGGATCGTTGATGAAAATGACCCATCTCCAACCTAGTGCTATTGTTGCTTAACTGAATTTTAAAACAGAAAAAACACATGGCACATTGTGAGCAACTTCAAGGCCTTATAACTAACTTGTTTCTTAATCTTTTTAGCTCAATCTTGTTGCTATAAATAGACTATATGTAGGGCTTTATTATGATTTTGTCCTTTTGTTCTATAGCTCACTAGATAGAGATATATTAGGGTGAGAATGTGCTGTGTCGATCACAGCTATATGAATCAGTTTTGCTGTGATTGTTTGTAATTCTTCTTAATTCGCTGGTTTCTTCAAGATCAATAGAGTTTTACCTGTTGCATGGTGGGCGTAGGCTCAGTGGTGGAGCCAAACCACTTTATATCCGTGTGTCCTTTCTTTCTCTCGTTTATTTCATAAAAGTATATATATAACACTTGAAGAGTATGTGTATAACACCTAGATCCATGTCTCAGGAGTATATAAGTTTGACGTTAATTATAAATAAATGGTATGATTATTATTTTTGAGGAGTTGAATATTGAATTGAAAATTGGGTTATGTTTGTCCACGTATCTTTCGATATTTTTAAAATCAACGAATTTACGTTTTAGTATCGTGTTTTTAGTGTATCAGTATGACCCTTTAATTTTTTGTATGAAATTATTTTCCGACATAGGCTATGTGAAATTATGGCATGTGAAATTATATCATAGATTCATAATTATACCTATTATAAGGTATGAAATAAATAAAACATTTTCAAATTTCGACCTTTTCAAATCCATTTGAGTCTTAAATTTAAACTTGTAAATTTCACTTCCACACCAATCCAAACGTACCCTTTTAATTCCGAATAAGATAATCCATTTATGATATATTTTGAATGAAATTATAAGTTTGGTTGTAACTTTTGATTCTCCACTTCATTTAAATCCAAATTTAAGCAAACACAAAGATTGGGTTAGACACGTTCATTCGGTTCGAAAACCGCCCAACCGGGCCGGTTCGAACCGGAACGGTCGAACCGTTGACCCGGTTCCGGTTTCGAACCGTAACCGGAAATCGGATATATCCGGTTAGGTTACGGTTCTTGATTTTCTGAACCGCCAAACTGGCGGTTCCGAACCGTCGGTTCTCCTTTTTTTTTTTTTTTTGCAATCTGCTACGTGGACAGCTCTCGT
Source organism: Scutellaria baicalensis (assembly GCA_005771605.1). Classification (NCBI taxonomy): domain Eukaryota; kingdom Viridiplantae; phylum Streptophyta; class Magnoliopsida; order Lamiales; family Lamiaceae; genus Scutellaria; species Scutellaria baicalensis. The sequence goes on along the minus strand of CM016721.1, from coordinate 65,661,135 downwards.
TGAATCTGATATAGCCGTTGGAGATCGACGGCTCGGGAGAAGTAGCCGTTGGAAATTGCCTAAACCGGCGGTTCGAACCATCGGTTTTTCAAAAATTCGAAATGGATGGCTCAGATCTACGGGCCGTTGGAGATCAACGGCCAGATGGATAAACTGGAACAAACCACCGGTTCGAACCGGAGCGTCCCTTTTTTTTTTTTTTTTTGAAGTATATAAATAGAGGTTGAAAGATGGTGATTTTCCACACCTCTCACTCTTGCTCTATTCTACATTTCTACTATTTCTTGTAATTGTTACATTTCTAATATTTTAGATTTCTATTTTACGATTTTACGTTTCTACTTCTACATTTTTAATGAAACAATTTGATAGACAGTTTTTATAAGAGTTATCATTATTATTCATCGTTCAAATTCATTTTTATGGTTCAGTCCTTCATATGACGTGAGACACAAACAGTGGCACATTTTCCTAGTCATGGGGTCCACATGTCCAGCTTGTCACCTGATCCATTTGCCACAGTTTTAAATTGAAAAATCGAGTTTGCTTTTTTTTGACTGTAATATACTGCGCACTCTTTCCTCCTTGTTTGACGCGGCGCACGTTATCTTACACCACCTAACCGCCTCAAGTCATGGCCACCCACACCGCGGCTCGGCCGCCGCCTAGAGTCTACGATCTCGAAGTTACAGTCGTCTCTGCGAAACACCTGAAGAACGTCAACTGGAGAAACGGCGATCTAAAGCCCTACGTCATCCTATGGGTCGACCCGGACCGCAAGCAGGCCACCAAGCCGGACGAATCCGGTTCTACCCGGCCCGTATGGAACGAGCGGTTCGTTTTATCGCTCTCCGCCGCCCCCAGAGACTCCATCCTCACTCTGGAAATCTTCCACTCCAAGCCCTCGGAGACGCCGAAACCCTTGGTCGGTACTCTCCGATTCGAACTCCGAGATCTCCTCGTTGACTCGGACGATTCAGCGATCCGACTCAGGACATTCGAGCTTCTGCGCCCCTCCTGGCCGTCCCCACGGCAAGATCCGGCTTAAGGTCGGATTAATCGAACGCCCTGTGGAGAGCTACCATCCTGCTCCTCCTTCCAGTTATTATTACTCATCTGCCCCTCCTCCTCCGCTACCGTACAGGGGTTACGCGCCTCCGTCGTATTCTACTATTCCGCCGCCTTCGTCCTTCTCTCCACCGCCGGTGCCATCGCCTCAACCTTATTATTCGTACTCGGATCCCCACTCAGGATATTATTCGTCGTATTACTCGCCGCCGCCACCATCTCGGCCCTTTCTGGAGCGGCAGTCACAGTCGGGCTACGGAGGGTCAGGGCCGAGTGCTCCAGTGGATTATACACCTTATGATTACCACAAGAGAAGTGTTGGGATGGGAATGGGGACGGGCTTAGCGGTGGGAGCGGTGGCAGGAGTTCTTGGAGGGATGGCATTGGAGGAAGGTATAAAGTATGAGGAAGAGAAGATTGCCGATAGAGTGGAGAATGATTTTACTTCAACTTCAAGGGATGATCGTTATGAGTCCTATCGAAGTGATTATTAATGTAAGCTCTGCTTTGTTGTAACTCTGTTTGTGCTCAATTATGACCGGAAGTTTGTGTATAAAGTTTGGTGTTCTATCTAGTATGTTTTAGTGGATGACTTTGTGATGAAATTTAGCCCTTTAGTAGTGTGTCAAGTGATATATGAACCGATAAACTTATAAACTGGGCTTCGTTGTTGCGCTATTTGATCAGTTGGTTTTTGTGACAGTTTCACATGATCCAGTTATGCATTTTGTACTACTAATTTATTGTTGTATATCTTAAAAGACCAAATTGTTAGGCATTGTCTTGTAATATGAGAGTTATTATGTATTCAATCTGAGCTTGCTGCTGGACTTTAGCTAGTATCACATCGCAGAACATATGAGCCGAAAATTGGAAGATTTGATCTGTTTATTGGGTTGTACCCCCTTATGAGATGAATGGCATTTTAAGTTATTTATGAGTTACTCACATATTGATCCTTATAGTTTAATATTATTTCCTCCTTTCTAATTATTGGAGCGGTTCTTTAGGTTACAGTGTTTGTACATATTAGGTTATCTCGAATGATCGGGGCTGCTATAAGCCCTGTAAGGACGTAAGCCTATTCTAATCTTTGTTTTCTCTAGTTTTAACATAATGATCAGTTTGACTGGGATTCGTTTATGTTGTTTCCTTATACTTGTATGTTATTTACCTATTCTTGCTGCCTTCTTCTGCTGGATTTTACTTGCATGTGAAATCTTTTTTACGTGCAGAATGCATATGAAATATGATTACCTCTGTTTCTCTGAAGACAATGTTTTCTTGTTTGCTGGTCTAGTGTTCGAACTTTGCAACTGAATTTTCATTTTTCTTTCATCGTTTGGTAGAACAAGGTGTGTGGCCCTAAAATCTAGTGAATGGGACTTGTGGGCTTCCAAACACATGCACCAACTAGTATTTCTCTAGGACAAAGGTCGTGATACCCCAGATGTTTGGTCTTATTGTCATTTACCCTAGTCAATTCGTCTATCCTAGGAAGATCTCTCTGATAACTTTGTTAGGATAAATAGAAAATGTTGCCAACATGAAAATGATTGCAAACACAATTCAATTTAGCATTACTATACACATAAAGCAGACCCCCCTCTTGCTCAAGGCGGGTGTATGATCTTCCAGTGCTGCATTGATTTTACCACTTCATAGTCTTGGAATCTTCAGTTTTTGTTCTTCTTTTTACAGTTATCCCTTGTTTTTTTAGATTTATTTGTCTCACACGAAATGTGATCTGGTGGATGATGTTGCATAAGGAAAGGTTTTAGGCAAGCAACAGATTAGATGAGAATTAGTGCATATTAGCAAATAAAAAGGAAATAGAAGAGAGAAACCAAAATAGTCATTATAGGGTGAGCTTCCACTCAAGAGGGTAGATTAGCCCCTTACTAAACACAGCTCGTTTTATGGTAACTCTGCTTCAATGCTTCAATTAGCTGACTGTTTCATGTAGCTGAAACCCTACAGAATTAGTTCGAACCATCTAAGGTGATCTGAGCTTGCACAAGGCCATGTCTTACGTCTCCAAAATTAAGAAAGAAAAATAAATTGTTCGTAGATGGTACAAAAGTTAGCTCTACATGAATTGCTGCACAAAGGTGAGACTGTAATTCACCTAGCTAACTGATCTGTTATGCATTGTTCATAGACCTCATAGTCCTATCCTTAGTATTAGACATTTGCCACCGTTGATGGTTAGCATGTTCTTGCCTTCATTTTTTTTTTTTTTCCCTGACGTTAGCTAATAATTCCCAAGACATCAGAATGAAATTCTCAGTTCATTTTGATTTCATGTCACATGAACTACCTTATAGCTTATTTAGTAAATTCTTTGTAGGGGTTTTGAAATTTTCAGGGATAAAGTTTGCTTATATGGTAATAGCTACAGTTGATTCTATGTCAAAATTTGAGCTGTTCTTTTCAATTGGATAGAGATTTGGAAATTTATGTATGAACTATGTTCTTCTTCCTAGTTTAGTTGTTAATATTGTTTAATGGTTATAATGTCATTACAACATAAAGAGTGGTCATGCCTTTTGTCGTTGAAGCAAAGCCCTATTCTCTCTCTCCTTCCATTATTGAAGCCTATGGTTTCTCTGTTACAAGCATGATTTTATCTTCAGTGCTTATGTAATTGCTAGTTATGTGGAAGTATCAATAACAATTTGGTTCAGAAGTGTATGCACCTTGCTCTTTTACATGTTCAGCAGAAATTGAACGCGATAGCAGGGATTCGTACAGACGAGTCTACGAGCTGACGAGTAATGTCAGTCTCCGAGGGACTTTGTACTGAAAGGTGAATGTGATTTGAGCTTTCCTGTAATGTTGTTTATGAGGTGTTGTAATTTAGTCTTGTGGTAGTTCGAATATATTTTTGACTTTGATTCCAAAAAAAAAAGATATATAAACAAACAAGGTTAAAGTAAATAGTATTCGGTTGTTAGCTTGTTAACGAGTTTGATGGAAGGTTTTTGTGAGTTGGACAAAAACTATAATATCTCTATGCATTATATATTTTATTGTTTCTACTTTTAATTACTTAAATATATAATTATTTGATGAACTAAAACATAGAACGAATCCTTATTACTTACCATCCAAACACATTTTAATAAATTTAAATGTGAATTGTGTATTGTAAGTTGATTTATCTCACTTAAATAGATCTGTGGGATGATTTATATAAGATTCACTCATATTTGATTTCGAGTGAGACTAATGTGAGACCGTCTCACATATTATATACATTATGTGAGACAAATCAATTCATACTTTACAATTCACAACTAAAATAGTGAAAATGAGTTTGATTTTGAATTCAAAATACTATTAAGATTAATTATAATATTATGTCAAATTTCACCTTTCTTTTACATGGTTCCATCATTTTCCTAATTTTATGATATTTTCATTGACATTTTTGAAATTCAAGATACTACTGACATATCCAACAAACCTGAATTTTCGTTCTTGCATTAATTGTGTTCTAATCTATACAATTTTAATCTGAATCCTTTTTTCTACATTTAACCAATCAAATAATGCAATAATTACATTTTGTCATATTAGTTTATTAATGAAACTTTCATCGGAATAAATTTACTATATTAGTTTCATAATAGAAGAAATTCTCATCGAAACGGAATTGTTAACGTGATTGTTGGAATTCAGGTCGTTACAAAAGTGGTTGTGGAAGCGTGGCATGGTGATGGGAATGTTTTGGTACATTGAAAAGAGTGATGAGGTATATACATGCATTGCATGAGTAGTGCCATATATAATACACAAGTTTGACTGTTTTGTAGTTGTCAAATTCGATTATTGAAAAACATGTAATGGGTACTATGAATGTGTTCTATTATTGCTAACAAACTTGCGTTTCTTACTTTGCATTTCTCTCGCTCTAACAAAGTATATAGTATATATGGTGACATTTATTACATGGTTTTCATATCTAATATTCATTTCTACTATATAATTCTAAATTAACTAATAATGATATATATATATATATATATGGGATTGGGAACCTTCTATTAATTTCTATATGTACATTGTTTGTGAAATAATTTGAACTCCAACTCTCCAACCCAATTTCTATTTTAAATTATGGGTAATCCAAATTTAATTTGTATAAGTTGAAAACTAGCTATATGCATATATATTTAACACATTTCAATCTATTAAATTTGTAGATCCCATTGATCATATATGGTAACGATAATTTAAGAAAAATCAAACCAACTTAGGGCTAATTGTCTAAAATTGTCCCCGCTAATTTAAAAGGTGTTAATTTACAAATGCTAGTAGCTACATGTTCTCAAGATTTATGTCTAAATTTCATTTGAAATTATAGATAGAAATATCCAAGATTAGTGACATGAGACTCATGTGGCCTACAAATGGGGCTTTCTAGCCACTTAAATAATGTTACATACGTAACTTACATTCCAAAGAAAGAAAAACAAATAAAATATCTTTTGAGAGATGAATCAAAATAAAGCTATTGTTTTAATCATAAAATTCATGTGTGACCGTCCTACATAAAACTTTACGTGGAATGGAACCTTTTATGTTGTTATGTGAGATCAACATTGATTATGATGACTGGATTGATCAATATTGGTGGTCTATATGAACTCCCGTCTTACATGTCTCACGTGAGACCACCTCACATAAAATTTGCTTTTAATTGAAATGATTTGTCTTGATTAACTTAATAATAAATGAAATGGATTTGGTGGCGGACATCTTATGAAATGTACGTGATCCATAGAATAATTAATGTATTCATGTTTCTCGTCGTAGTAGTAATAATAATAATAAAACTAAACCATGTTATACATATATGTATATATAATTTGTTATGTGAACCAAATTAATTCCATTTTCTTACGGAATGCATAACATCAACTAGCTATGCTAGCTTTTTCTATTACTATTTAGGGTTGTTATGAATTTTGTCTACATCAAACAAATTCTTTTCCCTATATATGTGGTTTTATTTTTTATTTATATTTTTTCTAATGTAACTTTCAAAATTATTTGTGCATATCTCTAGGGATTGTTAAATAGTTTTTTTTTCAATTTGTTTATTGTTAAAACCCAAAATTCAACTATGATCTAATTAATTGGGACATATATAAATTAAACAGCTACGTTGGAATTTATATACACAAATAAAACAAAATTCCTAAATTATATGAATAATCTTGAATTTCTCCCAACATTTCAGTAAAAAAAAAAAGGTATATATCATAAACCACAATAGGGACCAGAGAATGGAGACATATGATAGCAAGTACAGAATCATATCCTAAAATTGTAAATGAGCAAACATATTAAATGTGGCTATATTGGGTTGGTCCGAATTGAATCATTGTCTATAATAGTGGCTATATGAGTTTGACCCTATAATGAATGTAACAATTTATGAACACAACAATTTGAGTTTGTGCTGGATTGGCGTGTTGGGCCCAGAATTACCATTCATATTACTCCCTCAATCCCTGCTATCTTTGTCTACTTTTCGTTTTTGGACGTCCCAGCTAACTTTGTCAGCCGTCCCTGCTATCTTTGTTTACTTTCCGTTTTTGGACGTCCCAGCTAACTTTGTCAGCCAAAAAATGGCAACAAAAAAATTACGACCTTACCCCTCAATTTCTTTCATTTTACTTACTTTACACTCAAAAAGCACACATTAATTACAAAACTGTCACTCAAAAACATTAAAATAACATATCACATCAAAGTCAACAGTTTTTTCTTAGTATTCGTGCCGGTCAAGGGTGGACAAAGATAAGGGGGACGGAGGGAGTATTTTCTAACCTTTAGTTTAACATCAATATTATTATATATAAATCAGGTGACAAATTGGAAATTTCGTATCTTAGTATGTAAATTGTGTGGTGGTGATATATATGTCAATTGAGAGGCCATAAAATTGCATCACTGTTAAATTAGAAAATTACTTTATTTAAAAAAATTAATAAATTTTTTTTTTCCCTTTTTTTGCCATGTTTATTCATGATCAAATTTATTGATATATGTATGTAGTCAAACTGTAGGAGCCTGCTGTAAATAACAGAGTATTTATTATCTTTATCATATATATATATATATATATATACCAATTATTGCCTATTTTGGATGGACATTATAATTTGTTGACTTTGATTTTTCTTCTAAAAAAATTAAGAACACTCAATAGATAAATAAGTATATATATCTAAGAAGTTGTGCAATGTATTTATCATAAAAATTAACTATATAAACCATTTATTAAAGTTCATTTATGTTTATCGATCCTGGGTTTTTATGCTCTCGAAAGGGATCCCACTAAGGATGGATTGACGATGAAATCATATACATTTTTCACAAATTCATGAATCTGGCTTAATATTTCATTCTTTTTAATTCTATATATCTACATCGTGTTTTTAATGTCAAACTATTTTATTCATTTAATTTATCTATCTATGATCTATATTATTTATTAAGATAATGCTCATAATATATGTGGCTAGAGCACTAAGGTGAATTGAAAATAATTATATATATATATATTAAATATGAAATGATGGGTAGGCAGAAACGTGACATGATATATATCTTTGGAAAAAGATGAAGATGAAATATTTGGAAGTTTTCAACTGTATCTACTGCATGCTTTTTGATACCCTACAACTATATATATATATATATATATTAAGTGGTCTTACTCTCAATTATATTATTCTTGAATTCTTTTTGATTATTTTCTGATTGGTTCAACTATATATGTTTTCGTGGGTGTTTTTGAAACCTTTAGTATGTGGTAAATTTATTAATGATTGTTTGGATCAATTTCAAACTTCATCATTCTCTCATTTTCAATTAACTTTAGTTTCAAGGCCCTCAAATAAAATCTATTCTAACTTAAATGCGTTTAAACATCTTAAATGATGAAATTGCATTCCTAATTCCACAATTAAATTCAACCTATTGCTATTTTCAATTTGGAACTTCAGGAGAACAAGTTCTATAGTACTGTTGTTGTTCAGTGAATCTCTTTTAACATGTGAGAGAAAACATGTATGTACGTGAGAAAAATAAACTTCGAAATAGTGTCTCAAAGTCGAGTTATTAAAACATACCCCGTGATTTATATATGATAGCAAGTTCGAAGGATGAAATCAATAAAAACAAATGGAATAAATGGCAGGAATAATAATATTAATGTTATGCGTCATCTAGAACAATGCATGCCATTAATGCTACTTACAGCCCACTTTTTCTTCGAAGATTAAATTTCTATTTCACTAATTAACAAATTAACTACTCAACTATATATATATATAATCATTAAATTGAACTTCTGTCTTTGCATACAAAATTATAATCATTAAATTTAAGGTTCTGAAATTATCATATAAAAGTCCATTCTTGTTATTTGTATTTTTGTTGTCAGTTGCCTTCTGAAGGAATCTGTTTGAATAGATAGATACATGCACGAAACTATAAATTACATGCTGAGGGTTTGTTATATATATTCAAAGGAAAAACACAATAAGACAAACTTTTATCAATTCAAAAATTAAATAGAATAATAATAATTTAAAATGATAGATAAAGAGGAAAGTTTAAAGAATCTAATACTATAAATTTGTCTTCGCTTCAATATAAATAAATAAAATTCTAGTAGCTAAATTAGTGCAAATTAAAATATTACAACTCAACATTTATTAATATATATACACACACAAAAATATCAAATATTAGGAAAGAAAACAAATTAAAAACTCATGTAGACCCTTCCTTTTAAAATCACACAATTTTATGGATTGTAAATTTTTGTGCAGGATCGTCTAACGTTGGATGGTCATGATCACAGTCAATAAGTCAACACAGACAATTTAAATCCAAATTTTCATTTAATTGAAATGTGCAATGTTTTTTTAACTTTCAAAATTATTACTTATTCGATTAAACATATTGTTTTTGAATTTGAAGAATACCACTTTTTGAAAATATTTAGTTTGGCTACACACATATTAAATTAAAATCACTTATATTTAACTCAAAAATACCTTTTTACAATTGAAAGACATTACTTTTACTTTTTAATATATATATATATATATATGTATGTATGTGTGTGTATTATTTAAAATCAGATACAAGAGTGTAATGTTATCTTATTTTCAAATTCTTTTTACTTTACGAATGGTGACAAATATTTATTTACCTTAAACTTGTAAAAGAGTATCATCCTATTGAGATGAGCTTATAATAATATCATGTTACATTTTAATTAAGATGGTGTTTGTTAAACCAACTCTTTCTGATTTTATGAATATTATCATAAGTGGTAGAGTCGTGTGTAAGACTTTCATTACTTTCATTGGTTTTTTCTGATTTATTTATTATGTATGTCTAGAAATTAAAGTCAACCCACACACCTCAAATGCTATCTAGTGCTGTCAATTGGTTTTGATATGTATACATATAAACATAATATCCTCTGCAATTATGTAACTTAATTGGAGCATTAATTAATTTCAAACTTTATAACACATATATCATTTGAATTTTAAATTAAAAAGGGAAGAAGTCTACATATCATTAATGGACATAAGTCATAATTCAATCCAAAATATTAGTATAATTCGTTGGACATGTAATATATATGCACTAGCTTGCACATTTAAAGTTGGGAACAAATCTCTTCAAAAGGGTCCATTTGTGTGTTTTGCTTTTTTCGATGTATTGAGTATTCATGTATAGAGTAACCTGTTATTATGATATCTCAAAAGGGTGCAATAATGTTATTAATGTTTGAAATTAATATACATACTTAAAACAAAGGGTTTATATGCAAATACAATTTAAAGTACTATTGAATATTTCTCATTTTGCAATTTTTGTTATTGTCTCATTGCAATGTCGAAGTTTTGGAGTTTACCTAAACACAACCTAAATCGTTTTTTTTTTTAACTTTTCTTTAATTGCGGTAAAGTGAGAATCACCTAACATAATTTAATCTATTCATTTTGCATAAAGCTTTGTTTTTTTATATTCAATATTGCAACCTTAAGTTCTGAAATTCATTAAAGCGTCTCTTAAACTAGAGGTTGCAATAATAGAATAAAATAAATAATTTTAGGTTAAAATTGTAAAGATTGAATCATTTACGAAAAAATGGCTGTAGAAAGTTGTAGAAAGCTGTGATTTAGATGCTCAAAGTTGCATTAGATAAAAATAAAAATAAAAAGATAAATTGCAAAGTGAAAAGAAAAAATGAATTCTTTAAATTGATTTTTTGTATTTAATCCTAAAAAATATGTTATAGGAACATGTTATCTCATTTTTAAAGGTAATTCTAGATATTGAAAGAGCTAAATTAATTAAATATTGTCTTCTCCGAAGAGAAATAGAAGTGACAAGCCAACCCATATATGTATATGCATGGCCAAGAGTGCACTGTTGCTACTCCAATCTGCTCTCTCTCTCTCTCTCTCTCTCTCTCTCTCTCTCTCTCTCTCTCTCTAATATTTCATTTATACAATTTCAAGGCAAGTTATTTTCTGTTTCCCTTGATCGAAATTGTTAAAAATTTAAGATTTTTTTCTTGAAGTGTTGTATATTATTTATTTATTAGTCAATTTAGTGAATTGTTGTGTATTATGTATTTATAATTAGTCAAGTCTAATTTTAAGTAAAAATCTTGAGTTCGCAGGCCAATGCATATAATTATAATAATGTGTGGTATATGAAGATGTTGTGATAGTACGTATTAGAGCACAAACTCATACATTATTTAAAATAGGGATAATTTCAAATTTCATCATGTACGTAAGACAAATATTCAATTTTGATCCTCTATGTTTCAAACTTTTATAATTTCAATTCATTTTTTGCGCATCAACACTTATGACGTGATTATTAGAAAAATCTGATATGGCTTTGAAAATTATGATCAAGAGGAATGAAATTGAGAAAAGAAAATTGAAATATAGAAGATGAAAATCTAAAAAAAAATATTAATTATAATATATAAAAATATCTTTTATATATATATATATATATATATATATATAACCAAAAGTGAAATTAGACCTCTAAAATTAATACATAAAACATTACAAATAGCGCGCAGATTAAAGTTTGTGCAACACCCAGAATAAACTATGGTTACATGCATAAATTGTGCTGTTTTTATTTAATTAATGAGTCCACCACCTTTTATTCATCAAGGCTAATCATCTTGTTTGTTTGATGGAAATTGAACTCAATTGTGGTTTGTTAAGTTGCAATATTTAATAAACAAGTGGATCTACTTTTTGAAGCAAATTGGCTAGTGAGTCCCACTCCACACCATTATACTTTTAAAATTAATAAGAATTCATCACAAGATAATTAATGAGATAAATCACTAGATTTAATTTTTTTAATAACATAAAATTCATCAATTTTAAATTCTTTCCAATCATAACATCGGCTTTAATTATATCAGAATACTCAATCACAATGTCACCATTCATAGCGCGCATATTAATCTCAAAATTAACGGTGAAAATGAGTCGATATATATTTGTCCAATATGGTAGACTGGTAGTGTCACATTTTAATTTCAAATAAATAAGATTAATGTTCCAATTGAATTTCTTTTTAGTTCATAACCAACCTTATGACGAAATATTTTTTGTGTTGTAATCGAATTTTCAATCAAATATTGTAAGTTTTAATTACTCTAAAAATTATTGTATGTTAGCTAGTCCGATAAAACAATCAGATTTCCATATCTATTATCAAAAAGTTAATGTCATTTCATAGATGATTCACACACACACACACATATACAGATATAAAACTGAATATATTACATCGGTAATATCCTTGTTTAGTTATATGAGCATCAATTGATTAGCGATAACAATTCGACAAAGATTTAATTTTTGAAATGACTTAAAACTTTTTTTTTTTTTTTGTCTGATAGCATCCTATAATGTTTGAGTTTTTTAAAGTATAAATTGAATTCATTATTCTCTACAATATGTGTGTGTGTGTGACTTGTATGTCCTAATCATAAGGGAAAACTAATCTTTTAAGTTGTGTATTTACAAATTAAAAAGAGAGAGAAAGAAAATGGAATCCTAAATAAAAGAATTAATAAAAAAAAAACCTTGAATTTTATATTGTTTTGATATTGACCCAAACAAAAATCCAAAACGTGTTTATTGTAACATGTACATCATGATCATCATCACTAACAATAAAATCTAGCAAAAGTAAAAGTAACTTTTGAGGATTGGTCTTAAAATGCCAAATATGTGGATGATTAAAGAAAAATATAATAATTCAACACACTGGGCTGGGGTCGAAGAACACTCCAAAATTAAAAAACAATATTCTGATCAAAGATTAACTTATTTAATTCCTATAAGTCCTACTAAATTAATTTATATTACGAGCCGAAGAAGAAATGTACCTACCAAAGCCAATAGATAACTAACTATATAAAACCAAATATATAAGTACTTGAGGAAAATAGACAAACCAAATGTGCTAAAATAAACAACAATTAACCTTCAAAATAGACATATATATTTAATAGTCTGGGCAAAAAGATTAATTCTATATTGATTGGTTATATATACATATCTTATTTAATATTAGTATGAGAACATTTTCCGTCACCGATAACATATGTTATTTCACAATAACAATCTAAATTTTACTTATTCGATTGTATCCGAAAGTTTGATAGTTTTTCAAAATGCAAACTTATGCTCATTTTCCAACCAAGTAAAACTCACGATTTGCATGCCCTAATTATAACAATAAATATATATTTACATTTCCTTTCAGATTGCAATTCGGAAAAAAAATCCACTTCAAATTGTTTTTGAAATTAACTCTTAAGTAAAAAGAAAAAAAGGGTTGTTCACCCTTATGAATGGATCTTCGAGTTTTATATATATATATATATATATATATATATATATATAAATATATAGTAACCTCAATGTCGGAATTAAATGCTCGATCTTGTGAACAATTCATATGTTTTTCTTCATTGATATATGAGGAGGTCGATGGTTCTCACATGAGTCAATCAAAGTTGATATTGTTTATAAGATCTCTCTCTCTCTCTCTCTCTATATATATATTGATGTGGTCGAACTGACCACGTTCAAACTACCCCGAAAACCCGACCCGGAGTTGAAGGACGATCGACGCGAACAAATTAGGAAATAATGAGTTCGTTCAAGCGAACTAATATATCTGGCATGTCAATCGAACTGATCCAGCTCGTAACCCGTAATGTCGAACTGAGATGTGGGATGCCGAGCTAATACGAGCGAACTAATTCAAATTTGAGATAACTCCCACGATTGCGAGAATCTCGCCACTTCCCAGGTTTTTAGGAGAAAATCTCAACTGCCACATCCCACTCCTAGGAAATCACGTTATCTCTCAGGGAGTATATATATATCCTTTGTTTTTCTAATTTACACACACAATCACAATCTTAATTTCTATACTAAGCATTCAAAATCGAGAGCAACTCTTTTGTGAGATTACTGACTTGAGCGTCGGAGTCCCTTCACCGGGAAAAACCCCCGGTGTTCTTTGTTTTGCAGGTTTTCTTAATCGGAGAATTCCAATCATCGTCGGAGAATTCCATTTTGGCGTCGGAGAATTTCGAACGGCATCGGAAAAGTGAAGGATCGGAGTCGAGACAAATCATATATATATATATATATATATAATAAAAAGTGATAGAGATGGGAATATGGTTGTAGTGCATGTCATGAAGAAATTGTATATAGATGATTGTGTGGTGTCAAAGTCAAAGTAAATACGGAATCCTCAACGCAAATGCATGAACCCTATTCTCTCTCCTCTCCATCTCCTATATATACCCTTCTCTCTCTCTCCCATTCTTTCCCACTCCTCTCACATCCGATCCATAACGAAAGCATTAAGTAGGTTGAATAATGGTTGCCCAATCTTTGTCTCTCGTATCTAAATGCACAGTCATTCCGGACCAAAGATCCACCATTGGAGAACTGAAGCTCTCAGTTTCTGATCTCCCCATGCTCTCCTGCCACTACATTCAGAAAGGTGGCTTGTTCACCAACCCGCCATTTCCGATCTCCCACCTCCTTTCTCTGCTCAAACGCAGCCTCTCCCACACGCTCTCTCATTTCCCGCCGCTTGCCGGCCGCCTCACCACCGACGAACACGGCTTCGTCTATATAACCTGCAATGACGCCGGAGTCGATTTCATTCACGCTAATGGTTCCCACGTCTACGTCAGGGATTTGCTAGGGTCAGCTGACGGCGACGTGCCGGAGGCCGTCAAGGCCTGCTTCGCTTACGACAGTACAGTGAGTTACCAAGGGCATTTCAGGCCTATTCTTGCCGTCCAAGTGACTCAGTTGGCTGACGGCGTTTTCATTAGCTGCGCCGTCAACCACGCCGTCGTGGATGGAACGTCCTTCTGGAATTTCTTCAACACTTTCGCGGAGTTGAGCAGAGGGGTGAAGAAGATATCTAGGACGCCGGATTTCAGCCGTGACTCGCCTTTGATTTCTCGGGCTGTGCTCAGGCTACCGGACGGTGGCCCCAAGGTTGTCTTCTCCGGCGATGCTCCGGTGAGAGAGCGAATTTTCAGGTTCAGCAGGGAATCAATTCTGAAGCTGAAAGCGAAGACAAACAATAATGTTATCATTAGCCATCAGAACTGGGAGGATAACGGCGGCATTAACGTGGCAGAGCTAATGGGCAAGCACGCTAACGACCGTTTAAAAGTACCCGACCGGAAGTCAAAGCGAAGCACTGTTTCCAGTGATGAGAGGCATGCGAATCCAAGGGCGGAAATCTCATCGTTCCAGTCCCTATGTGCGTTGCTGTGGCGAGGAATCACACGCGCTAGAAAGCTACCAGCAACAAAAACGACAACGTTCCGAATGGCGGTGAACTGCCGGCACCGGCTGGAGCCGAAGCTGGAGCCGCTGTATTTCGGCAACGCAATACAGAGCACTCCGACGTGGGCATTGGCCGGAGAGGTGGTGGGGAAGGATCTGCGGTGGTGCGCGGAGCAGCTGAACGAGAATGTGAAGGCGCACGATAAGGAGGCGGTGAGGAGGTACGTAGAGGATTGGGAGAGGGAGCCACGGTGTTTCCCGTTGGGGAATCCAGACGGTACGGTGGTGATGATGGGGAGTTCTCCTAGATTCCCCATGTACGATAACGATTTTGGGTGGGGCCCGCCCATCGCTGTTCGGAGCGGGCGGGCTAATAAGTTTGATGGCAAGATTTCCGCATTCCCCGGTCGGGACGGCCCCGGCTCCGTTGATTTGGAGGTCGTTTTAGCGCCCCTAACTATGGCGGGTCTAGAGTCCGACCCGGAGTTCATGCACTATGTCTCAATTTCCTAGTCAACTCCTATTCTTATGTTGTCATATCATTACAATACATATATATATATATATAGTAGATGAACATAATAAAGTGGTAATGACTAGAATAGCTAAATAAAAGAAAAAACAATTTAAACTAGCTAATTAATAAGAAATAAGTCCATTTAGTTTAAAAAAGAAAGCAAGTTTCTGGCTAAAACATCTTTACTAAAATGGAGATCACCCCTGCATGCGCATATATGTGTGCTTCGTGTGCGGATCGTATTACGGACACACACATATATAATATCATATTTGTTAGTTATGTGATGATTGCAACATGGTATGTATGTCCTAAGTGTTTGGATTAATGTTTGTGAATTTGAATTTGAGATTTATCTCCAATTCTTGTTTTGAGTTTACACGAAAATTCAATTTTATCTTAACAAATACAATCTCATGAACCCTAATTACTACCTATTATTTCACAAAATTCAACAGACCTAAAATTTCAGTTATCACTTTTCCAACATTAATTATAAATTTCACAATATATTTTTTCTAACATTGATTTGTTGTTTACGATCTTATCATACTATAAAAATCTTTAAACAATTATATTTTAACTATTTACCTTTTTTGAAAACACGGGATTTCAAAGTAGAATTTCCTTAATCCCTAAGTAAACCCAAAACAAATGTTAGAATATGATAGTCTTGATCTAATATGATTGATTCCTTATGCAAGGCTCACAAAATTAAGGCTCTATTTGTGAGTTCGTAATTGATAATTTTAACCCTCGAGTAATTGATTCCATAGAATTTAACTGTCAATCCAAAAGCAACAAAAACAACCGAAATTGGAGAAATATTAATCACACAAAAATTACAATCCAATTGAGTTTGGACAACAAAACTAGTATCCCTATTCAATTACAGCCGGAAAACAGTGATGTATTCCAGATGAACACCGGCTCATATGTTTGGCCAAGTTGAGGATTTGTCAAGGAACAATCAACAATGCCATCGAGGGGCTTGACTGGATTATCAGAGCAATGTCCTCTCTACTAAGAAAATCAATCGTCACCTCCCATAAAATCTGTGTTCGGTTAACCTGCAGCAGTAGGGACTGCAACTGGTTTGGAATCTTCCGTCTTTTCATGTTCTTTGTTAAGCATCTGAAATCATATTCACAAACTCTCAGAGCCATAAATTCAGTACAGTTTGTAGGGAAGCAAGGTCACTAGCAAGTGAGTTTACAAACCGAACAGAATAGTTATATGCTTGCATCACAATCAAAAAGGATCGACCTAATGTCTATTGCACATCTCTTTTATGCTAACCTCAATTTCTTTTGTGTTCATATTTAGTCGCTCAACCATTTGATCGATAAAGCATCACTAGAATTATTGTTGTTTCATAATTTTGTTTTTTTTTTTTTAATTTCATTGGCATTTTACGATCACAGATAAGGCACTTCTAATTTGTTCCAACCAGCTCAAATCATATTTGTAACAATGATCAGCTTTATTAACTTAACTCACTTTCTTCAATGATACATTTTAAATATTAGAAACTTTTCAATGCAGTCATGCTGCCAATTTTAACATTAACTGTACTTCTACTTCTATGGTCACTATAATGGCATTATGGATATTCAATTTCAACAATGCAAAGCCTTTTGATTCTAGAGACTCGCTAGACTTCTAATTCAGCAATCACTCCGTCATCAATTAGAACTTATCATCGAAAAGTTGCATACATTTAGATTTGGTTTCCTATAGGTATTCCATGATATCATGTTCTCATTTTTTATCAACACAAACAATTATGACCTTATTTATATCATGAATGTACAATCATTCATAGTTGATATTAAATGTCTTTCTTTTACACTTATTTAGAAGCCTAGATTAGACAATTCAAAGAATCATCAAGATCACATGGATCACAATACCTCAAGCCATTTTGAAGTTAAATATATCATTGAAAATCAAAAGAAAAAGGAAAGAACCTCACACCTTGTTGTTGATTAAATTATGCAGAGCAATCACACTTCTGATAAGGGATGATAGATATATGACCAACATCATATCATTTGTTTTGACTGCAAAAGAATGCAGACAATATTTTTTAGGAACCGTGTGAATTCTGATAGAAACCAATTCTTTAAGCAAGTAACAAATGGTTTAACACATATAAATAATTACCAGCAAAAGCTTTAACAAGTTCAGATACATTTAGATTTGGGAGTAGGTTAAACACATCCTGCAAATGTAAAGCGATATTTCAGGCACACGGAATGAGATAGTATCCCAAGTATTTGCATTGTTTACAAGTTATTATTGGTAGAACATGAATTGATACCTGGAGATGATAGAGGATTTCATGATTTAAAGGGAGCTTCCCTTCAATAACCAGGTCAAGATAACTTCTAATCTCTTTCAATCGTGCATCCAATCCCTTCAAAGCAGCAAGTTTCCCAGTCACCTAAGAAACATAAAGCAATAAATTTCTCAAATTTTATTAGAATACATCATACACACAGAGGCAAGGTATATGATCCCCAAGTGACAATAATCATCAATAGACTGAGAGGAGGGAAGGGTATAAACTATAAAGAGACCTCTGTTGCAAGGGTGCTGACAGTCGTGTCCTTTACATCCCTTAGCAAGTGTTCAACTCCTGTCATGACCATCACAGGTGAGCAAAAAGTAAAACAATAAACAATGATTTGATTTAAAGATGGTATTCCAATGGAACAGAAATTAAAAGCAGAAGCATCCTCAAAAGGAAGGCTACAAGATAGAAGTAAAGAAAAATGGACATTATTCGTATGTGGTGGGTAACATACCAATTTCTTCAACTTCATGAGCAGCAATTTCAGAAGGAACATGCACAAACACCTTCTGGCTTTTCTGAGTAGCATTCTGCAAGTTTACCAAAAACATAAGACAAGATAGGACGGAGTACATAGCCAATCAAACAGAAATTTTTTCTATAGCTACCTCTTTAACCTCCTCAACGGCATAATAGGCCTTAGTGGGTATTCCTAGCTCTTTTGGTTGGACATCAATAATGACCAGCACTGGAGTGGGAACATAGCTGCATATATGAAGATTATATTATCAATATTTTTGTAGAAATGATATAATTATAAACCCTATCACATAAGTTTCAAAGCAATAACAAAAATCTCATAGGAGCAAGAGGTCAAAGAAATTCTACAGCATCAGAAGGAAGACATTATAAAATCAAATTAAACTATAAACTAATGGATTGGAATGTTCTCCAACATACAGACAAACTCAAGAAAATATGTACAAGGTTGAATAAGAGAACACCAGAGAGGAAAAGGGTAAACTTTGATCTTAGAATCATCTTGAGCTCATAAAGAAATGGTGACGAAGCCAAAAAACAGAAGGAATATAACACTTTAAAGGGTACCATGGAAAAAGGAAAAATAAGACTCAGAAAACAACTGGAAAGTGAAATAGAACCTCAGTTGTCCAAAACAAATCAGCCAACTAAATGTATGCTCCAGAACTACATGAAGATTGTGTTGTGGCTTGTGGGAAACAACTATACTCAAGTTGCAAATAATTGTATGTAAAGATTTCACTTATTACAGGAAATGAAAGCATATTAATCTACAATGCTTCACAAACATAAGTATACATTTCCAGCATATTTGATGACAACATCCTGCACACGTCAATTCAGCTACAGATGCCTGAATACAGCAAGAATTCCGATACCGACTTCCCAGTCAACCCTAACAGTTAAATGTATGTTTGGTTTATTTAAAGTCACTGAAAACACATCAAATGTTACTAAGGAGGGCAAATGGTAACACAACAGGGCCAGCTAAATAACCATTTCTGCTACTAGGACTGAAGACTTTTTGGCAGAAAGAGATGTGAACCATCTAGTCTTAGAAGCACTAAAGCACATCAGATTTCTCAAGTGTAGGAGTCAATATACAAGGACAAACAAAAACTATACAAACATGAACTTAAGCATGAAAATTTCTTCATCAAGGAGCTCATAATTGTCCATGAACAGAATAGATGGGGAAATGAAAGTAAGGAAGACTTTGAATAGAATGGTAAACACAACCACAGACGCAGTTATATGGGTTATAGATTTATCATTATGACCTTCACCAAAACTATTTAGAATCAAGTCTTCCATTAAGCTAAACACTAGTTTCCGTACTTTAATTTATTTCAATGGCAGCATACCAATACCATCATGCATAATCGTGCCTTTATAGCTAGTAGCATCAACACATCTAGTAAAATTTAAGGAATGTTTTTCAAAAGAAAACAAACATGTTAGATTTTCATATACATAGGAAACGCCAAATAGTAAACGTAGTTGGTGAGAATAAGTAACAGCATCCAACTCAAAGACTTCAGAATATGATAAATGAAACCCTAGTATAAGTTTGCCCCTGATTGTGTAAATACATCATCAAAATTTTCAGAAACTAATCTTCACCACTGTAGTATAACTTCAGAGGAAACTTCTAAAGCATTGTTTGATTCTACAAGATCTTGTAAAACAACAAAAGTTAGCTGTTACTAGAAGAAAGAAACATTACTAACAAATGAATTCTCAACAAATGAAAACAAAGCTTCTAATCATAAAGAGAAATTTTATCTTACTCATTGAAAAGTCCATGAATGCTTAAGTCATTTTCCTTCAGTTTTGGACCAGTGCTATACCAACCGACAACATGCTCCTTAGCTGAAACGAGTTATATGCACATCAAATTAGACCAAACTCTAAATAGAACTTATCTAGAATCTTAAAGTGATGGAAATGAGAAATCACAAACCATTTATTCTTCTGAACATAGAAAACATTGATTCATGGTAGTTATGATCAAGAAACCAGATGCTTGGGTCCCTATCCTCTTCTTCAAAAGGCACTGCATAAATAGGTAACTGTGTTAGAAACAAGGAAAGCATAGCATCTATAACTCATTAAAAGTACCGGAGATAAAAATTCAAAAGTTGGAGAAGATAACCAGGAACAATAAAAGGATATATAATGTGCTGCATTAATTAGTGAAAATAAGATATATCTCCCAGCATATGGCTTTTAATGTTACTGAATCAACGAATTTGGAAAAAACCTACAGTCGGATGTGACAGTGGCCAATACAACCTTTTCTATTCAATAAAAGTGATCATCTAAAATAAACTTGCAACAGGTCTATTACAATTGATTGGATTCAAATCAGTCAATAATATCAATATTGTACCAAACACCGTTTACATTGGAAAGGATGGATAATGATTATTACAATAATAATAAGAACAACAACTCAGAAATCCTACCATTTCACTCATATTTCCCACATTTTGGCTTATACTCGAAACCTATTTCGAAATCTTTATCCATATTTAGCTTAAATATCCAAATTTCGTTGGGCAAAACAAAATTCTCCTTCCAGGAAGAAAAAAATTAAGAAATATATTAATTAGAAAATTGCAAATTGCCAGATACATTTACCCACTCATAAAACCAGTTGAATTATGTCAATGAAAATCGAAAAACAGATATGGCTAATTCTGAACAAGCAAGCATATAGCAAAACAAAAATTCAGTAGGTAAGGAGCACTAAAAGCAGAAAAGGAGCCTCAAAAAAGTAAAATAAAAGAAGCGGGCAAAATCAGATCTGGAATGCAAACCGGCATAGCAGTTAGTGATGTCAACGGTGCCCTTGAAGGAACTTCCGAGAAGAACTCCAACAACGCGCTTCCTGGTGTCACGCGCCACCCGATTGTAGTGGTCCACGATGCTCAGCAGCACCAGAGGGTGCACCACCACCTTCTCAATCGCCCGCGACGATATCTGCTGCGACTTTATCACATCCATTTTCTTTCAATTTCGAAGTTTTCCGATCTTCTTTCTTCTTCTCCCCTGGGGTTTTCCAAGGATTTTAGTTCCAATTTCTTGGGCGTAAAGAAATTTTAGTTTCGGATTCCGGTCTTTAAATATATATAGGTAAATTTAAAATTTATATAGTAGGCCCCACTTTCTTATTAATACACCCCTTAAATACATTTTAATTGCCTATTATAACCTTCACTCTTAAATCTGATGTTAGATAGAGTTATTATAATTAAGATTAAGGCAGTGACATGACAATAAAATAATATTATCTAGAACACAACACAATATGAGACGGTGTCATGAAATATCACGGTCCTTGTCCGCAACATATTGCGAAAGATTTCGATTAGGAGAGTAGAAAATGGTAAATAAAGTGTTGATATATAATTGCAGCAAAGCACAAATATGCTTTAAAGTTTTAAGAAGGGCATTCACCAAGATTTTGGATTGAGTTGCAAAATTCCCATTTTCTTTTATCCGTTTCATTCTCAGTGATGAAATAAAATAGAGTTATAGTGTTTCGATTCATAGGAATTTAACATTTTCAGATACTGAAATATCCATTAGGAAAGGATGTAATAGGAAGTACATGTTTGTTACATGATGATTGGCAAAAAAAGAGATGGGGATATCTCACTGCAAACAAGCACAAACAAACTACTTATCATCATAATGCAGAACAGTCGTAGCACAAGTCAAATATGGTGGAACATTATAGCATCATTGCTATGAGTAAATGATGACAATACAAAGCGAAATACAGAATCCAGTTTATCGTATAAAACAAATTCGATAGGCGAAAGAGCAATACGAGTAGGCAACATGGAAGGTTCAAGTGGAGCAAATGTCATTTCAACGCTGCCCCTTATCAAATTGAATTCGTGATCTACCTGACCCCTCGAAGCCATCTCGCATGGATCCGGCACTAGCTTTCAAGGTGCCTCCACCTCCAATTTTGTCCATTGCTTTCTTGCCCGTTTTCACCTCCACCAAGAACTGGTCCAAACCAAATGGATCTTCTTCAGCTGGCGGCTGGTCTTTATCAAACTCCATAGGCCTGTCTCTTGGGCCCGTTCTCTCTGATGTACCCGTAAATACCCTGTCAGCCTTGAAGCGCTCGGTCTTCCTCAGCTTATCGAGTTGCTCATCAGCACCACCATACATGTCATCATCCGCATCTTTCTTAGGCTTGTATAGAGAGCTCATAGCAGATTGGGCTGTGAACAGACCCTTATCGTAGATGTTATAAGCATCATCAGTGGCAAAACCAGAATCCATCCCTTTCTCCTGGTTAAACAACCTTTGGTCATACATAACTTCACCCCCTCTTGCTCCGGTGGAAGCCATTCCAAGAGCAACTTTCTCACTGATATCACGGTCTCTATCACGGGTAATCTTGCTCTTCTTCCCTATAGCAGCATCCTTTGCCTCCAATCTTCTCTCCCTCTCCCTCTCTTTGCGTCGCTCCTCACGGATTTTCTCCCTTCGCAACCGCTCCTCTCTCTCTTCTCTTGTTTCCTTGGGGGCATCTCTCACACGTTCGTAATCCACACTCATATCACCATCATTAGCACCACCCCTCTCAGAAGACATTGGCATACCACCAGCTGCTGGAGCAACACCAAGTCGCTCAGATCTAGCCTTCTCGGCCAACTTCTTCAGTTCCATCTCTTTCTTCTCCTTCTCTTTCATCATCATCTCCTTCTGAACCTTCGAACGTACTGCAACAGCTTCTCTAGCTTTCTGTTCTGCAACATATAGAGCCTCTGATAACTTAGCAAAATTGTCATTAATCTGAACATCCTGTAGTCCACGACCATCAGCAGCCAAACGCTTGTCAAGTGGTATCGTATATCCCTTTGGATTCTTCCAATTAGAGATGCAAGGCGGAATTTTCCAATCCTGTTGGTCCTTCACAGTCACAGGTCGAGGCGGAGAATGCATAACCGGCACAGGTGGAGAACCGGAAGCTTTTGGAACCCTCTTGTGCTTAAACTTAGGAGGCTCTAGAGGATCTACTGGCATCTCCACCATGCGAATAATTCTCTCTTTAGCACCTGAATTAAAGGCTGCTGATTGCTGAGACGGCTTGTACTTGATAAACTTAGAGTCCGAAGATTGTTTTGGAACATTCTTTGGCTGTGCAGCACTCAACCTAACATTTACAATCTTCTCTAATGCAGCCTTAGTTGCCTGTGTTGTCTCATCAATCTCTTTCTGCTTCTCATCCACATCCATTTCCTCTTCTTCCTGAACATCCTTCACAAAGATCGGAACAAGATCCGAATGCTGCGAATACACTATCTTCTTTGCATTCTCATTCTGCCTCACAATTGTATCATATCTCAAGTTGCCATGCTCATCCACTGTGAGGGGCAAAGTATTCCCACCCGGTTTTTGCTTACTTCGGCCCATCCCAAGTGGGTACTGTGCATAGTGAATTTCAGGAAACGCCCCTCCATCTCCAAAATCCTCAGGCTTTGATGGCTTAAACCCGGCCCGTTTTAGGTAAGGTGGCACTGGCTTAGCCTTAAAAACCTCAGAATCCTCAGCTTCTGATAAGCTATACCGACTTTTGAACCAAGGATCACTAGAGTGATCATAATTACTGGTCACCGATGATTTTGCCTTTGGAAGAATGTCGGTTAAAGCCGCCATCTTCAAACTCTAATCTCAAAATCAGTAATTATCTAACCCTACAAGATTCAGCAAAAAAATAATCAAACAACTACACTAATTTCTTAATTCAACACAGATACCCACCCAAAAAGAAAAAAAAAAAAAAAAAGAAAAAGAAGGATAATCCAAACAGACCCAAATCTATTTATTAAAAAGAAACCAAAGAAAACAGCATAACATATTTACAAACCCAAATCATAACCAATAGGATGAGTCTTCAAATTCTGAGAGATATTAGAAAACCCTAATAAAGATCTAAGATTAGGGTTCGATTACAAACGGATCTTGAGCCCATAATATTCAAGAAACAGATGCAAAAATTGTGAAATCAAAGCATACCTGAATCGGTGATAGCAAAGGGCAGGAAACTAACCTCCGATTAGAAGAGAATCAAACAAGTCGAAGAAAAGGTTTGGCCTGTGAAGATAGGGGGCGGCGAGAAGGAAGAAAAAGCCGAGTGTAAAATAGTGTTTGGTTACAGGAATTATAAAAACAGGTTTTGGTTTGGCCCAAAACTATGGCGGTTTTGTACTCATCCAAATCCAATCAACATAATTATTTCCCTTTTTCAATATTCGTTTTGTGAAAAATTAACATAGTCACAACCAATAAAAATATCTTACTCCCTCCATCCCAGTCGAATTTGTCTACTTGTCATTTTCGTTTGTCTCAATCCAATTTGTCAGCCCATAAATGACAAAGAAATTATAAAGCAAAAAGTAGAAAAAACATTTTTTTAATAAAAAAGTAAGCAAAAAGTAAGAGTTAACTGTGTTTTCTTAAACTTCGTGTCCGGTCAAAGTAGGCAATTTCGACCGGGACGGAGGGAGTATTATTTAAGAATTAATTAATTTTTCGTGTAAAAAAAAAGAATTAATGAATTTCAATTTTTTTAATTCAATTGGTAACCCATATATATATTAACGTGTCATTATCTCTTTCATTTTCTTCAACTCAAAAAGAGAAAAAAAAAAAAAAAAAAAGGTTCTAACATCTGTAAACATTAAACAAGACATGAAATTTTAAATAATACTTTTTTTAGAATCCTAAGAAAGGCATGTTTCCAAATTTGCAAATTAATTTTTAGGATATTCTCTTAGTTTTGTCTTCTCGTCAAATTCCATTTTTTTAATTTTTACTATAAAATTGGTTAGGATTTTATTTCTTAGCTAAGAAATTAGACAAAAATATCGCAATTTTATTTTAAAATGTATAAAAATGTGCTTCCCATGTGGGGGAAGATAAATCATAGGCCCAACAATTCATTGACCCATTTAAATGGGAAACAACTTTTGGCCCAAATTAGGTTTTACCAGATTCTTACAATCTAGCAAGAAATTAAAAAAAAATAAAAAATTCTATGTCTTGCAACTTATTTGAGAATAGTTTAAAGGGAATTGGATCCTCTATTCCAAGATCGTATTCCATTTTATGTTTTATTGTTTTAATTAGATAACAAGTGTACATTGGTGATGTCATCTTTTACACGTGTCGTGTGGGGATTATATTGGAACACCAGATGAAACACTGTTTGGAAAAGAGGATCCTGATTGAGTTTAAAGGTAGTTTTCCAACATATGTAGCCTGTAGCAATAATGTATATTAAAAGCAAAGATGATTTTTTATTTCTTTTCTTGTGACGAACCATGTGTGTATATATATATATATATATAGAATTATTAATTATACCCAAAAATTTCAAATAGTAATATTAAAGAAAAGGCTTCTTAAACTACAATGTTTCTTTAAGGTCTCTATATATATACAATAATTAAGATACCTAGCACACACCTATTATTGTGATATTTCGTGTATGCATGGTTCCATGATTTCATTGATTATTTTATTTTATTTTTAAATGACGTCGCATTATACACATTCTTAATCGTTCAAAAATACCACTACAAAAAGCTAATTAGTGACAGCAAAATGTCATTGGAAAACATAGATAATAATAGCAAAAAAAATCATTTGCAAAAAGACTTTTGAGATAAAATTAGCGACAAATGTCGTTGCAACTGCATTTTTTAAATTGTATTTTTATAAAATTTATATTATCATTTTTTGTGATAATTGTTGTCGTAGAAAATAAAAATTTCTTGAAAATTTTTGTTTTCACAAAAATTGTCATTGCAAATAATCATTTAGTGAATATATGCCTATTGCCTATATACCAAAGGATGTAGAATTAGTGTATGTAAATAATCTACTTTTCTTTTTTTTAAGTTTGAGGATTAAGAACCAGTTTCTTAAAACACAATTATGCATGTAAAAGTGTCTTTTTTTTTTTTTTTTTTAAACTTGAACTCAAAAAAATTTATATGTATAAATATGATCGATAAACCTATGGACCGATAGGTTACCATACACAAAATCTCTTAATATATATAATTATTATCACATACGATTATAACTAAAATAATCACCAAATTTACAAACATAGCATCAAACATCGAAAACACTGAATCATCATCTAGAGCAACGTGCATTTTACATCTAAATTAAATTAACCTAATTAATTTGAACAATATATCTCCTTCATTACAAACTCATGCATTTCTATAGCCTAGCTGATATAATCTCTTCGATCCAACAGTACTAGACACATTATATGATCATAAGCATTCATGATAACCTTTTAAGTAAATATTTCTACATGATATATCATGCATGTTCTAAATCAAACAAAGCTTAACCGCAGATCCAATGTAGGATGATCCATTTCCATGGCAACGTTGTACATAAACGACGAGGCATTGCAACGATGATCATCTGCAAATAGCTTGTTCAGCTTTTCTGAATAATCCACTTCATGACTTAACGAGTTTAGTGGAAAGAGTTGAAGGGTTTCGATCTCTCTCTCTCTCTCTGAAACATCACTTATCTCATCATCTGAAACCCCCAAATCTGCAAAGTGAATATATATATATCACAAAAATTGATACTTAATATAGAAATTCAAAACAAAAATTAATAATGATAAATAAGAGATCAAGGATATATGGGTTACGTTTAGTGGAAGATGGGTCGTGAAGAAGGGGCATATTAGTAATCTCACAGCCTTCATCGACGAAAACCCTTCGTCGCTTCTGTCTCTCTCTAGCCTTATGGTTTTGGAACCAATAAAAAACATTCTTGCTTTCAATCTTGCCATAAAAGCTTAACTGAGAAGAGATCTTTTGGATTTGATCAGTAGTAGGAGTTCTCAGACCCGATCTGAACAGGTCTGTTAGAACTTTAACCTGATCATTTGTCGGGTTCCACCGCCCACACTTGGTCCCTGTGCCGCCGCCGCCGCCACCGCCACCGCGTGTTGCTCTAATGCAAAACCCTGCTGGATACTCATCCATATAATATACTGGTATTCAAAATCTTGTCTTGAGAATTTGTTTGAACTGATCTATTGAAAGAAATGAGATAGCAGTTCTATTGGTGAATAGGTTTACTTATAGCATTCATGTCTAACCACTAATTTACATTATTCTTATTTTATTACAGAGTTTAAAATATTTTTCTAATGTGACAATAGTGCATTGATTTTAGGGATGAGATGGAGAAGTTTGTGGGCTTTTTTTTCTTGTGTTGCTAGAGAGAGAGAGTGGGGGGGGGGGGGGGGGCATCCTCAAAAGCTGACACAGTTCAAAGTTTAGGGCAAAACACGAGGAGACAAGGAGGTGAGTCGTAGAATTTGGAATTAAAAAAATTCCAGCTGCTTCAATTTAGATCATCAAGAAATTAAAGTTAACACCTTTTTCTTGATTTGTGTAAGGATATATGTGTGTGTGGTTCTCCTCTGGAGTCTAAGACTCTGTCAATCCTCCAATTATTAGTAGTTAATTAATACTTGTACTTCAAAATTTTATAATCATAAACATGCATGTTTCATGTATTTTTCTTAAGGAAAATTCAATTCTAATCAATTTAAAAAGTCACTGTCCAATTTTCATCTATCATAAAAGCGGTTTTCAATTTTAGTCAAATTAAACCAAAAATCGTCATTATTTGGTCCATTTTTGGCTTAATTTGACTAAAATTGAGAACCGCTTCGATAGTTGATGAAATAGTGACAAAAATGGATCAAATAGTGACGATTTTTGGCTTAATTGGACTAAAATTGAAAACCGCTTCCATGATGGATGAAAATTGGACAGTGACTTTTTAAATGGACTAAAATTGAATTTAACCCATTTTTCTTAATTTTATTTCATTCATCTTTTGACTATGAGTTGAGTTTTTCCTGACAAGTATTCTTTTCACTGTAAATTTTATGTTAATTAGGTGTTTGACTGATACTGTTAAGTACTATAAAAATTATATAGGTTTGCATATGTCATGAAGTATTTTTGGATATAATTAAAACAATATATTTTGAAATTAGGGTCTCAACCATGTGGTGGTTGGTCACATTTGAATTTGCCCTGAAGAACAAATCTGGAAATAAATCAAATAATCATATCATCATTCGAAATTAATTAGTTAAATGTAACTTGGACTCCTACATAAGGACGTTAATTACATAAAAAGGCAAAAACTTATAGGGTTTAGTTTCAATTGCAACATGAATTTTTTGAGTGTAACACTAGAAAAGCTCAGCTTTAACACTTATTTCAATTAGGGACATGTCTGAGTTTTTCAGGCTTCAATTGCTGACATGGAGTTCAAATTGTATGAGTTAATTATTGACATATATATTTACATGTGAATCACGACATGTTTGGGTTTTTCGAGATCCAATTACTGACGTGGATTTCAAATTGTATAAGTTAATTATTGACGTATAAATTTACATTTGGATGATAACAGTATTTAAAATTACATATTTTGATTATTAACGTATTAATTTGGGTTCCACGTCAACAATTGGAGTTCAAAAAATCCAAATATGTCCTGAATTGAAACAAGTGCTAAGTTGAATGTTTTTTGTGTTAATAGTCAAAAGTTCATGTTGTAATAGAAAATATACTAAGTTTGTGTTTTTTTACGTAATTGACCCGAAAATATATATACTTCATATTATATTTCCTGTAAGCTAAACATTTTCACTGTTATTTTATACCAAGAAGATGAATATAAATGCATGGGCATTGCAATGAAATTCAAAAGTTCACATTATCGTTTGATCCAAGTTTCAGTTGGGTGTTGTGATCATGTACAAAAAATGTGAAATATATATAGATACTGTGAAATTGATTATTAATTTGACCAACACATGCAACTGCTTGTTCAGTCAAAAGTAAAAATCTTGTTAAGATGAAAATTTTAAAATTTAAAATGTTATATACATACATATATATATATACATATATATATATATATTACGTACCCCTCCTTTTGAGGATATATATTGAGACACAAACTAGAGGACATAAAAAGCCATCAAATTGAGAAAGAAAGACAAGACACAACCAACTAAAAGGGGACCAATTAATTAATTATGGGCTTTTCTTATGTCCTAATGCTTAACGGCCTCTTAAGAAACTATATATATATATATATATATATATATATAGCTTGGTTGAGGCTTCTATAATGAATTTCATAAAATTTTGGTTTTCAATTAATCCAAGAAAGTTGATCAAAGAAAAGAAATTAATTAGCCCAAGAAACGCATGCGGAGTTTTTTAAGGTATTTAAAAAAGCAGATTATTTCATTGATTGGGTGATAGCTAGCATGCATCTTTGTTTTCTAGGGTTTGGCTTGATTTATGGTTTCATTTAATTTCAAAATTCGTCTAATTATATATATATATATATATATAATAGACACACATATGAATTGTCTTCTGTGTTGTTTTTCAAATTCATCCATATTATTCAATTAGCTGGACATATTACATAATATTTTCATATTTAATGGGGTCAGTCTAGTAAATGGATGGGCCTCGTGCGCGACCTAGGTCAATTAGTTGAATAAATGGAGGTACGCAAGTATATATTTTAATTGCGAGTGGCTGATTTATCAGATATTTTAGAGGTTAAATTCAATTTTGGTCATGTTAAAGAAGTGTCGTCTCATTTTAGTCCTCCTAAAATCCGATTTTCAATTTTAGTTCTGCTATCTCTAATTTTGACCAATTTCAGTCCAATTTCGTTGGAAAATTCAAATTCCGAGCCAATTTCCAGCGAGTGTACCACACTCGCCCCATTTGAACAATTCATCCGAATGCGCTAACGTGACTAATTTTTACCTAGTTGCCAGTCCATTTGGCTTTTGCATTGTGCCACGTTAGATCATGAAATAATTAAATGAATTAAAAAATCTAAAACTTAAGAAATAAAAAACACATAAATCCAATACATGTAACGGGAAATCAAAAGGGGGGAGGGAAGAAATTCCTAATCTTTAAAAAATTTCCCAAGAACCCTAATCAAGCATGTGTTCATAACCTCTTCTCCAAACTAGAGGTCGCGATGTTAAACTCAGGGGCAAAATAGTCATGCATGATCAGACTAATTAACATACATGCATATGAACAGATGAAAATTCCATAGCTATAACTATTATCTCACATACTACGGATCTCCGAGAATAAATAGATGGCCGAAGTAGAGCTTATACTTGCGTCGACGGTGGCGGCGGCAGTAGAGGAACAAGAGACAGACAGTGGCGCTCCGCCGTGTGAAGAGAACGTGGCGTAGGCTCAGCTCGTTCGAATTTTTTTTGTGTAAATAAAAAATAATAATAATTTTTTTTGTTTTTAATTTCATTTTCCATTAATTAATTTATTTTTAGATTTATTAATTCATTTTATTATTTTAGGATCTAACGTGGACAATGGACTGCCAACAGGTAAAAATTAGTCACGTCAGCGCGTTCGGATGGATTGTTCAAATTGGGGGCGAGTGCGACACTCGCCGGAAATTGGCCCGGAATTTGATTTTCCAGCGAAATTGAACTGAAATTGGTCAAAAATTGAGATAGCTGAACTAAATTTAAAAATCAAATTTTAGGAGGACTAAAATGGGACAACACCTCTTTAACAAGATCAAAATTGAATTTAATCCGATATTTTAGTATTGAGTTTCGGCCTTGTGTGCTTAGACACAATAGTTTCCCTTATAATCTTGAGTATTATTAATCCTTCGAGTACCAATCCGTGTTTCACTAAAATGACTATAGTATTTAATACTACCTCCGTCCCAAAATAAATGACGTTTTAACAACTAAAATTTGTCCCAAAATAATTGTCGTTTTCGTATTCCAAAGCATATTTACATGTAATATACCAAATATATTCCTATTTACTCACCTCAAATTAAATGTGTTAAAGAGATAAAAACACCTCATTAATTAATCTTAAATAGGGGTAGATTGAATTTTTTATCACATTAATCTTAATATATGTGCAAAAGGCTAAAACGTCATTTATTTTGAGACGAAGGTAGTATGCATAATCTATACTATCTATACTATATTTAAAATAGGAAAAATTTGACATATTTACTGATTTACCACTCAATTGTAAAATTGGACATAATTACTGATTTGCCATTGACCAATAGAAAAATTGTGGAAAAAAAATTAAAATTTTTTGAGAATCTTATAGAACAAGCTTCGTATATATTTTAAACATAATAAGTAGTCTTTTAATTTAATATAGGGGTAAAATGAAATAAAGGAAATTATTTTGGATGGTATTATTATATGATTATGTCTTAGTGATATAATTAAAAAATCTGAAAATAATGAAATTTAAACATTGTCAAAAATTTAAAATTTTGAAAATTATTCTATAATTTTAATATATAAATGTGAAAAATAGGTTTAAAAGCTAAATTTCATTTTATGAAGGGCTGTAAAATGTTTAAAAGTTTAAAAGCTATTATAAAATTATTAAGAATAATAATTAAATTTGAAAGTAAAACTAATAATAATCTAATAATGTTGTGAGGTTAATCTAAAAAAAATCCACAAATAACATTTAAAAATAAATTCAAACATATATGCAATACTAATTGTGTAAGATATAAATATAAGAAAAACATATTTTAAAATGGTTTCAAAATTCAAAAAAAAAATATTGTTTTAAATGTAAAATGAATTTGAAACCTAATTTTTTTAAATATAAACTAAGTTTTTGAATAAAGACAGTGTTTGTAAAATAAATTCATCTAAAAAAATGTAGAATATTTTTTACAAATTATTAAATATAATTCTCAGATATAAAGGAACAAAAATATGAATAGAACATATATATTAACAAATATAATTAATCACTTATAATTAAGGCACACAAACACAAAACTATTATTATTATTATTTTTGTTTTTGTCGTCGTCGTCATCATCATTAAAAAAATAGGGATTTTTTACAAATATCAAAATAATAAGATCTCATGAGTAATATTTTAATATAATAAATTTATTATATTATTAATAATAGAATTTGTCATAATAAATAATAAACTGCGCATCGCGCAGGTATACTGCTAGTTATATATATATATATATATAAAACGATTACATTATCATCTTCGAATTAAGTAGTTTCTTTGATGTATCCCAAGAAGAAAATACCACCCAAAGATTAAGATATGGGCAAGAAAAATACTCTAATTATTGTTGATAACTTAAAAACGATAGGACGAACAAGTTAATTTTTTAAGAAAATGACAAAAAAAAAAAAAAAACAGGTGTAGAATATATCATATATGTTGATGTTTATTTTTAATAAACATTTAATTTATTATTTTCCCTTAATTCACATAAATATTGTTTTTGTACTCTTTTTAGACTCTTTTGTAGGCTTAAAAGTATGCTATAAAATAGTGGAGGAGTGAAGAAAATTAAAGATCAAGTCATGCCTTGAAAAGTGGAGAAAAGGTTGAAGTTGACCTTGTCAACCAAGCTTGAAGTGGTCATGTTTGAGGGAGCATAACTTCCACCTCACAACATGGTTGAAGAGTGTTATACATGGATGGAAAGAGTGTGGAACAAGTTTTCCAGACGTCTATAAATACCCCACTTCACTTCACTGGACAAATGACTGAGACGAGCAAAAACGAGAGATAAAGTAATGCAGTCATACAGTTCTTGTGTTACTGAGAGTGTGATAACATCATGTCTAACATCTGTGTTCTTTGATCTGTTTCAAGTCATTTCTTGTGACTGATTCATTTTGTTCTCAAACAGGTTATAGGGTGTTGTCTTTTAGTTTCTCTCTTTCTTTTCAATAGTTGGTTTAGACGTCTTTGAGACGATAGGATTTCTTGTTCTCTTTCTAATAGATTTTGATAGGGATTTTTTTGTAAATCCTTTTAGTGAAGATTTTTGTCGTGAGGCACTTCACAAGTTATATTTTATAACTTGTGAAAAATTTACACATGTGTGTTTTTTTTAAAATTCCGTTGTGTATTTATTTTAACTCTGTTTTCAATCTGTGTCGTTGACGGTGTCGTCCAACACTGTCTCTAACATCGCTGTTTTTAAGTCTATCGATTTTACCATTGGCACGACCACTTTCAATATATATGTGTATTATGTGTCTCTATGTTTCTACAATACTCTGACTTTGACCACTAATAACTTATATATGATTAAGTTTAATTAAACGTTCTTATATATAAATATCTGCACAGTTTTTTGTAATTAGGGTTGAATAAAATTAGTAGAAGATCAGGAAGACAGAGACGCAAAGAAAAGGCACTACAAGAAATTCGCCAATAGACAACACTGAATAGACAACTGATTTTGTCTAAAATGTTGTCGTTACTAATATTTACAACAGATATTAAGAAATCTGTTGTCTTTTAGCGTGTTTTTGCGCTAATAGACAACTGATTTTATGCTCTGTTGTCTATTCTCATGTTTTTTCGAGAATAGACAACAACTTTAACAACACTTCATATCTGTTGTCTATTAGCGTGCAATTTACTCATATACAACTGATAATATCTGTTGTTAAAAGTATTTTGTTTATATATTCAGCTGCCATAAGCAAGGGGAAAATCAACCCTAACTAGCAACTCCAAATCAACTCAAGTAAATCGATTTCTACCCTAAGTCCAAATCGCTTTCTACCCTAGTTCCAATCACGGCGGTCGGCGACGATGAGCGGCGAGTGGCGACGATGAGCGAGATCAGACGTGGTGGCAGATTTGAGGAACGTTTCCAAATCGTGTTTAATTTTGGCTTTCAAATCCGGATCGACGACGAGCAAATCGAAAGTCGCGGGGGTGATTGAACGGAACCGATTTCCACTTGCCGTTGCAATTGTCAATTTCTTCAAGGCAATTCATCTTTCATGTTCATACAAAACAATAATGTTGCTTAAAGTATGTATTAACGACTCTGAATATTTGGTGGATTGTTACAGGACATACTATGGGAAGCAGTTGATGAAAAATGGATAGATTGTCTGCGGAAAGAGCCCGTCGAGAATCTTCTGCAAATCCCTTCTGGCCTGGTCCAGGTTCTTCTTTTTTTTTTAATTTCTCTTGATTTCACTTTCTGCTCATGATTCGATTTTATTGCCATGTCTTTTAAAATTGAATAGCCATTCTTATTTCATTGAACTTGTAGGCGTTTTGTGAATTGTTGCCATTGTCAAGGATTTTATCTGGATTAAGCCATTTTTATGTTGCATTATCTGAAGCTATGTACTATCATGCATGAATTTTCTGAATTCTTGATACAACTTCATTATGTATGTTGTTTTATGGAACAGTTCCTTGTAATATCATTCCAGGTGTTCAAGAATAAAACAAGAATTAGCACCCGTTTCATACAGGTTTCAGAAGTAGAAAGGCACTATAGAAAAAGACTGGAGAATGTGGTTGTGCTTCGTTGATTGTAAAGAAAAGTGAAAAAGAAGAATACTAAGGATAGAACGTTGTATTTCATGTGTTAAACTGGCTAACTGGGTTCTCTATGACAAATTATGGTCTGCTTTATTAGGTTCAATCAGTTAGTTTTTCTAACATCATAGTTTGTTTGGTGTTCTTTTTGCATAGTTTAAAATAGTTATTCTACAATTTTCAATACATGCCTTGGATTTTTTGGTAATTTCTTTTTTTTCCGACATGTGATGCAATTGGCATTTGGAGTCTCTTATTGGCCATGATTCAGAAGAGCATTGCTTTGAATAAATGCAATTTGTAGATTTGAATAGATTCATGTTTGGTTTTGTTTTGGACTTTAGTTTCTGTACTGTCTTGAAAAAGTTGTATTATTTTATTTATAACTTAACAGTAGTCATTACCTTATTCTTTTAATATATTATTTAGGTCTCGTGTGTGTGTGTGTGTTTCACATGTTTAAGAGTCTTTCATTTCTTCTTGCACAGCTCTTTAACAATTTCAATTTAATAATTATTACTTCAGTTATATTTGCTGATGTTTTACATATATTATGTATATTTTTAATGTTTTGTTTCATGTTCTTTCAATACTTTATAGTCCATAAGATTTTTTTACCATTCAGTTTACCAATATACCAAATAAAATGCTGCTTTAGTTTATCAACTTCATGTAACATGAATATGACCTTTGTCTTTTGAAAATCACTCTTAATTTTCACAATGAGAGGAGAATTAGCCAAGCACACTTAAAGAGTATGTCCTTACATTGAAGTCCCTTTCTCTTCCTCGTGGTCAGGCAGATCTGCAGGAGGTCTTTTCCACTCTACTCCATCTTTAGGTTCATCATACTATACTGTAAAATGGGACTCTTTTCGTAATTGTAGCAGCTTATCTTGTTTGAAGATGTTATCAAGTCTTATTTGTTTCTTTCATTTTTAATTAGCAGAAAATTTGATGTTATCTTCTCTATAGTTGTTTTCTGATTGAAACAGGATATCTACTTACAATTTCATAGGGAACAACAATTATTTATTAAGTTTCGGCCTTTGTCTTTTCAAGCTTTCCCAGGTGTGAGAGTTGCAACACTGAATAATGTCATTTCCCAAGGCATGAATCCTAAGAAAAAACATGAAGTAGGCTATGATCTTTTTTCTGTTCATTTATTTCATTTCCTTGCCTGAACTATCAAGATCCTTACTATGAAGTTCATAAAGCAGCTTGTATATGGGTAATAGCGTGTGGTATAGCGTGTGGTACATTGACTTTGTAATTCATGAGTGAAATGCTAAAGTTACTTATGTATCTTGAGTAGGCTTTCCTTTACTATTGACATTGGTATATGGTGCTACTGAAATCAGTTCATACGTTTAGTTCAAATCATATAGGTGACAATACAATTGGTATATATTCTTGATCTTGTTTATTTGCCTGTGAAAATTCCATGTGGAAATTTCTGAAGAATTTCAAGAGAGAGATTAAAGTAATTTTAGGTTAATAAACCAGATATTTGCATATTAGAGCTAATATTGATGAAGTGCGTGTTGAATGGGGCTGAATGCGTTCATGAAAAAATAGATGGGTAGATTAATATATAAGGTGATAGTTAGCTTCAAAATAACATTATCATTCATTTTTTAATAATCGTGTTCTAATAATTATATTTCATGAATTCGTCTTTTAGGTACTTTTGACAAATTGTGGTGGCAAATATGGAGCGATTATGAAGTACATGATGTTTTTCTCATAAAGACCATGTTATGAAAACTAGGTGATCTGACTTTTGTAGACATTTTTCTAGTAGTTGAAGTATTGTAGACGTAATATCTTATATTTTCAAGTGTTATGGATTGATATATTGTTGGGAGGATTTGATATCTTTGTATGATATTAATGATGTTATGTTGAAGATTAAAGGTTCTTTTAATGTATTTTGATTTTATATATTATTATTAAATGATTTCAGGATATAAAAATTATAAAAATTATTAGAAAATGTGATTTCAAAATGTTGCGGATATGTTGTTGTTTTTGGAAACGACAACAGATAAAATATGTTGTCTATTACAGCCGCAACATATAGTAAGGCCTAATAATTCGGAAAATTTACAACACTTCATACAAAATAACAACAGTTAATATCAGTTGTCCTCATAGAAAACCACAACAGATTTTACGTGTTGCAAATATGTTGTTGTTTCTATAAACAACAACAGATAATATCTGTTGTCTATTAGCGATTTTTTACAACACCGCCATAGACATCAGATATTTTTCCAATTAGACAACAAATAATATCAGTTGTCTATTAGCGTATTTCTTGTAGTGAGGACACTACACGAAAAGTATTTAATTAGAAGATCAGTGCTCTATTTTGGTCGTTACTAATATTAGTTAAAATTATACAAAAACATGTGTTTCAGGCTATTTAATTATTAATAAAAAAATTCGCAAAAAATTCAGTCACTTAGTTGTTCGCAACATGGGTCCAAATTAATGATACCGTTTCGATATATTTTTTTAAGTGTTTTAATTTCATCAAGAATTTTGAAGCTAGCATGCTTTCTTGTGAATTAATCTTAGTTAGATAAAAATAGATCGGTGTATTAATAAAACTATATTGTTTTAATATATTGATGGCTTAATCAGCAGTTTATTAATAGTGATTTTTTTTTTTTTTTTTTGCATAGCATTAAATCTTAGTCATGCAAGGAGCTATAAAAATTAAGTTTAAATAAAATAATGACATGAGGTAAATTCGACGAGACAATATATAGTTGAAAACACAAGTTCCAAGAATTAATAATGTTTGGATCTCAATATGTATGTAATCCCATAATATTGTAATCATATATCATTTGTCCTTAGTGTTTGGCACTTGTGCATTTTGAAGCATTCTAACTTGTAGGATTAATATTAGTTTACCCACAAAAACAATGTATAATATATATTGCCATTCAATTTATTCATACATTTTTTTTCAGTTCAAAGTAATATAATTTGTTGGGAAGTGCTTCCATTAATTTACTTTTCAAATAGAAGCTGAAATTAGATGTGGTGGCCTGTCTAATTAATAATTAAGGTTAGTTGGAATTAATTAAGAATATACAGAAAAATTAATGGAGATATATATATGATGTCTGAAAAAAGGGTGTCTCATCACACCAAAACTGGCACATAAAACTGATCTGACAAATCATAGTGGTGACAGACAACAAAGAGATATTAGGGGCGCCCTAAATTTCACACCAACACATTTACACACATGAGTTATACTAACTCCGTCCCTCTTATCTTTGTCACCTTTGACCGACACGAATTCTAAGAAAAAACTGTTGACTTTGAAGTGATGTGTTATTTTAATGTTTTTGAGTGGCAGTTTTGTAATTAATGTGTGCTTTTTGAGTGTAAAGTAAGTAAAATGAAAGAAATTGAGGGATAAGGTCGTAATTTTTTTGTTGCCATTTTTTGGGCTGGCAAGTTAGCTGGGACAACCAAAAACAGAAAGTGGGCAAAGATAGCAGGGACGGAGGGAGTAATAATTAATTAATCTTAATTACTCCATTAATATTAGTACTTTATTAGACTTCTCGAATCTCACTGAAAAACATTAGTTTTCTTGACTCTAGCTTGATGTGTGCAATTTATAAGTAAGTGGGATTATAAAAATTAATTATATTAATTGGTTTGTTTGTTATATGGAAATGAATTAATAAAAAGATAGATGGATGTTGTGACTATATATCTACTTGGAGGATTGGAAAGCGACAGCTAAATCCAACGCATGGCACTTTTATCCAACATTGCTTTTACTACTTCCTATGACTTTCTTATCCACACACGTTTAAAGCTCATTTCGTCCACATTATCTTTGTCATCCTTGACCGGCACGAATACTAAGAAAAAACTGTTGACTTTGATGTGATATGTTATTTTAATGTTTTTGAGTGGCAGTTTTGTAATTCATGTGTGTTTTTTGAGTGTAAAGTAAATAAAATGAAAGAAATGGAAGGATAAGGTCGTAATTTTTTTGTTGCCATTTTTGGGCTAGCAAAGTTAGCCGGGACGTCCAAAAATGGAAAGTAGGCAAAGATAGCAGGAACGGAGGGAGTATTTGTATAGTACTACCTCCGTCCCAAAATAAATGACGTTTTAGCAACTAAATTTTGTCCCAAAATAATTGTTGTTTTCGTATTCCAAAGCATATTTACATGCAATATACCAAATATGCCCATATTTACTCATCTCAAATTAAATGTGTTAAAGAGATAAAAGTTCCTCATTAATTAAACTTAAATAGGGGTAGATTGGACTTTTTATCACATTTTTTAATATATGTGCAGAAGGCTAAAACGTCATTTATTTTGGGACGGAGGTAGTAGTAGTTAATATGGAAGAAGATTAATGACTTTTATAACCATGTCGTAAAATAAATGTCATTTTTAGATGTTTTCACATCAATTAGGAAAACTATATAAAGACTGGTTTATTGTAATTAAGTATAGGTATTGTGCGAGTTTTTTTTTTTTTTTTTTCTATTTCCCTTTAACAATCCTCTTTAATTTAGTACGTAAGAGTGGATAAAGGTGTTTTTGATAGATATTGATAAATATATCTTGAAATCCTATAATGACATTTATTTTGGGACTAATTTACTAAAACAACATTTTTTTTTTGAGACAGGTGGTATACTAACATTAAGAAACACAATGAGTAAGTTTTATGTTTTGTTTAGGGGGGATATGAACTTCAGTCCTGTAAGCCCTTTTCAGTTTTATTGTGTCAAGTTTAAACTTTCCAATTTTAGTCCTTTAACTATTGATTTTTTTTCCAATTTTAATCATTTTTTGCCGGAACAACCAAAATTGTTGACTTGACCTCAGTCCAATGACGTTGCAAAACACAAAAACATTGTTCTCTAAAAGAGATAATGAATGTTATGTTGATAATTTTTGGCCTACCTATAATATATGGGGAAACCATTCTTTCAACTAATCACATTCTCATCACCAAATTTCCACACAAGAAGATGAATAGGACTGATCCAAAAGAATTATGGAAAAGAAGAAAAGGTTCTTACAATTTTCTGAAAATGTTGCTAGGTGTCTAGCAAAGATCAAAATATCTAAACCCTAAACAGGTTAGAATAGGACATAAGACATTTGATAATTATATTTTCATTCAATATCCATATCAAAGTAGTGTTTATTGACTTCTAGTATACATAGAGGATATTCCTGATAAAAACGAATGAATGATCATAGAATCAATAAATATAATACTCTTTGAGAACATCTTTAATTTCCGAACAAAGAAATGATTGAAATAAGTTCCAAAA
This sequence comes from Scutellaria baicalensis, assembly GCA_005771605.1. Classification (NCBI taxonomy): domain Eukaryota; kingdom Viridiplantae; phylum Streptophyta; class Magnoliopsida; order Lamiales; family Lamiaceae; genus Scutellaria; species Scutellaria baicalensis. Next base: position 65,620,947 of record CM016721.1, on the reverse strand, counting down.
AATGTATAATGTTGTACAAAGCTTTCCTCATGTTAAAAAATATAATGTTAGAAAATTGCTTGTGTAGTTTAGCATGATCAAGCATGATATCGTCAATATATATGGGCAGTCCTTTTTTAGGAAGAAGATATATTAACTTAAGCTCTAAACTTCAATTATGTTGATGATATATCTCTAAAAGAGTTGCTCATAATTCTGGTTTTATGTCCTAATCTTGTTGTATAAATCTTTAGCAGCTTAATCTTAATTGATAGTCGATTGTTATCCATAATTTGGTAAGTAGCAGTCCTAGTGCTTTAGCTATCTTCTTGCATAATTTAAATCCATAAGTACTGTTGAAGGATGCTTTCAATTGAACATTTAGTATATCTTCATAGTCAATGGTAAATTGAAATTTCAAATATTTCAAAATGATAAATTTTTAATTTGTGCATTATTGATTATGAATTACAACAGGTTATAAAAGTGTTGTAAATAAAAAAAGGACAACAAAAAAAAATAAAGGAAAAAATTGTTGTGGAAAAAGATAACAACAACGGTTACAATCCGTTGTAAACTCCAATAACACAACAACAACAGTTAAAAACCGTTGTGCACACGTTGTCATTGAGTGTTAAACATACAACAGCCAGAAAACCGTTGTTGTTAAACTCTTCTACAACGGTTAATAACCGTTGTCACTCAGTTGTCTTTGATCGCAAGCACAACGATTATCAACCATTACGCATACGTTGTAAATGCACAATCAAATAAATCAGTAGGCTAAGTACCGTTGTAAAAACCGTTGTTGTTGTCATCATCGACAATGGTTATTAACCGTTGTGGCAGCGCAAGGTCTACAACAACACCATCTACAACAACGGTATAAATAGGTCAACAACAACTGTTAATATCCGTTGTTTGTTGAGTGCATTTCTTGTAGTGAAAGTAGCCAAGACATTTGGTCCAGATTTTTTAACGTTCATGTTAGAGAATGAATCCAAGATAATTTAAGAGACACTATCCAGTCCAAACGTTCATCTTTGAAAAAAGACTATCAAGATTGAGTCCATTTTTTATCACTTACGTCATTATTACGAAAAATTGATTTTTTTGTCTCTATTTTTAAGTTTTCCTGTATTCAGATGAAAAAAATATTATATATATTAATATAATTATATAATCATATTAGGATTAAAACTAAATGATTATCTAGTTGCAAACATAGCATCGAGCATCGAAACCCCAAACTGATGTTAAGAATGTCCGATGACCAAACATTTTAAAAAATTAAAAACATTGATTCATCATCATCTAGAGCAACGTGCTTTTACATCGAAATTTATAAATTTACTTTGAACAATATTATATGATCTCCCTGCTAAACTCCATCGTTCATGCATTTCAATAGCTGGCCTCCTCGACTGAACAGTGGGAGACATATATAATATATGATCGATATATAGTTAAACATTCATGATAACCTTTAAGTAAATATTTCTACATGATATATATATATATATATATATATATATATCATGCATGTTCTAAATCAAAAAAAGCTTAACCGCAGATCCAAGGTAGGATGATCCATTTCCATGGCAACGTTGTACATAAACGACGAGGCATTGCAACGATGATCATCTGCAAATAGCTTGTTCAGCTTTTCTGAATAATCCACTTCATGACTTAACGAGTTTAGTGGAAAGAGTTGAAGGGTTTCGATCTCTCTCTCTCGCTCTGAAACATCACTTATCTCATCATCTGAAACCCCCAAATCTGCAAAGTGAATATATATATATATATATATATATCACAAAAATTGATACTTAATACAGAAATTCAAAACAAAAATTAATAATGATAAATAAGAGATCAAGGATATATGGGTTACGTTTAGTGGAAGATGGGTCGTGAAGAAGGGGCATATTAGTAATCTCACGGCCTTCATCGACGAAAACCCTTCGTCGTTTCTGTCTCTCTCTAGCCTTATGGTTTTGGAACCAATAAAAAACATTCTTGCTCTCAATCTTGCCATAAAAGCTTAACTGAGAAGAGATCTTTTGGATTTGATCAGTAGTAGGAGTTCTCAGACCCGATCTGAACAGGTCTGTCAGAACTTTAACCTGATCGTTTGTCGGGTTCCACCGCCCACACTTCGTCCCTGTGCCGCCGCCACCACCACCGCCACCGCGTGTTGCCCTAATGCAAAACCCTGCTGAGTACTCATCCATACTAGTAGTATTCTAAGGTGAGAATTTGTTTGAACTGATTTATGATAAGAAACGAGTTCAACAGAGCTCAACTTATTTATAGCACTAATACAAGTTCAAGAATACAAAGCTAGTAATTTAAGTTATTCATATATATTTTATTACAAGTTAATTAACGATATTTTGTTATGTGACAATAGTGCGTTGATTTTAGGGTTGAGCAGGAGAAGTTTGAGGATTTGAGGGCTTTTTCTTTTTTTTTTAGTCTTTGAATTTATGTTTTTTTGGTGAGAAAAAGCTGACACAGTTCAAAGTTTAGGGCAAAGCACGAGGGGACAAAGAGGTGAGTCGTGGAATTTGGGATTAAAAAATTCCTGCTTGAATTCAGATGATCAAGAAATTAAATTAGTAACGCCTTTTTCTTGATTTGTTTAAGTATCATGTTGTTCTTCCTTTGGAGTGTAATGCTGTGTCTTTCCTGCAATTATTAGTTGTTAATGTTTGTACTTAATTGTAAATTATATCTTAAACTGTACAACATGCATATATACTTGTATTTTTCCATTTTAATTCACTGATCTTTTGACTATGAGTTGAGTTTCTGACAGGTATTCTTTTCATAGTCAATGTTTAAGTTAATCTTCCATAAATACATTTAGTTTGACTGATTATAATTATTATCACGTACTATTAAAATAAAAGTTTGCATATGTTACAAAATATATTTCAATATAATACATGACATATTTTGAAATTGGGGTCTTTCACAAGTGAAGGTTGGGGCTCACTTATCATGTCTGAATTTGTCTGAAGAACAAACTTGAATATTATAATCATTATCATTCAAAATGGATTGGATGTTGTATTATATTTGTGGTTACCTCTCATGTTTTATGACATTGAGAATTAATACGTCACGTGTTAATTAGTAATGTTATCTGAATTTGATACACAATATTTTGAAATAAGTGATGTAACATATATGGAGTGAAGTAGAAGATCTCATGTGTGCGCCCAAAATTAGTTAAGCAAACAAGCCATAACTTTGTAGCATATTTATGAGATCGTACAATGTTAAATCTTTTAAGTAGGGTGTATTTTAATTGAGTAATTTAAAATATAAAATTTGAAATGAATGTATTTTAAATTCATTCAAATTGCTCAAAATTTTATTCAAAGTGAAAATGATACATTTCGAATTCAAAATTTGAACTTCAAATACTTCAGTTCAAACACAACCTAATATTTACCAAGTGAATATGTGTGTGTATATATCTATAAAAAGTAATTCAGTATATCATTATATCAACTACAAGTCTACTCTTGAATTTATGATATTATATATACCAATATGATAAACATTTATCTGTTATTTTAAACGTATATACCTAATTAGAATATATAAATGCATGGGCATGAGAATTGAAAGTCAAAAGTTCACATTATTGTTTGATCCAAGTTCCAGTTGGGTGTTGTGATCACGAAAAATTTCTGACATATACAGATACTCTGATTCATTATTTGACCAACACAACTGCTTATTCAGTCAAAAGTTGTAAAAATCGATCTTATTGAGATGAAAATATTAAATAATATTGTATTAAATATGTAGATATATATATATATATATATATATATACTACTATATAATTCCCTGGCCTCCTTTTGAGGGTGTTGAGACACAAACTAAAGGACATAAAAAGCCATCAAATTGAGAAATTAGAGAAAGACAAGACACGACCAACTAAAAGGGGACCAAATTGGCTTTTCTAATGTCCCAATGCTTCCCATCTTAGGAAACTATATGTATAGCTTCTCTAATGAATTTCATAAAATTTGATTTGATTTTCAATTAATCCAATAAAGTTATAATCAAAATAAAGAAATTAATTAGCCCAAGAAACGCATGCGAAGTTTTTTAGGTATTTAAAAAGTAGATTATTTCATTGATTGGGTGATAGCATGCATTTTTGTTTTTTAGGGTTTGTCTTGATTTACGGTTTCATTGAATTTCAACATTCTTCTAACTTTTTGTTTTTTGTTGTTATTGTATTCTCTGCTAGCTCTTTTGCTAATTTATCCATTATTCAATTAGATCAACATATTAACCCATCTACATGTAGTACTAATTTGCCAAAGTTTGAATTTAAAGAAAGGATCGATTCAAAGAGCAGTATTAGCTCATGCATAAATCTATAGTTACGTAAAGCTTATTAATTGTATTAATATTTTGTCAGTGCATATGTTGAAGATATTAAACTTTGAACTCTATAATTACGTTTCAAAAATAGTCTATAATTAACTTTTTCATCTATGATTTTCTAGAACTAGTTCACAATTTCATAAAAAAAAAAGTTATGTGTGTATAGTTATATAAACGATATTGGCAATAACATTTCAAATTTATAATTAATCACTGTAATTTTATACCCAAGAAGGGAATACATATATAAAAATCAGGACATGGGTACAGTTTAAATATAAAATACTCAAATTCTTCTTGCTTATTAAAAACAAAGTGAACGAATTATAGTTTATTTCAGAAGTAACAAATATAATAAAACAAGTATAGTATATGTGTATTAGTAGCTAGGTACGTATATTTGTGTTGTAGGCCATTAATTTAAAAAAAGAAATAATTTGACACTTCAAATTCAGCCATATAATTGTTCACCACTTGGGTCCAAAATGATATCGATCGTTCTGAAAAAAAATTGAAAAAATAAATTCTGAAGTTTCTTTTTCTTTCAAGAATTTTGAAGAATATATGTTTTATTGTTTTAGATGAAAACAAATTGCCGTAATTATTAAACAACATCGTTTAATTTAATGTATTAATTAGATGAGTTGATGTTCTGAATTCAAATCCCTACTGCTTATATATAGCTTAATCAGTAGTATATTACCAGTGAGATTTTTTGCATAGAACTAAATCTTAGTCATGAAATTAGGACAAAGAGGAATAGGTTAATTCGACTAGCTAATTAGTTAATTAGTTGAAATCACAAGTCCCAATAATTAATAATGTTTGTAATCACATCATTTGTCCTTAGTGTTTGGCACTTGTGCATTTTGAAGCATTCTAACTTGTAGGATTAATATTAGTTTACCCACAAAAACAATGTATAATATATATTGCCATTCAATTTATTCATACATTTTTTTTCAGTTCAAAGTAATATAATTTGTTGGGAAGTGCTTCCATTAATTTACTTTTCAAATAGAAGCTGATATTAGATGTGGTGGCCTGTCTAATTAATAAGAGTAAGTCTTGTGTGAGACCGTCTCACGGATCTTTTTTCGTGAGACGGGTCAACCCATAACCCACACTTAGAAATTCATATGAAAGTTTGTGGATATGGATTCAATTCATGGGTAATAAGAATCCATCTCACAGAAACTATCCGTGAGACCGTCTCACATGAATTTTTACGAATTAATAATTAAGGTTAGTTGGAATTAATTAAGAATATACAGAAAAATTAATGGAGATATATATATGATGTCTGAAAAAAGGGTGTCTCATCACACCAAAACTGGCACATAAAACTGATCTGACAAATCATAGTGGTGACAGACAACAAAGAGATATTAGGGGCGCCCTAAATTTCACACCAACACATTTACACACATCACTTATAATAATTAATTAATCTTAATTACTCCATTAATATTAGTACTTTATTAGACTTCTCGAATCTCACTGAAAAACATTAGTTTTCTTGACTCTAGCTTGATGTGTGCAATTTATAAGTAAGTAGGATTATAAAACCTATTATTGTTTGTTAAGGAAATTAATTAATTAAAAGATAGATGATGTTGTGGAGTACGAAGGGACAGCTGTATCCAACATCGTTTTTGTTTTAGCTCATTCCTATGAATTTCTTGAAACAATTACTTGGGCCCAATGTAGATAATTCATATATATGAAAGAAACACAATGAATAATTTATTTAATTTTACGTTACTGTACGATGGCATCATCATTATATAACTGATGTAAAATGAAATATGTGATTGAAAATAGTAGTGAATATATATTTTATATGTATATGTATATAAATCTTTTATGGATGCAGTGAGCTGTGAGCTAGAAGTTTTAGTAAAATTATATTCCCTCCGTCCCTGCTAACTTTACCTACTTTTTTATTTGTCTCATCTTATTTTGTCAGCCCAAAAATGGCAAAGAGAAATTTACTCTTTTACCCCTCCATTTCTTTCATTTTACAATTTTTGCACTTAAAAAGCACACATTAATTACAAAATTACCACTTAAAAACATTAAAATAACACATCACATCAAAGTCAACAGTTTTTTCTTAGACTCCGTGCTGGTCAAACGTAGGCAAAGTTAGCCGGGACGGAGGTAATAGCTACTATCTCAATTGGCGTTTAGGATGTATTTAGATATAGTAGTTTAAAATCCATTCTTAAAAATGACTGTATTATAAGAGTAGTTTAAAGTCCAGTCATATTGCGTAAAAATGATTTTAAAATGAAAGTACAACCTAATATTATTTTCTATATAACATTCAAGAATCTTTGAAGTACACATGTCAACGTCTCTTGGTGAATTTCTCTAATTGCAAGAACTAAAAATAATTGAAAGAAAAGTCAAATTTTAATAAGAAACCTACATATTACTATTACTCCCTCCATCCCAGTTAAAACTGTCTACTTACCATTTTAGTTTGTCCCAGTTAAATCTGTCAGCCCCAAAATGGCAAAGAAATTTTTTCGAAAATGCCATTACAGATTTACAAAAATGTCATTACAGATTTACAAAAATGTCATTACTAAAGTAAAAAAAACATAAATTTTCTCTCTTCAATCACAGTCAACTGTATTTTCTTAACATCCGTGCCGGTCAAAGTAGGCTGAATTAACCGGGACGGAAGTAGTACAATTTACAAACTTGCCTAGGATAACAATCGATATAAAAGGTAATCGATAAATGAAAATATAGATATAATATACGAATTCAAAAACCATTGACGCAAGTCATATGTATGAAACTATTAAAAGAAAAACGCAAATGTTATCATTAGTGTTTTTGCAAAAACTATAACAACAATATTAAATAATGTAATCCACATTATCAACATTGCATCACAAATAATACCAAAAACAAATTGATCCATCAAGTCATGAAAATGCAATTTCTACATGTTAAACAGCCCAAGAAGACATGATAATGGCTAGAAATACCACCAAATACGTCAAATTTGAAGATTTATCGAAGCAAGACAAATACAGACACCTCCATAGAAACATAAAAATTGCAGAGCATTGATTTAGGTATTAAGCTGAACCACATATGATCTCTGGATGCCTATGATATTAACTCAAAATACCAAATAGAGCACCAATTGCAATCGCTATTTGTATGTACAACAAAAAAAAAAAAAAGAGATTTAAACAAATGTTAGTTTGGCTAGAAACTAAGGAAAACATCAAATCCAGATCTCAGCGTGAAAATTTCCAGGTCAAAATGAAATCACCGAACAAATCAAGATAAACATCATTACAAGAGCCTGCATAACGGAGCTACTCTTGGTATTTTCATGAATGCAAAACAGCGAAATCTATTAGAGGATCTGGGCAGCTGTATTCAGCTTTTCAGCTAAGCTGAGTTGTGTTCTTGTAATGCTAGATAAATAAAGCAACAGAAGTTGGTCCTGCAGGAAGAGAAAAACTTGCGTTAACAAACATTCCATGGTGATAAGAACATCTCCAAAAGGAATAACCCACTAGGGTATCTAGCCCTTTTTTAAAAACAAGTTCCAATGCTTTTTTATAAATTACGATAACATGCAGAATCACGACCCATATATTTCCAGAACCACAAACAAGCATGCATCTTCAACAAGTGTACAGGTATCTTCTCTATTTAAAAGTTAGTGGTCCTATTACTATACTTTGTCAAATAGATTTATTTTTTTCTGAAATGGCATAATATTAGTTCAGCAAACCAGACAGTAGCACTCAATGTAGACCATGAATTTTAGTGAGGAAACACATTAGATGTCAATAAGCTCTTTATGCCTCGGAGAATTTTCTTTTCCTTTGCCTTAATGGAAATTAAAGCAAGGTCTAAACAATAACATAGCATAGCAACCACTGAAATTTTAAGATTCCATTCAAAAACTGACCATTGATCTTATGTTAGATCTTACAAAATTTAAGATATTAAGGCTACAGTTTTCCATTGAGTGGGTTGAAGGAGTTCATACCTGAAGACTGTCATTCACTAGCTTATCAAAAGTATGTGGTGATAGCTTGGGAAGAGACGCTACTGTATCAGAAATAAATCTTCCAATTTTATTGTCTGGAGCAGTACGGCCTTCCTGAAATCGAAAATATAGAAGTCGAAATTATGAGAAGTTGCTGCAATGCTGGATTTCAAGAGTATAAAAACAGTGTCTTACCACAACATCATCTACATATTTATAAATATCATCAATCAGAGCAAGCAATCGCTCCATGGAGGCTTCCATTCCCTCAAGATCATTGGGAAGCTTGTCAACATTTGTTGATTTAAGTACATCGACTGCAAACAAATTCCAGTAAGATTTTATTAGAACAAGTGATGTCAATACATGAAATGCTGCATACCTAGTCACAACAGATTTTAAGTTGACTGATAATCTGATAAGCAAAGTTACAATGAATCTATAAAGCAAGATAGAAATAAGAATCTATCTAATGGGAACAACAAATAACTAAAAATCACATAAACACACATATATTTATCAATAAAAAGAAAAGATCAGATGAATACATACATCCAATCCGCTCAGCCTCAACCATGCGTAGGTCCAGTGGTATTTCTTGAAATTGTGCAGCGAGTTGGTGATCTCCAAGAGACAGACCAATAGAGACAAAGGCTTTAATTGAAGCATTTCTAGATCGGAATTGAGTATCAACAGTCAAATGAATAGGATTATTAACTTCTCTAGAGTAAAACTCATGGATCAAAGCACTGCCACCGGTGACTCCACCAGTTGAAAACCTATTATTACATAAGAATGTATTAGAACTAATTATCAACTTCCAATCTCATCTATGACATCAGTACTGTTATACAATCACTTGCTCTGTTGACTTTATGCTACTGGAAACAAATATAAACAGACCAGATCACCAGACTAAGAGAAATTTTAATTTAAGAGTACATGAAATTGAAAACTGAAATTGGCAGCTTACAAGAATAAATTAGTATCACAAAGATTACAAATGGAAAATCGACATTAACAAGAAAGTGTCACAAAAGCTCATAATTATTATACTCAAATTGGTAAAGATATAAATCATCAGAACCACTCAACCAAGGACCAGGGTCCAGGGTTTCTTTCTATTCTGCTCTTGCATAAAAAATCTATCAACCAAACATGATTAACGAATCATAAAATAAAACAGAATGCCAAGATACCACTTACTTACTGACAGACCATCTCTAAGTGAAAAGAACAAATAAGTATCCAAATTGTGTATGAAACTGCACACAGCACACCTTGGACAAACACACATTAACATAAAAAAATTGTTGAGATTAAGCTGCGAACGAGCAATGTGGGTGCAAATTTTGAAAGACTGCTCCAGTCACAAATATTTAACACATAGCACTAAAACTAAAACAAGAAAGTGAAATTTCCTGTAAACAAAAAATTTACCATCCAACAATGACTTCTTTCGGATTGACCTTCTGCTGGGATGCCAACATATTCTGATGATAATCAATATCCAATGCAACCTAAATGAAAGTCAAATAAAAATCATAAATCTAAGAGAAGAACCGGTTTACACATTCCAATCTAACTATATTCCGTAGCAAAAACAAACAATTGTGATAAAAGCAAAAGCACTCAAATCTTTCTGAAGTTTAACATAGGAAAATAAAAGAACAAATTTTTGAAGTTTCTAAATGGTAAATTCGTATAACCTGATCCGAAGACTCATTGTGGGGAACAGCGTAGGAATTGCGAATATCAATTGTGCCGTCCGGTAAAACAGATCCGAGAAGCGTACCGATGACGCGCTCAGCTTGGTCGGGCCGCCTCACATAACAGTCGCAGATATTGAAAATAACAAGTGGATGAACCCTAGCCGAAACGCTTGTAGGTGATGGTACAAACTGCAGCACTGTTTGCCTGCTCGACATTGTTGCGTTCTAGGTTGAGAGAGAGAGAGAGAGAAGAAGAAGTTAGAGGCAGGATGTGAGATTTGAGAGAGAGGGAGAGTTGGGGGGACAGAAGGCCGTGAGATTCTAGGGTTTTGGAATGCAGCAAGAATTGGGTTGGGCTGGGCCCACTATTGATCTTCTTGAGTTGGGCCTCATTTCTGGATTCTCAATTAGTTTATTTTAGGCTGGGCCCACTATTAATCTTCTTGAGTTAGGCCTCATTTCTGGATTCTCAATTAGTTTATTTTAGGATGGGACTAAACACTAAACACCACCTGTTTTACTTATTACATTTCAGTTTATATATATTTCATTTTAATTAAATAAATTAATAATATCAATTTTACTCCCAAAAAAAAAAGGAAACTTAGCCTCTCTATTCCTTCTTCACTTTCTTTCTTTTTCCATCTTTCTTCCCCATTTAGGGTACTTTTCTATGTTTCTTGACAAATGAGACATCAACATAATAAGGCACCTTTCACAAATTAGTTAAATGTGTGAAAATAATGAAAAAAAAAAAAAAGGTTAAAGTCGATCAAACCCAAATAGCTCAATTTGGTCCTAATTAGCCAACCAATTAGAAATATGTTCGAACATGATATTGTGTACGTGTTTGGCTGAACATATTGGATGATATGTTGTTTCAGGAATTCACCAAAAGTGAGAAGCATCGATGAAATTTTTAAGTGTACTAACTCAAGAAGTTTGATTCTAGCATTTGAATAGGAGGCCAGAATTGGTCCCTTGATTGTTATTTGCTATGGAGAAGTAATAATTGTAGGAAATGTTTTGAATGCTTGATGTAACAAACTTGGATAATTCACCTTGAATCTGGTTTGAGTTTATGTCAATTATATCAAAAGATTCGATTTAATTCATTTTAATATCTCTAATGTTTGATGAACTTTCTTTAAATTTCTAATTAAAACCCGTTTGCATATCCCTCTTATTCTTCTACGTAGATATAACATGTACACGTCTGAGAAAAGTTGAAATTGATGTGCAAAGACAAGTCTTTTTTTATACATACTATTTACTTAATATTGTTGGCTCTATCCCATGTACATAGTTCAGGGTTTAGGCGTATTCAATTTACGAAAGAGATCGACCTCAAGATTTTCATAGATGAATTCACAAAAGATATATATAGAATCCAAAACAAGATTTTATCCTCAAATCTCCACCAATGTTTTTGAATGTAGATCTTGTATGAGATTGTTTTAAAAATCTTATTAAATAAGACAAATCAATTCATATTTTACACTTAACAAATTATATAAAAATTTGTAAAAAACAAGTTAACTTCATGGATAATAAGGATTCGTTTTACAAAAACTATTCATGGAACCGTCTACATGAATTTTTAGGTTTGTTTGATCATTACTGTTAAATTAATTGTTGGTTTGATCAGTACTGTTAAATTAATCAGTGACACAATAGGTGTATTCACACAAAGTATTGACAGGTTTTTTCTAGAATTTTATGGAACACACAAAGAACGACTATGGAAAATTCTAGTCCATACCTGAAAGAGATTAGTTGGTAAAAAAATTCTTATTAAATAAACTAATCGCTCTTGCCAGCGATCTTAACAGCTGTTAAAGTAAAAGAGTGGAAGTATTTTCGACTGTTCATATATAACTAAATAAATAAGCTGCAATGCATAAACTAAAATTTAAATCAGTAAAAGAAGATATCAGATTCAACTACTCGAAAAGTTAGGAGATAATAATAACAATTCAAATCCTCCACTATTAGTTTAAACAATACATACATATAAAAATCCGATTATCCTAATCTTATGAATTTAATTTATTGATTTTAGAGGATGGGTATTGATAGTGTAGATAGACATGTGAGATGTAGATGTAAGACATGTACCATCCACATCATTAATTGATACTACCTTCGTTCCTGCTATTTTTGCCTACTTTCCGTTTTTGGACGTTCCAGCTAACTTCGTTAACCCAAAAATGGCAAAGAAAAATTTACTCCCTTACCCTTTCATTTCTTTCATTTTACAATTTTTACACTCAAAAAGCACACATTAATTACAAAATTATCATTCAAAAATATTAAAATAACACATCACATCAAAATCAACAATTTTTTCTTTAACTCCGTGCGATTAAATCGTGACAAAGATAAGGAGAACAGAGGGAATACGAAATTTTATATATTGAGGTTGAGCTTTACTCCATGTCCATGTGCGACATCATAGCTCTCTATGTTGGACAACCATCATCTTCTCTCTCTAAACAATAAAGTGAAGTAAAAGACAAACAAGGTTACCAAATTCTTTTTTTTTTTTTTATTAAGGCTTTCCATTCAATAATTTAAAAACCCCATCTGATATTACATAGCTACCCCACACACACACACAATGCCTTGTTGGGAAAAACAACATGATAATAATGTACATACATGAAATTGGCAAACCAAACAAAAGAAAAATACAAGAGGAATTTTCACTTTTGGTCTTCAAGTCTTGGAAGTGGCATTTGATTGAAGATCTTAAAAGAGATTTACTTGGGCTTGAATGGAATGGCCCTGATCACCACTACGTGGTACAGAGCTGCCAAAGCTGCTCCGATGAATGGTCCCACCCAGAATATCCACTGCATCACATGTCAAAGATGTAAGAACAACATATCATCTGTTTTTTAGTTCGAGAAAAATGTTATAGCTTACATGATCATCCCAAGCATGGTCCTTGTTGTAGATGATCGCGGCGCCTAGACTACGAGCCGGGTTGATGCCGGTCCCGGTAATAGGGATCGTGGCTAAGTGAACCAAGAACACTGCGAACCCAATTGGCAGTGGTGCCAATATCTGGATAACATTATTCATTTATCAGCACACTTTATTAATCAAAATCCACATCTCAAATAGTTTTATAAATTTAACCTTTCATTTATCTCAGGCATTAAATTAAATAAGAAAATCAACTAATTCCATCAAAACCCAAAAAAAAAAAAAAAATAGAGCATAAAATTAAACAAATAGATATACATACAGGGACATGGGAGTCTCTGGCGGAGCGTTTGGCATCGGTGGCAGAGAAGACGGTGTAAACCAGAACGAAGGTGCCAATAATCTCGGCACCCAGGCCGCTGCCCTTGGTGTACCCAGTTGCCACCACGTTGGCCCCGCCCCCCTTGGACATGTACAGGCTCTTCCCGAACCCCTTCACCACACCTGCTCCACAGATCGCTCCCAGGCACTGCATCACTATGTAGAACAAAGCCCGAGTCAACGACAGTTTTCGGGCCAGGAATAGCCCGAATGTCACCGCCGGGTTTATGTGTCCACCTGCACATCACACACCAACGCTATCAATTTCGATCTAGGGCTAGGGCTACGGCTTCCAAATTCAGACTAATTTCGATATACGAACCTGAAATTCCGGCGGTGCAGTAAACCAGGGCGAAGATCATCCCGCCGAAGGCCCAGGCGATGCCCTGAATTCCGACGGTGGAGCATTTGGAATCCGATTTGCTGACTCCCATGACTGTTAGAACGGTTATGTAAAGGAAGAGAAAAGTGGCGATGAATTCAGCTATGCCGGCTCGGTAGAAGGACCAGGAGGTGAGCTCGCCGGGCTCGAAGAGCGGCGCCGGCGGCGGCTCCTTGTAGTCCTTGTCCTGGCTCTGCGCCGCCAGCCCGATCGGCTGCCTCTCGGAGAACTTGTTGGCTCCCTCTCGGACGTCCTCCTCCTTGCTCTCCATCTCTGGAAATCTAGAAAGTGCTTGTGTGTTGAAGAATAATTGAAGAGAGAGAAAGAAGAGTGTGCTTGGTGATAGATAGGATAGTGGGAGTGAAGAGAGAAGATTTATACAGCAATGTGGGAAGGGTGATGGGCCCTACCTACTTCCCATTCATGACTTCATTTTCACTATCATATAGCCGACCACTAATAATTGTGGACAAATAGTATTTGTTTAGTGTAAGATTATCTTATAATTCTAACATTTTCATTTTATAATCATAATTAATGAACTTAGTTTATGAACTATGGGACTCTGTTCACGACATAGGAGGTTAATACCAATTTGTTATGTGAGTTATTACATGTTTTTTATGGGTGTATTTAAAAAGTTCAATTCACTTCAGAATTTTTCGTTCTTATCAAAAAAAATTCAATTTTATTACATTTTCTCGTCTAACATTTGTTGGAATTTTGGAAAGCACTAATTCGATTTCCTGATTCTCATTCTATCCGATTATGACTCGAATAAAAATCATTATGGGATTTCGAACATTTGTGTTCAATCTCATTAAATTAATCTAGGAAGGATAACTTGACTCCAAAAAATCAGATATTTGATTCGTATATATTTAATTAGAGTTAGTCTCCTGTGCAACTGGTGCACATACAATTCGGGTCGGGTTCGGGTCGACCCGGATCCATGAACTTTTATTTATTTATTTTTTTTGAATTTTATTTTTTCGCTTCAAGTTGTTATCTTTATGTTATATGCTTGTAACATTTGTGTTATATAAGTGTGACCTTTATGTATAAATGTAATGACCTTTATATACTCTATCTTAGAAAAAAATGAAGAATTTTAGCAAAATTTGTACATATTTACGTTTATGTAATATTAGCTGCACATATATTCATCCTTAAAATGCACTGAATTTTGAAAATTTCAATTTTTTTCAAAGTTATGGATTATAAAGGTCATAATATTTGTACACAAAGGTCACAAGAATTGTACATAAAGGTTACAACAATACAACATAAAGGTCTTAATTTGAAGCGAAAAAACCTGAAAATCTTCATTTTTTCTTAAGTTATTGAACATAAAGGTCATAATATTTATATATAAAGGTCACACTTATATAACGTAAATGTCACATCCTTACAATATAAAGATAACAGCCTGAAGCGAAAAAAAAAAAAGAGGAAAATCCAGGTGCGCGGATTCGGGTCGGGTCGCCCCAGTTGCACCAATCCAGATGCGTGTATCTGGTGCACAGAAGCATTTGCCATTTAATTAATATTTAAAGATGAATTGAATTTTCAAGTTTTCCAATCAATTTCAACCGAAGAACATGTGATTAAGATAAGCAGGGAAATGTTTTAATGGAAGTGAGTAGTGATCGAATTTTTTCCTAATTTAAAGGTCCATAGAAAAAGAAATATAATAGTTGAAGAAGTTTAATGAAAAAAAAAAAGGCTCAAATGTAAATCATATAACACGAGTTATATAAAAGCTTGGATAGGAATAAGGTTTGGTTAGGATTGGGAAAAGGACATTGGGTTTGGTCGGCTAGGTAGTGGGTATGTGGCAAAATGAGGTCCATATGTTTTTCAACGTTAATAATTTTGCATGTGATGATGAAACTGGCGAGTGGCCACCACCGCCCATCTGTAACGTTAATATGTTGTAAACGGTCGGATTTTCTAAGACGTGACATCTTAATTGTTATATCTAATCTATATTTCAACAATTAGGACCATTTTTTCGGTGGATCTATATACAAACTACCCTTTTATGGGATTCAAGTTACTCACGTAATTATGGAGCAAATTTGAGCACAACTAATTGACTTCCTTTCTTTTTTCTTTTAGGTTATAATAAGTTCATAGTTTTGAATTATGGAAGAAAGTTGCTCATAAATGGTGCAGTCAGTGACGGACCCAGAATTTCGATCGAGGGGGGCCCAAGTCAACTAATAAAATCTTTAATTCTAAATTAATAGTATAAATTTATCATGTTGTTGATAAAGTTAATATAGTATAGTATATTTCATTTGTTTGAAAATAAATAGTGTTGTTTGAAAATTAGTTTATAAATAAAGGAACAAAAAAATTGGACAAATATGACATTTACTAATCAATCCCTAAATTTTAACTAAAAAAATTAATAAAGATAATTTGAGAACATAAAAGTTTAAAATGACATTTAGGTTGAAACAAAATTTAGACACAACAATCATTTTAAAAAGGAGGAAACATTACATTATAATATTACATATTTAAGTTTGGCACAATATATCAACAAAAATGGTGAAGGAAAAAAAAATGAAACCAAGAAAATGATATAAAAATAACACATGTTGCCTTAAAATTAAAGGAAAAACGATGCATAAAAAAATAAGGTTTATGTTTGTGTGCAAAGAAAAAGGGTAAAAATTATAAGTATAAACAAAGCAAAAGAAAGCTCCCTCTCAAGACTCCACTTTACTTGATATTATTTTATTAATTATTTTTAATTAAAACAATAAAATTACTATATTACCCCTACTATTTTGCCAAAATTTCAGGGGGGCCCAGTGCCCCCTTGGCTCTAGAGTGTGTCCGTCCCTGGGTGCAGTGGTTTAGGAGAGATCAAGTGCACTAACAAATTTAGCATAATTGTCATTAAAACTTAGTTGAATTTGTATTTTCACGTGGTTGGACGTGTTAATAAATAGGGCTACATTTTGGACAATGTTTTGCATAGTTTTTAGACTCTGAAATCTTCATTGCAAAAATGTTATCTCATATCATTCTTTATAAATAATATTTGCACTTTAAGAACATCATGTCATACCGTAGACAAAAAAACCGCAAGACATTCATTTTCAGGTGAAAGGTCTCATCTGCTCAATTTTCTATTGTTCTTTTATGGTGGTTTTTTTTTTTTCAGGTTTTTATTTGTGGTAAAAAAAGTTGCTTGTTTTCTTCCACAACTGCCTCCTAAATGTTATAAACAACGAAAAGCTGGAGGGCTTTTTGGAGTTTGTACTTCTAAGTTGATCCAGTTTTACTCTTTTGTTTTACGTCTTAGTTTTTTTGTCATTGATGTTTGATAATTCTCATTTCTGAGAATGAATGTTCAAGATTTGAAATGTAATACATATTCACGATATGAACTGATAATACGTGTTCATTATATGAAAATTTAATACATGTTCACAATGGTTATTTTCAATTAATTGCTAGCAATATATATATATATATATATATATATGTTTTTTTTATGTAATTAATCCATAAAACAAAGTTTTGAACTAAATATTAATTTATTATTATTTATTATTAATTATATTTTAATGTGAAATGAAAATTATTAATGTCATAATTAATTAGCCTAATATGACGATTTTGACACTATTAAAAAATGCAACCAATAAATAATTAATTTGAATTGATAATAAATAAATAAAATAGAATATAAATTAGTGGATAATGAGACTCACATGTAATGATTAAAATGATTTTCAAAACTTATTCAGCATGTTAGAGATGAAAACTTCATTTTTTCAGATGAAAACTTCAAATATGGATGTCACAACGTGTTCACGATATGAGTAGTCGTGTTCACGATACGAGTAGTCATCGTGTTCACGATATGAGTGGTCGTGTTCACGATATAAGTATATCGTGTTCACGATACACATATGAGTCGCCGTCTTAATGAATTATTCCAGCGATTCCAACTCGACTCGAGTAATATTACTCGAGTCGAGTTTAAATGTGAATACGATTACTCATATCGTGATCACGACTACTCATATCGTGAACACGACTACTCATATCGTGATCACGACTACTCATATCGTGAACACGACTACTCATATTGTGAACACGATGACTATTCATATCGTGAACACGACTACTCATATCGTGAACACGCTGTAACATCCATATCGTGAATGCGCATAACATACAATTATTCACACCAGAAAATTCAGGAGGTTCACTCAACCTTCAAATCATCAAATTCAAAGTCACTCCATAACATTCAACCTTTTTTCGACCTCCTTCACTCAACTCAGTTTCCATCTTGATCTGATAACGATAACAAAATATATCTTCAGATTTACTAACGAGATCCAAACTTTATTCTAAAATTTTCATTTGTCATTAGTATTGAAGTGGTGAGGATTGCACATGGTGGAGTTTTTGTATGAGAGTGTATGATTGAAGTGGTTGCTATAATGGAGTTTTGGTGGATTTTTTTTTTTTATAGATTCATCAAATATATCATATTAAAAATCTCAAATATCTCGTAGGAGTTCAGAAGCCAAACTGGAAAGCATTGGTGTGGGGAAATGAAATTTGGTGTGGAGGTAAATGATATTTGGTGTGGGGGGAAATAAATTTTCAACTTTTCAAAATTTGGGGAATTTTGTCTTTGAATTTCATTTTAAATTTTATATTTTGTATTTAGTTAGTATATCTTCATTTGTATTTTGTATTTAATATATTTATATTTAATGTTTATATTATGTAAATATGTACTTAAGTTGAGAGCATCTAAGACATTTCACTACTCAAATTGGGTAAAAAAGTTATTTCTTAAAAAAATGGGTAAAAAAATTCTTTGTCCTATAGATTTGGATAGTTTGGAAATCCTCCCTATTTAGAAACTCATAAAAATTTGTGAAAATATGAATAATAAGAATTTGCATCACAAAAATTATTTGTGAAACCGTTTTACATATTAGAAGACATTGTACACTTTATCCCTAAAAACAAGGGGAAGAAAGAAAAAAATATGAAAGTGTTTGAAATTCTCAAATAGTAAAATAATTGATCTAACATATCAATACTAAAAAAAAACTACTTGAAAGCTAAACTTTTGCAAGATATAGTGTTGAATATGATGCTGATTTCTTTCACGTAACCATAACAAAATATCTACATGAAAAGGAGTAGATTTGTAAATTCCCACAAATATTAGGGAGAAAAATAGACTTTTCACATAGGGAGAAGTCTATTCTCATAGAAAGGGGGAAAAAAACCTACCAAAAGAAAGAAAAGAGGGTTGGAAAACACTATACATGACATCATGCATAATTACATTTGGGTACAATTTAAT
Organism: Scutellaria baicalensis; assembly: GCA_005771605.1. Taxonomy (NCBI): domain Eukaryota; kingdom Viridiplantae; phylum Streptophyta; class Magnoliopsida; order Lamiales; family Lamiaceae; genus Scutellaria; species Scutellaria baicalensis. Next base: position 65,601,757 of record CM016721.1, on the reverse strand, counting down.
TTCTAGTGGATAATTTCACTTTCTAGCTGCAAACTTAACATTTGTTCCATGTGAATTGTTTCGCGAGTTGTGTTGTACTTTGTGTTTCCCTCAATTTTAAGGAACATGTGTTTTTTGAGTGAATTGCAAAACTCATTCAACTTTAATTTTTTTGAGTAAGTATTATATGAGACCGTCTCACAGATCATTGTATGTGAGACAGATCAATTCATGATCCACATCTTACAATTCACATATAAATTTATGGATACGGACGTTGGTACATGAGTAAAAATGATTCGTCTTACGGAAATAATCCGTGAGACAGTCTCACGCAAGTTTCTGTGTAAATTTTTTAGAGTGTGCTACACACATGCTTAAATATTGTAGAGGGAGAGATTAGGGATGACAACGGGGCGGGGCCGGGCCGGGGGAGCAATCCCCATTCCCGTCCTCGCCAATTTCGCGGGGAATTTTTTTTCCCCATCCCTGCCCCGCGGGGAAAAATTCCTCTCCGTCCCCGCCCCGCGGGGATCCCCGTTCCTCACCCACAAAATATTTTTTTATTTACTTTTTTAAATGTATAAAAAAATAATATTTTAATATATAAAAATAATCTACAAATTACATATAACTAAAATGATAACAAAATCACCAAAAAATTATCCAATTTGTATAAAAGATAGTATATTATTTAATTATACTATCTTAAAAGTACAATGATAAATTATATTATTACATTTTCATTAATTTTTTCAATACTTAATGCATTTAGAAGAGTATGAGAAACGAATGTTTCGTATTATTATTAATGTGTATATAAAAATATATTATTTATTTTATAATAATTTAATTAAAATATATTAATATATATATATAAATTGGTGGGCCCCGCGGGGAACGAGGCGGGGAGTATGATCCTCGTCCCCGCCCCGCCCTGCTAGTCGGGGAGAAAATTGCCCCCGTCCCCGCCCCCACGGGGTATATTTCGGGGAATCCCCACCCTGTTCGGGGCGAATCCCTGCGGGGAACGGGGATTCCCGCCCCACTGCCATCTCTAGGAGAGATATTGTAAAAATGAATTATATTGGCAGATTGTATCAAATTTAATCATTACTTAATTACCATTTATAGAACATAATAAAGTATAATCAATGAATGATTCTAAGATTAAAGAACACCACATATGTATGATATTTTAGTAAGGGCGTTTTTATTAAATGACCAATTTTTATTATTCATTTTGCCCGGGAAACGTGTTTGTTACTATGATTTGTTATTAACTTTCCTAAGCAAGGAATGTTTGTATCTATATATGATTATATCTATCGATCATCACCATAATTATTATGTTCAGATTACTTCAATAATTAGTTTAATTACTCTTAATTACTGAACTGATGAATTTGATGCTAAAATAATCATATAGGATCACTTGGTTAATAACATAGTTGTGCATTTATAACCAAACACTTGATCATTTCCAAATAAGGGACACTAATGGGTGGGGCGGTTGTTTACCCCACTATTTATTCTGTCTCTTTTTTCTTGTTTTTTATTCTATCTATTTTTAAATTACTAATTTAACCAGGGCTGCTTAGGATGAATGGAGTCTAAATTAATTACACCAATTAATACACATCACAATAATTATACAAATAGTGAATTTACACTATTATGGAGGAAATTATTCTAAAGAAACCCTAGAAGTTTCTATATTAATAGCGAATATAGGCTGCTAATAAAGTACCTCATTCTTTTCGCCAAATATAACACACCTTCTTTTGTCTCTACTTGAAAACAAATTTTGTGTCATGCAATTCTTTATTCATCAAAATATTTTCCAAATGCATTGAGGACTTACAAATACACACATATATATATATATTAATGCAACTTTCACATTAAAAAATATGAATTTTACCCACTTTTTATTTAAAGATTAACATACCTTTAGAAATGGCTAAATCATATCACTGAAGAAAAACATATTTCTTTTTATTCAGGGATAAAAACAAACTTTATTATATCACAAATATTAAGGTGCAACCACACCATGTCACGGACACATTTATAGTAGAAAGATACATATCTATAGTTGTGAAAATATTTATAAAACTCATGTTTATCCATGTAAAAATATGCATATAAAACACATACTTATACTATATTTATAAAAGACATAACTGAATCTCATCACTTTCACAAAAAACCAAACTCTTATTATATATAAATAGTTTGAAATTGGTGCCAACTCTAACAAAGAAAGGTAATTTGAAAACAAAAGATTAAATATTTGAATAATAAGTCCAAGTAATATTAAAATGTGGGAAATTAAAAAAATAGGGGGGGCGGTGGAGGGGTGGTTGCTGCTGACAGCATTAGGGTTATCCTTCCACTGATTGGTTCAAATTTTTGAATGTCATTCCACGCTGGCAATCTTTTCATGAAGCAATCATTGAACTCTTTCATTATACTATCCATTTATCACATTATCAGTTGGCTAATTACACTTTTTTATTCTAAGTTGAGGTTAACCAAAATTATTGTTCATTATTTTGTTATAATCTGGCAAGTGTAGCTGTATTTAAATAAATTTGTGGGTGGAAATTAATCAAGCCAAGACACAACATAAAACCAAATTAAATCTGTTTATTATTTTATTATATACACTCAAATTCTTTAGTTGTTTGATTATATATATATAGTTTTTATTACCTCTCTCTCTCTCACACACACACTCACACTTTATGTGTATGTTATCATGTATTCCCTCCGTCCCTGCTAACTTTGCCTACTTTCCGTTTTTTGTTGTCCCAGCTAACTTTGCCAGCCCAAAAATGGCAAAGAAAAATTTACTACATTACCCCTTCATTTCTTTCATTTTATAACTTTTGCACTCAAAAAGCACATTTTAATTACAAAATTGTCACTCAAAAACATTAAAATAACACATCACATCAAAGTCAACAGTTTTTTTTTAAAATTCATGCCGATCAACCTAGGCAAAGTTAACGGGGACAACAAAGTTAATGGCAACGGAGGTACTATCATCTTATGTTTATGGGTTTGCTAATAATTACAAAGCATATTGCCAATCACCAATTACCAAATGGCATGAAAGTGGGAAATCAATCATTTGTATAGCATGTGGATTTCAAGATGATGGTACTCTGAAAATAGTGATTGATTTAAAGTACAATTAAATATTATTCCTCCACTGGATCAATCATATTCCTATTCCATTATTTTGATTCACTTTGCTTCCCTATTTAATTGTTTTGTTATACACTATCTCAAAATGATTTTATGCTTGTTAAATGAGCTAATGCTAATTTATTATTATATAACTTTGGGTTAATTATATGAACAAGTCATTATCTTTAGAGGTACATTTTCAATTACAATATGATATTTTGACTTTAATGTCACATATCACCATCTTCAATTTGTTACAATTTGATATGTAGTTTGGGTTACACAGGGTACAATTAATTACTTATGTGAAGCCTAAACTTTGAAAATATCCTCGTCCGGGATCAAAGTGGCTTCAAATTGTACAGCTAATGAAAAGACATTGGTAAAATTTGTCCAACAAATATTATCATATAGCAATTTGATAAATCTCTCCCTAAATAATTAAGTAAGAAAGAATATAGTTTATGGTAATATATAGGTGAGTTTTTCATTTGTTTCTGTTAAGTTGATTACTCAAATCACACTTGATCAATATAAGCTATGCTGCAGTTTGAATCAATAGATATGAAAACCCTAGTTTCTAGAATTGAAAATAGGAATTCAATGCAAACGATAATGACACCAAGAATTTACGTGGTTCGATCAAGAATTGATCTACATCCACGGGAGAGAGAAAATGTTAAAAGATGATTGTATTTTTCAAATATCAATATGTTTCGTGACGGATGATATTATGTAGAGATTTTAACAAGCTACTAAAAAAATAGAGCAATTTGAGCAAAATAATAATACATTCGGGTGTAATTGAAACACAAAGAATAATATGGGGTAGAATTGTACTTGCAAGCAAATTAAATGTTTAGGGTCAAATTGCTATTTTTATTATTGTTTATTTATTACAAAGTCAATAACCTGAGTGAGTCGAGCAATATGTCATTTCTTAGAATAAAGAATTACCATTATATCAAAATGATGTCAGTAAAGAAGACTATATTAATTTACTTAAATGTGCAAAATTTATTAAATGCAAATTAGGTATAATGACTTTCCAACGTAGCTAATTGTCAAATAATCAGTTTGGTTTGCTTGATAAGTGTAGAATAAGGATATTTATCTCGTGTTTTAATTCATTTGGTAGCAAATTAAGATTTGAAACAAATTAAGACATCTCATTCTTCTATGTAAATTAATCTCATGCAACTTTACAAGGTGAGTTCTATTTTCACACGTAAACACATGGACAAGATTGAGGAATTAGATGATGGTTTCGCCTTTATATATTTTTTTAGTTTAATAAACATTTTATTTAATTAAACATCGTTATTAATATATTTAAAATTTAGTGCAATATAATTTACATATATATATATATATATATATTAAGATCAATCTATTAGGAGACTTTCATGTGATTTTATCTTCTCTCCAAGTCTTCCACCTTTCTCAAAATAGGACATCTATTGGGCTTTGGTGATGGATTATGATTAATAATTAATTAATTAATCAAGGACAATATCACATGGCTAACAAATACTACCTTCGTCCTCCTTATCTTTGCCACCCTTGACCGGCACGAATCCTAAGAAAAAATTGTTGACTTTGATGTGAAATGTTATTTTAATGTTTTTGAGTGATAATTTTGTAATTAATGTGTACTTTTTGAGTGTAAAGTAAGTAAAATGAAAGAAATTGAGGGGTAAGATCATAATTTTTTTGTTGTCATTTTTGGGCTGACAAAGTTAACTGTGACAACCAAAAACGGAAAGTAGGTAAAGATAGCAGGGACGGAGGGAGTAATAAGCTCTTGGATTGGGTCTGCATAAATAACAACACTAAATAACGTGTAAGTTAGAACAACATTAATTATCAAATTAACTAGATTGTTAACGAGATTAACTATCTGATTGGGAAACCTTAACATTAGCTTATTCTTGAATTTTTTATTTCTTCTAACCTAGAATATGTAGTTCCTTAACAACAAATACATCTTAGATTACAAAGAAAAAAAGGAAAGACAAGTTTCCTCAATCAAGAAGACATTCAGTCTACAATTATTGTTTATGTTCAATGGTTTTTTTTTTTTAAGAAAAATTATTTGGAATTTTTTTTTTTTGTAAATTTAGAACTTAATATTTTGAATATTTTTTTTTCTCATTGTAATAAATTAAAAGCTGTGCATATTCATTTTGTAATTTATTCTGGTTTCAAAGAAAGTTATAGGTTTTATATAAAGGGAATAAATGTCTTGTATATTTTGATTAAAATGGTAGATTAAAATGTATGAACATCTTGATATCCATAACCCAATAATTTTCTATTCAATCAAAAGTATGATAAAATTAATACTAAAATTAAGGCCCAATAGATAAACGATCCAAATGGTCTATCACATTGATGCTAACTGGCCCAAAAGAGAAGTCCACAAAGCCCATGATCAGTATCATTCACATCTTTATAAATGGGCTGTTGGGTTGGCCTAGCAATCAGCCCAAACACTCACGTGGTTAGCCAAGTGGTCCATTAAGGATTTGGGATAGGAGAAGGCCAGACCATTCGATAGGATTTATGTTATACTTCCTCCGTCCCTGCTATCTTTGCCTACTTTCCGTTTTTGGACGTCCCAACTAACTTTGTCAGCCCAAAAATGTCAACAAAAAAATTACGACCTTACCCCTCCATTTCTTTCATTTTACTTACTTTACACTCAAAAAGCACACATTAATTACAAAACTGTCACTCAAAAACATTAAAATAACATATCACATCAAAGTCAACAGTTTTTTCTTAGTATTCATGCCGGTCAAGGGTGACAAAGATAAGGGGGACGGAGGAAGTAACTTACTATGACCCAACTTGATCTTAATTACTAATAGAATGGCCTATTTTGTATAGTTTTGTATATCTTAGCATAATGTACATTTTATGTTTTATATTTTATATAGTTTTCTTGTTTTTCGACGTGATTCTTTGATATTATATGGAAGTTCACCTTTTTGACAGAAAAACAAAAATTTCATATTAGAAAATTTGTCGGCTTTTGCTATGGCTTATATATGCGACTTATCCACAAAACAAACTATTATCGGGTTGAAAAAGAAGTATTCCATATGCAATAAACCACATTTAGACCTAATATTTACAACTTAGTCCTACACCAACCATTGAAAAATCCAAGCTTGGTTTATTAAGGACAAACTCAAGGTTAAAACAACCTAACAACGACTAGTAAGATTGATGGGTGTTTTGTCGATATCTCTGTGGCCCTCTTCAACACCCATAATTGTTTTACCAACGTCTACGTGTTTCTGGAATATCTTGTGAATCAGAGATTGACTTAATCTTGTCGAAACCAACCACAAGAAGTCTAGCTAGCATTGTGATTTGAATTTATTCGATAAGAGGACGAAAATTGAAATCGAATTTTAAGAGGACTAAAATCGGACGACACCTTTGGGGCAGGACCAAAATTGAAAATTTTCCAACTTTTTATACGGAATGTCGATATTGTGTTTATACACTTCTGAATTCAAGTAGAGATTAATGGTGATACCATATTACACTAGTAAATAACTCATATGATAAGTAGTATTTATCAAAATAGATATATTTAAGAAACTAAATTTAAATATGTTAACATATAATAATTATGAGAAGAACCATGTTGTTATAGTTATCATATTAGATTCTAGCTTTTTCATCATGTCTTTTTCTTCTTTTGGTAAACTGAAAATATTAAACAATATAGAGATCCTCAAAATTCAATTTCAATTATATTATAAATAACTGAAATCAGATTTCCTTGATCGTTTCTATTATTTAATGTAAATAGTTTCATTAATCAATAAGTTTAGATATATTGGATAATCTTTTAAATCAGCACACATTTATTCAGTAACAAAACTTATATGCACCTGGGGCACGGATCCTCCTGACCCGACCAGGTGCGTGGGCCGCACCCACACGTGCCCCCACCTGATCTGGTGTGCGCCCATGCACACCAGATTTTACACTATGTGATTCAGTGATAGATGTTATATATGTACTCTATAGATGTTATATATGTACTTTGTAGGTGTTATAGTTATATTATATGATTCAGTGATAGGTGTTATAGTTATACTTTATAGGTGTTATATATATACTACTTAGGTATTATACCTATGTCCTTGAGGTATCACATATATAGAAGATTTCATATTATGTGATTCAGTGATAGGTGTTATATGTATACTCTATATGAGTTATATATATACTATTTATGTGTTATATTTATGTTTTTGAGGTATCACATATAAAGAAGATTTCATATTATGTGATTGAATGAATAAGTGTCATATATATACTTCATAGGTGTTATATGTATGTTCTTTAGGTGTTATAATATTTTCATAACACCTGAAGGAACAGTGTTTATTATATATCATAGATGCATGTAATTTTAAATCACCTATAGAGTATCTATGTAATACCTTTATAATATTTTCATAACATCTGAAGGAATTGTATATATAAATCATAGATTGTGAAATGCGATTTTATCATCTTCTTCCCCAAATTTTCTGCAAATTCATACTACTCAATTAGATTTCTACAACTTTATACCATCATTCAATAACCAACAAAGTTGCATATCAAATTACATATATATACAATTCTGAATATATAAACCTTAAGGAAGATAAAAAAACAATAGAGATGAAACAAAAAATTTGAAATCTGAAAAAATTAGAACACAAAACTAGTGGAAGAATAGAGTGGAAGCATCAATGGTGAGTTAGGGTTAACAACAAAATATCCTCCCTCATTAATCGGAAAATGAGGATTTGATAAACAAAGGTAGGGTTTCTTCCTCTTTAATTCCATAGATGATCCCCAAAAACTGAAAAATATATATATATGTATGTATGTATATATGTATATGTGTTCGGATTGGGTTGAAGAAGAAGAAGGAAGCAGATCGGGTTGAAGAAGGAGAAAGAAGAAGAGGAGGAGGAAGAAGAAAAAAAAAAGTGCTGCATCAAGAAGAAGAATAAGAAGAAAAAGAATAAAAGAATAAAAGAAATATAATTAATCCTACTCTTATTTCAGTTATGTTTTCTCTAATTTCTTTCATTGAGATAAATTAAAAGTATATAAAGAACGACTATGTTTATGTCACATGTGCCATATTTTGGTGATATATTCTTTAAATTTTCTATGGTTAATTACATATTCTAAATAATAATAATAACAATAATATCAATAACAATAACAAAAAAAAAATATATATACTTAGGGATTGAAATAATAATTGTTGTTTCAAAAATTAAGAGTCATTCATTATTAGATTCAAAACTTAATAATTCTAGCTATTTTGGAAAAAGTCTATTTTAGAGAAATGATTTCAATGTTATTGCCCCTGTAAATTCGAAACTCAGAAACCGAACTTTCCATGTGCTTACCAAGAATGATAACATGAGTAAAAGAATTTAATAGTTAATCAAAACTGTGTGGCAAAATTTTACAAATAAATAAATAGTAATGATAAAAAGGAGTGGAAACAAACTTAATGTTGTAGTGCTACTAATTAATTAATATCAGTCAGCTAATTTAATTTTAATTCCTTCACATGCGATGCGATGCGATGCGATGCGTGTACGTGTTTTATATTACAATCAAGGAGCCGAGTCAACTCGCTCAACCCGCCACCGGTTCACAAAACATTCCCCCGCCGCCGTTCCGGACTATACCTCCCCGCCTCATGACTCCACCGCTCTCCGAGAAACGTCTTCGCCGCGTCCAAGCTCGGAAAATACGTCGGTTCTAGAAATATCTGGCTCAGCAAATCCGCAGATTCAACATTCGCCTTCGCCTCCAAGCTCCCCATCACCACCGTGATCAGCTGCTTGTAACTGAAGTAGAACCTCTTCACCGCCGCCTCCACCGCCTGCATAGCCTGCAGCAAGTGGATTTTGGCGAACTCCTCCTTCCTCCGATATAGTTCCATGGCGGCGTCCTGTATCCTCGGCCCTCCGGTTGGGTCCACCTCCACCTCAAGCACCGCCGGAACTTTGTGCTTGAGATCCTTGGACGATTTCGTGATTTCGACGAGTTCACGAGATCGGAAACAGAAGAGCTCCGTCTCCGAAGTCGCTTTGATAATTAGCTGATTCTTCAGCCGCAAGAAATCATCAGGATCCATTAATAGATGCATATCTTCGATGCGATTGATGATCATCCACACCTTTTCGAGTATCCAACAATGGCTCGATGCTTTATCGAAACATCGAGCATCAATCTCGTCGGAAATTCTCACCAGAAGCTCTCTCGCTACGCGGATCCACGACTCGAAAATCTGATGCGTGGAGTAGAGCGTTCGGTTCTCGAAATTCTTGGAATCGACGTCTGCGATTGGACATTTCTTCAGAGCGTGAAGCGCCGTCGGCTTGCAGATGAGATCGTAATTGAGGCTCGGCTTGCCGCAGAGATTCGGCTCACCCAACCCTAATGTGTACGGACACCCCTGCATCTGACACTCGATTGAGTACTGTATTTTCCTAACGAACTCCTCGAATTTCTCCCACTCTGCCAGCCGCGGCAGAAGGCTCTCCTCGCTCACATGGTTCACCACCACCGTGGCGTCCGACATCTTCCATACCTCCGCCGAGCTGTTGTTGGAAGCCAACGCGCCGCCGGAAGAGGTAAGATCCACGATGGGAATAGTACCGCGTGTTTCTCCGTCTTCCTCGTCCTCCTCGCATAACAGAGAGATAATCTCGATCTCGCTCATCGCCAGAGCCTCCACCCGCCGCCTCCATTCTCGGCGGTTGGCGTAAGGCCTCGGATCGGAAAGCACGGCGGAGATAAACCGGAAGGTCATCTCGAGCGCCATGAAAGCCGGTTTGAGTACCGACTCGCTCTTCCATCCTGGAAACTCGGAGGCACTCCACAGCTTCCTGAGCTCCGGGAGGCGGAGGTAATGTTCGTAGGCCGAACAGGAGGAGTCCGACGCCGCAGAGAGCTCAGGGAGGCGGAGCTTGGGCGGCGGAATAGAAATCTGGAGCTTGGTAGAGAACTTGGGTGATTTGTTGGATATCTCAGTGGCGATCATCTTGGTTTTCCAATCGAAATCCACCATTGGGCATAGAAATGAGAATGAGAATCAATGAATTTGTTTTTGTGTTGGGGTTAGATTAGAGAGAAAAGAGAGGAAAAGGATATATATAGAAGAGTTGGGGAATGGGGGACATGAACAGGGGAAAGCCGTGTGGAAGAATTTGTAAAGGCGCGGCGGTGGGAATTATTATATTTATTTATTTCACTTTCAATTTTACAATACTAATTATTATTTTTTAAATTCAAATCTTATCCATATACGGATATACCTAACGCAGTATTTCCTAATTATAACCCAAGTGACGAAACTACCCTTTGCTTGGAATTTGGACCAGGCTTTCGTGTTTCAATTATGTCTGCTCCTTCAGGGATCACCTACTACGCAGCTGCTGAGTCCTCAACCCCCCATTTTTGTATATCTCCAATTACGTCCTGCCACGTGTCAGAATATATGTGTTTTAGGATGGGTGGCATTGTCATATGTCTTTATTTGAGACCGTCACACCGATTTTTTTGTAAAGGACCGGTTGCCCAACTTAACCTATTCATATTTGTGAAAACGATTCAACATATAAATAAATTAAATAATCCGTGCAACATAAAAAATGAGAATAGATCAAACCAACGAAAATTTAAATAACATGTGATGGTTGGTGACAATTTTTAAAATAATTTTTTTCTCAGGCTAATGGAATGAAACGAATTGTTTTACTAGATTCTATTCAAATAGTGCTAAAAATAATAGTGGATAATTATGTTATTTTTCGTATATATTGTTCAAAAATTATAAATAGGTAGAAGTGAGACATTATGCCCTTCAAAAAAGGGAAGAAGAAAATAAAAAGCAGCAAAACATCAATAAAGTGGCTAACCTATATTTGGTGCATAAAATATATTTAATGCGTTTCTTATAAATCTTGTGATAAATAATTATCATGTTGAAGAAGTCAATTTTACAAAATATTGAGCAGTGAAATATAATAATTTTAAGGATATATAGAAAAAATGGGCAGAAAGACATGATGCACATTGGAATAGCAACAGGGGTGAGATTGGCTTCCTCGTAACCTGCATCGTTTGGAAAAATCTCCAACTTATTTTGTATTTTTTTTTTTAATTTTCAACGTTATTATTAGTTGTCAAAATTGAAATATAATATAATAATAAAAATTAAAACCCAACTCTACATTTCCATATTCTATGAAGGAGTGTTAACATCTGAGTCTTGTTACTATGATAGGGTAGTACTTTCAAATTTTTTAAAGTTTAAAGATATGAAGTGATATTAATTAAATTACTCTAACTATACATACACGTAGAAAATGATAAATTGTCTATTATGGATAACAAAATATTTTGTGCAACTGGGATCCATGCACCAGGATCAACCCATCCCATGCGCCCCAATGTGCTCTTACGCACCCCCACGTGTTTGGTGGGTATGCTCAAACCCACCAAAATTCGCTACAGAACACTAACATAACATGAAGATATGATTAACATTGTTTCTTACCTTCATATTATGTTAATGTTACTTTCATGTTATATTAGTGTTAACTTCATGTTATATTAGTGTTACCTTCGTGTTATTTTAGTTCAGTTGTTTTAAACTAAGGGTATGAAATCTGGAGATTGGGTCACATTAACATAACGCGAAGGTAATCCTATCATAACATGAAGGTAACACTAACATAACGTGAAGGTAATGATCAAAACACGTGAAAAAAGTAAAGAGGCGTGGGCTCGGCCCAGTTGAAATCTGTGCAACTGGTGTACATGTGAGTAACTCATTATGGACAATTCCTAATATATCCATCACTAGCGTGTATTGATCTTATCCTTAATTCATGGTCCAGAATGAATTGGTGATTTAGGGGACAGAGATGCAGATGAGGTAGTTGAAAGGTGATTGAAACTCAAGTTGATTGTTCCTCGACTGGTTGTATCCTAGGATGCTTCTTCCTTGATTACCCTAAGCCAAAGCCAAGTCTTTTTCATTGAAATTTTGTAACCACAATTAAATTGTTGGGCTGATTTAAATCTAGGGGTATGATTCTTGTTAAAATTACGAATTCGCCATTAACACAAAAAAATGGGAAAAAAAACAAAACAAAAAACAGGTAAAAACAGGAAGGCAGAAGAAAAGGAGTTCCCGCGTTGTTTGGGAAAAGGACGGCGGCCGAGTGTTGGAAGCCCATCTTTGGAACTTGAGTTGAGCTGCAACTCCACCACCACTTGCACCTTTTTTTTTCAACCCTATTTTTGCCTCTTTTCTCTTTCTTGGTTTTCACTCACTCCGTCCCACTTAAAACTGTCTACTTGTCATTTTCGTTTGTCCCAATCTAATGTGTCAGCCCCAAAATGGCAAAGAAAATTTACTCCCCTACCCCTCCATTTCTTTCATTTTACAACTTTTGCACTCAAATTATACCTTTAAATTACAAAATTGTCACTCAAAAACATTAAAATAATACATCCAATCAAAGTCAACAGTTTTTTCTTAGAATCCGTATCGGTCAAAGTAAGCATATTTAAGTGGGACGGAGGTAGTATATATTATCGGATAAATATGTCTTGAAGTTCTTAAATAACATTCAAATTTTTTTTATTAGTTTTTTATTTGTAGTTTCATGTATACCTAAAATTAAATATGTATTGAACCACCACACTTCAACGCTTTATATACCTATTGAAACCGGGAAAGAAAAAGTTACATTAGAATATTGAAAGATATGACAAACTTGAAATAACATTCATTTTAGGATTAAGTAGTGCATAGTACTTTTAGACGAAGATATCAATTGAACTTATAGTTTCTATGTATTGAGAAATGATTTATTATAATCTATATTTCATAGTGGATCATATGGTGATTATATTTAGAGAATTATTAACTCTATGTAAAAAAAATTAACTAGAAATTTAGCACACTTTAAGCTATATATAGGAGTGCCTTTGAAACTACTCAATGCTTACGACTTCAACTTAATTAAGGATTTTTTTAACATCTAGAGATTTAGTAGTAAGGTATTATACTTGTTTTCTACCTTAATATTTTGGACGAGTACGAACTAAAATGTACTTCCTCCGTCCCAGTTAAATCAGCCTACTTTGACCGGCACGGATGTTAAGAAAAAATTGTTGACTTTGATTGGATGTGTTATTTTAATGTTTTTTAGTGGCAATTTTGTAATTTAAAGGTATAATTTGAGTGTAAAAGTTGTAAAATGAAAGAAATTGAGGGGTAAGAGAGTAAAATTTTCTTTGCCATTTTAGGGCCGGCAGATTTAACTGAGACAAACGAAAATAGCAAGTAGGCGGTTTTAACTGGGACGGAGGTAGTAGTTCTTATTAAATTAAATATCATTTCAAGACATGTGTGACTACATAAAATGAAAATGAAAATTCCACAATCTCCAATCAAACTTGATATTACAATGGAACCGACAAATTGACAAACAGCTTAGCTTAGCTTAGCTTAATTAATTAGTTGAAACTTTTGGATGGCTAGCGTTTAGCTAGGATTGATGAGAGTTGAGAGAATATGCTCTGAAATGAATAATGCTTAGAATTAAGAACGTCATTGTTGAGACAAAGCTTTGTGTCAGTTTACTTTGTGATGGAACAATGAAAGGATTATGCTCTTAAAAAGGAAGGTTTTTGTCCTAAATGTTGTTTACAGTCTATTGGCCAATCAACTTGTTCTCTCTTCTTTGTTTGAGAATCATATGCATGTTGTGGCTTCTTGACAACTTATATATATTATCCCAGCTGGACCTTCCACATTTCAATCAATTCTACATTTAAGAACTCAGAATACGATCCACTTATTAAAAAAAAAGTTTCATTAGCATATTGGTAATATACATGTAAGAAGAATAGTAAGAACATTCTGACATAAGTAGTACTCGTTGTTTCCTCGATTATAACTACTTCGTGGATAATTGAGAAGAGTACAAAATTCTCCATCCACATCCCAAGAGATTGGTGAACAATACCAAAAATGATTTGGTATGATTGAACAATATTAGTATAAGGGCAAAAACTTTCGTACCCCCGGTGCACCGTATCCCCAAAGGTATTATTAGTTTGGTATTAGTTATATATTTATGAGGTATTATTGGTGTATTCATAAGGTATTAGTGGTATATCCTTGAATATATTGGTGACATACTCATAAGGTATTAGTTGCATATTCATAAGGTATTACGTGTATAACTGAAACATATATTTTGGTGAAAGTATTATTCAATGTATTATTTGTTACTACCTCCGTCCCAAAATAAATGACGTTTTAGCCTTTTACACATATTAAGAAATGTGATAAAAAGTCCAATGTACCCCTATTTAAGTTTAATTAATGAGGAACTTTTATCTCTTTAACACATTTAATTTTAGATGAGTAAATAAGGGCATATTTGGTATATTGCATGTAAATATACTTTGGAATACGGAAACGACAATTATTTTGGGACAAATTTTAGTAGCTAAAATGTCATTTATTTTGGGACGGAGGTAGTACATGTTAAGATATTAATAATATTATTTAAAGGTATTACAATAAATATCCCGAGATATGCAAGACCTACTCTAGTATAAATGAGCATTAGAAGAGTTAAATAATGAAGGGCAAGAGGGTCATTTTGCAGTCCGAAATTGGGACTGGAGTGGACATAATTCCGTTAGTTTCGGATAAGCATGGACCAAATTATGGTCATTAATTGAACCAAAATGAAATCAAAAGTTGAAAGTTTGGCGGGCGAAACATTCCTCCTTCCTATGTGCCGTTAATTGTCTCCGTGTTTACCGCTTCTAATCTACTCTCTCCACGTGGCCTTCATCCACGCCTTTTCAACCCTCGCTCAATGGGACCCACCTACACTCTCTTTGACTTTGGTCCATCGACATAGGTTGAACTTTCTTTTCTTCTTTCATTACCTCATATTCAAACTTTAATTAATTAATTTGATCAAATATTCCTGTTTAGTTGTACTAATATTTTTTAATAATAATATTCTGCACAATGACGAGATTCACTGTTCTTTCAAAAATATTTGACCCGGCTGTTTATTAAAACAAATATTGAAATAAGGTTTTTTTATTGATTAAACTTTGACGAGACCGCCTTCGTTTTATAATTTGTGATATGATCGGATGACCTCTTCTGATTAGCTTATTATGTTCAAGTTGACATTTACATTCAAATCTTATTAATTTTTTATCTATAGGTAAAAATTCTTGAGATGATTTTGAAGAGAAAGATCAATAACTCTTATAAATTTAATGTCGTCCGTTCATTTTGGTGAAAAAAAAGAAGAAGCACCAATTTAATTTATTTTGTGATTCAAATAACTAGTGAAAAAAATAGGTGAACTCCTACCTACACCAAAATGGAAATTCGATCAAATGACAGTATCACAAAAGAATAATGTTCAACATACTGAATAATGATCAAATTTTTAATTATTTTGTTCCTTCTACATAAAATTCAAGAAACAATACTAATTTTGTATTGACTCGACTTCATTGAGAGTTTGGGTATAATAATAGAGTGGGATTAAGAAGCAAGGACGAGGCAGCTGGATTGATGAGGAATATGACTG
Source organism: Scutellaria baicalensis (assembly GCA_005771605.1). NCBI lineage: Eukaryota > Viridiplantae > Streptophyta > Magnoliopsida > Lamiales > Lamiaceae > Scutellaria > Scutellaria baicalensis. The sequence goes on along the minus strand of CM016721.1, from coordinate 65,585,882 downwards.
GATATTATAATTATATGCAGAGACCACAATATCTAACAAGTATTAGGTCATGGTTTTTAAAATCTTGTTGCCCTTTTTGTATTTCTTACATTCATATCTCATACCTAATTAATTACACGCAAACTTATTTTTCATGAACTATCTTATTAAAATGTATTATTTTAGCTTGCTTATTCATCCCACCTCTTTACCCATATCTCTAGAATAATTCTATAATAGGAGTGTTTATAGGCACCACTATGCCTTTTGTAAGTTGAATAATCACATCATTTATATATATATATATATATATAAACATCATTTATATTGGATTAGTTAATATAACTATTGTCCAAAGAAGTAAACATGTCTATTACTATTGTTTATTTTTCTTATATAAAGAGAAAATAGATATCTTCATCTATAAATTACTTATATCCGAAAATAATGCAAAATCTGAAAATAAAGAGTGACACTTGTGTGCCCGGGACACAGTGTCCCCAACTTAACCTATTATATGGTGTTATATATATACTCTACAGGTATCATATGTATACTCTTTAGGTATCATATGTTTGCTCTTATATACATATAATACCTGTAGAATATATGTATAACACCAAAAAACATAACACCTATAGAGTGTATATATATAACACCTAAAGAGCATATGTATAACATCTAAATTTGTGTCCCTATATACCCTAGGGGTATATAAGTTTTGTCCGAAAATGAATGGTAAATAGGAATGGATGATTAACTAGTGGCGTCCAACCAAAGAGCAACTCAGTTGGAGAACAATATCAGTCGGCCCAGCACGTGATGTGTCAATGGATGACACGTGGCCGTGTTGTTGACGTGGGCCCCACAATGTGGTGGCCAGGTGGAGGTAGACGGTTGGCTTAACGGTGCCTCCTCTCCTACTACACATCCATCAATATATGCATAATCTTATTTCTTAGATTTTGCAGTTGGCTCATTTGGCTTGCACGTCTAGACACAACAGGACACACACGTCACCTTAATTTCTGTTTTCATTTGACTCTACAAAGAAAGCACCTTTTTATCTAATTTCTGTTTCTATTTAAATAGGATCTTTTTTTTATTAGAATCGCATTTCTAATATTTCGTTTTGAATTATATTTGATTTTCGAGGCCCTTCATATGAAAACATTTCTACAAGTATCTTGATCATGTGGCAGCCTACATCTTCCAAACTCCTATCATGAAATTATAGATTTTATAACCTATATAATTTAAAAGAATAATTCTTGTATAAGACCGTCTCACGAATCTTTTTTCGTGAGACGGGTCAACTCATAACCCACACTTAGTAGTTTATGTGAAAATTTGTGGATATGAGTCTAATTCATGGGTAATAAGGATCCGTTTCACGGAAACTATCTGTAAGACCGTCTCATATGAGTTTTTGTGAAAAAGAATATATGTAAAAACAGCCACGTATTGTTATTATGTTTCAATAATAATAAAGTATTGTTATCATGTTTCAATAATAATACAATATAATATTTCTCTGGTAGAAGTCTATTTAAAACTATAATTCTTTTAAAACGTTAATAACATATAGTTCAAGAAAGTTTGTGGGAGTTGAACATTTTTCTTTTTGTACAAGATGCAAAATAAAATTCTTGATTGTTCTTTTTTTTTTTTTTTTTCTTTCTTGGCTGGATAAGTCTCAAGATTTGCATAGAAAAAATAAAAATCGATTACATACCAACGTCATCTCATCCTAAGAATAAATAAATAACAAGTATTATATATGAAATAGTCTAAAGAATAAAAATTCATTGGAGATCTAGGGTTCATTGTTTACAACTCAAACTCCATTTTTTTAATAGAAATAAGTATTATGGATTAGGACAACTAGGAAGCAAACACCACCTAATCGAACATTCTAATGCCAAAGCTAATTAGATCAAATTCGTAGCTGTATTGATGGAAATATAATCTATCATTTCGATCATTTGTTAATATTTAATTCCCCTTTCCAACTTAGTCAATTCACGTGGATACTATTTTATTATTTTTCATTAGACCAATGAATTAGCAACCTAACTCCTCTTATCAACGCAGATTAAAACAGAAAATTATATATATGAACAGAAACAAACCTTCATAATATGATTTTTGTTTTTTAATGCATGTTATATATTTTTCCTTTCAACTTCCCTTACGTAAACATTTAGATTATAAATTTTATTCAGTTGCAAAAGAATTCTTTCAGAAATAAAAACTCTCGAAGAACTTTTTGGAATAATTCATACATGTTAAAAATTGTTTTGACTTATGCACTCAATTTATTGTGTAATTTTCCGCTAACTATTAACACACAATAATATATAGAGGAAATACCCCAATATACCACAATATATATAACATATAAACTATTCTACCATGTACTATAAGAAACAAACTTTTCTACCACAAAATATAAGAAGCGATACTTTTCTACCACAATTTGACCAAGTCAATAATTACAATGATTGAATGATTGAGTAATGAATGGGGGTATAATTTTGTTTTTACTTTGCTACATATTTACACATGCATTATTTAATATAATGCAAGGAATTATATTTTTCTCCCACAAATTTAACCGAGTCCAACTTCATGGAATTATACTTATGCGGTTTGGAATTATTTCCATAATAATTATTACATCTCGTATATATAACTCGGCTAACCCTAAACTAGTTAAAATCAGGGTTAGCCGAGTAACTAGTTTAGGGTTAGCCGAGTTAGCCGTGGTCCAAAGCTAGGGTTAGCCGAGTAACATCTTTAAAGGTTAGCCGAATTAGCCGAGTAACATCTTTAAAGGTTAGCCGAGCAACATCTTTAAAGGTTAACTGAGTAAAAAAGTTCAAGTTAGCCGAGTAACATGTTTTAGGGTTAGCCGAGTAACAAAGTTAAAGTTAGCCGAGTCACATGTTTTAGGGTTAACCGAGTAACAAAAATAAAAGTTAGCCGAGTAACATGCTTTAAAGGTTAGTCGAGTAACAAAGTTAAAGATAGTCGAGTAACATGTTTTAGGGTTAGCCGAGTAACAAAGTTAAAGTTAGTTGAGTCACATGTTTTAGGGTTAACCGAGTAACAAAAATAAAAGTTAGTCGAGTAACATACTTTAAAGGTTAGCCGAGTAACAAAGTAAAATAGTAAACATTAAACGAGTTAACCAAGTTAGTAAAATAGTAAACATTAAGCATGTTAGCAGAGTAAAATAGTAAAATAGGCTAACATTAACATGCTTATTTAACTCGGCTACACCCTTAACATGCTTTAACTATTAACATATTTAACTTATTTAACTTATTTAACTATTTAACCGAGTTAATGTTAATAGCTAGCTTTTACTCGGTTAACCCTTAACATGCTTATTTACTCGGCTACACCCTTAACATGCTTTTACTCGGTTAACCCTTTACATGCTTTTACACCCTTAACCATTAACATTAACATTAACATTAACATGCTTATTTACTCGGCTTTAACTATTAACATGCTTTTATTTTTGTTACTCGATTAACCCTAAAACATGTGACTCGGCTAATTTTAATTTTGTTACTCGGCTAATTTTAATTTTGTTACTCGGCTAACCCTAAAACATGTTACTCGGCTATCTTTAACTTTGTTACTCGCCTAACCCTTAAAGCATGTTACTCGGCTAACTTGAACTTTTTTACTCGACTAATTCGGCTAACCTGTAAAGATGTTACTCAGCTAACTCGGCTAACCTTTAAAGATGTTACTCGGCTAACCCTAGTTTTAGACCACGGCTAACCTTTAAAGATGTTACTCAGCTAACTCGGCTAACCTTTAAAGATGTTACTCGGCTAACCCTAGTTTTGGACCACGACTAACTCTAAACTAGTTACTCGGCTAACCCTAGTTTTAGACCACGGTTAACTCGGCTAACCCTAAACTAGTTACTCGGCTAACCCTAATTTTAACTAGTTTAGGGTTAGCCGAGTTATATATATGAGATGGAATAATTATTAATTTGAGTGAGTGAATGGTATTATTAATTAGAGTGAGTGAATGTTATTATTAATTAGAGTTGGTGTGATTTTAAATTTAAATTTAATCAATTCAAATGATAAAATATTTGGTCAATGGCACAATATCCTACAAAGTATGATTGGGTGTTGAAAAGTGACTGACAAAAATATGCTTTTGCAGAATTTTACAGAATTTATGGTAGTTTTGTATCAAAACTTATACTACCTCCGTCCCAAAATAAATGACGTTTTAGCCTTCTGCACATATATTAAGAAATGTGATAAAAAGTCCAATCTACCCCTATTTAAGTTTAATTAATGATGAACTTTTATCTCTTTAACACATTTAATTTGAGATGAGTAAATAGGGGCATATTTGGTATATTGCATGTAAATATGCTTTGGAATACGAAAACAATAATTATTTTGGGACAAATTTTAGTTGCTAAAACGTCATTTATTTTGAGACGGAGGTAGTATTTTGTGATATAAAATTATAAATTGTTGTATGGGATGGTAAAATTGTTTAGATATTATAGTTTTGTGATAAGTTGGGCTAGGGACTCATAATATATATATACTTGTATGTAAATATAGAGTGAATAACGAATAATGAACACATATACTCAAATTAACTGAACTTAATTGATTATAAAAAATTAATTAATGTATTTTGTCGACATATAAATAAAGTAGATAATAGCAATGATTTAAAATAAAAAAAAAGTGGTTTTGGTTGGAAAGTCGTGGGTGGGGGTTGACTTTGGAGCATGTCAAAGTGAGAAGGCGTGGGTTTGTTTCCTAGGGAGCAACCACACATGTTTTCTTCCCATTTTGCCCCTTCCCTTATCCATTAATACTATTCTCAGCTTTCTCCAACAAACAACATTATCCTAAATTATTACATTCATTTCTTGTTTCTTTTTACATTTTTAGTTTGAATTGTATGATAAAATTTGGCTTAATTTCTAGAATTTTCTTTGGAACAATAATATTATCACTTTTATTCCATAGACAGGCCACGATCTGTTTTCTATATGTCTACAATTATAGCTAGTCATGATCACTTTCTTTGTTTGCAAAATATAATTTCCCTAATATATTTTTACTTAATGCTTAAAACTTGTGAATGATTAACAAATGTTGTGCGCTTTTTGTTTAGTACTCATCATTTTATATAAAATAGAATAGAAAATGAAGCTTGATGCTAGTATGTTTTTCCAGGTAGAATAAATATATTTTCTTAGAGCTGAACTCCTGTGAAACCGTCTCATGTGTGACGGCATTGATGCACGGTCGTGTGTTGGGACACGGTCGACCGTGCGCTGCAACACATACTTATAGCACTAAAAGACATACTTATAGACAAAAATCACATACTTATCTCGACCGTGCCCTGAGACCTGACCGTGCGCCACAGATTGCTCACGCGAGGCACGGTCTGTCCCAGGACACGGTCGTGGGCGAGAAAAAAAAATCACATACTTATAGTGAAAATCACATACTTATTATTGAAAAAGACATACTTATACACTACACTCGCGCACGGTCGTGTCCTGGGACACGGTCGACCGTGCGCGAGTGCCGTCGCATGTGAGACGGTTGCATATGAGTATTTGTGATTTTCTTAATTTATAAATGAAATGGGAAATGTAACTATCTTTATAAGACGATGAAATATATTATAATAAAAAATAATCGATCGAATTTTACAGGTTCAATCAGATGATATGCGAATTGAGCCCATGAAAGATATTGTTGTTATTAATTAGCTAGTTTCAATTAATGTGCATGCATGTATGGCATACAACTAGATATATGCAGATCATGATATATAATCCTAATAATATACATTATACTTTTTTTTTTGCGATGACGTGTCTAAATTTTGAATTTTTAATTGTTAGTCAATTTTAAATAACCAAGTACCATGGAATGAATATTCCTCTTTGTTATTTATATCATTACGTATGGAGTTTATTGAAAATAACAACTCATGCTCGTTGCGGGAAATTTACATAAATTAATGAAGGAATGAATTTAATGGTTAAATAATATGATGCCATAGAATGTGAATATTGATGCTGTTTATTTATTTATTTTTTTTTTTGACATCTATTTGTGGATCCATGTAATACGTGAATATAATAAAAAAATAAAATTAAATGTTTACAAAAAATGGACAAAACATTATCCGTTTACCACCCATGTAATACAAGGATTTTGATTGTTCTTTTGGACATTTTAACTTATAATATTACTAATGTAGTTCATCTTTCAAAAGAACTAAGGGCTTCCTCTCTATTCATAATTTCATGTTTGACCATAGCTTGTTTAATTTTACTCATGTTACTTTTCAACTATCAATTTTAGTCCTATAATTTAGAAATGTATACAATTTCAATCATTTTTCACAAGAATCACAAATTTCCGATCATGGAATTCGACAACAATAATGTAAAACAAAATTGTGATGAGAGAGAGAGATTGGACAGATATCTCAATTGTAAGAATAAAATTGATAATAAAAGAATAACTAGATCAAAATTGGACCCTAGGGCAAGATCAAAAATGAATTTAATCCTATGTGTTAGATATATGGTTGTGAAATTTTGATTGAGAAGTTCTACTAATATATATTCAATTTGTTATATATATATATATATATATATATATATAGTTCTCTCTCTTTCATCAATTAATTTTTGTGTATATATTAAAAATGAAAGTAAAACACATTATCTAAATTAATACTGAGGATCATTCATTCTTAGTGATCATACTTCGTTTAAAAGAATTTAGTTATTTCTATCTCATGTTTCAAAAGAATGATCATGATTCTTATAAAGTATTAAATGATGCATATATGTATGTATCATTTTTCGTTATATATATTGATCATTGATATATATGACATAAAAATATGTGAAAAATTGTTTTATCCTAAGTTTCTAACAGTATAGAGATTGGGTTATAGTCGGAAACGAAGATAGAGGCTAGCTGAGGTGTGATAAATATATGTGAGAACAAAGATTCTTAGAAAGAAAAGTTATATCATGATAATTAATTAGTGTGTATATATATATATCTATTACCTATATAATAGTATGGATATTTCTTACAAAATATGGATTGTCTATTATATCCTTATATTAAAGATTTTATTTAAGGTTATAATAGTAATTTATGATTTTCATATTTAAATAAATTTACAAAAGAATTTTGAACCAAAATCGTATGGAGTTCTATTATGAATAGGACTCTAATTTACTATACATTTTTTTTCAAATTTAATTTAATTTAATATAGATTGTATATCCTTATAAAAAAAATTTATTATTAAGGTTAATATTATTATAATATTTTTTATTTAAATAATTCATCCTCCACATGCGATGCATGTACTGATACTCGTATATATATATATATACATATATATATCTTGTAACAAGAAAATTCAAGACAATAAAGTGCACTAATTTAGCCATTCAATCTTTACCACATAGTCCTCAATATCTTTGTTTGAACAAAATGATCTAAAGGTAACCTGCCAACATTATCCAATTATATTGTCCAAAGTTGAGTTATCTTAGATTCTTTTCTTCTCGCTTTTGTCCTTAATTTATTTTCTTGTTTTTTTTATTACAAACGAACAAATATCTATTATCTGTATAAAAATATGAATATTTCTTACAAAATATGGATTGTCTATTTTATCCTTATTAAAGATTTTATTTAAGGTTATAATAGTAATTTATTATTTTCATATTTAAATAATTTTACAAAAGAATTCTAAATCAAAATCTTATAGAGTTCTATTACGAGTATGACTTTAAATACTATACATTTTTTTAATTTAATTTAATTTAATATAAATTGTATATCCTTGTAAAAAATTTATTATCTATGATTAATAGTATTATAATAATTTTGATTTAAATAATCCATCCTCCACATGCGACACATGTGCTGATACTCGTATATATATATATATATATATTTACTCCACCCTATATAGTTTTGCACACGATTCTTGATTTCCGCTATATGCATTATACATCATGCCTCCTTTAATTTTATAAAGAACATTATGTGGATGTAATTAATGTGTATATTTTGTTGATGACGAGTTCTTTAAAATAGTGGGAGAAGAGTGTAGAAATAGAATGCGAAACACTACAAGCATATGGTACTATACAGTATAATTTAATATTTTTTAATAGCAATACAATAAACATGTTTTATTTTTATTTTTTAGGAAAATGTTCGATCAAAAATGAGATGTGTGCGAATATATTGGATTTAGAAGGAAAAAAGAAATTCTAATAATCCAACTGCAATATGATAGGCCTATCGAAAATGAATCGAATAATGAATACAAGCTTGGTTTGTAACACCAATTGTTATATATATCATAAATTATTAGTAGTTTTCTAGATTTATTGAAAGGCAACAAATAAAAACAGGTTATAAATAAAAGGGAAAAGATTAAAGTAGGCATATATCTAGGAATGTTGATGAGATGATGTGTTCTAAATTCTAATCCAAAAAGGTAGAAATATGTGAGGTGGCCAATCATCAATATGCGTCTGCTTTCACGCAACTCTCATTTGTTGGCATCAAACATCCCCCTTATTATTTACTACCTCCGTCCCCCTTATCTTTGTCACCCTTGACCTACACGAATTCTAAGAAAAAATTATTGACTTTGATGTGATGTATTATTTTAATGTTTTTGAGTGGCAGTTTTGTAATTAATGTGTGCTTTTTGAGTGTAAAGTAAGTAAAATGAAATGAATTGAGGGGTAAGGTCGTAATTTTTTTGTTGTTATTTTTGGGTTGGCAAAGTTAGCTGGGACAACCAAAAACGAAAAGTAGACAAAGATAGCAGGGACGGAGGGAGTAATATTTACAGTATATATATATATATATTTTTTCCAATAATTATTTAGATCCTCACTTTTTGATAAAAGAAAAAAAGGGATTTTGGTAAATATATTATCAAATTGGGGGTGTGTTTACGATCAAAAAAGCATCTCTTTTCTTTCTGGGATGGTGACGTCAAGACTCATTGATTGCGCTGTCGTGACGCAATAAAATTAATTAAAAATTTTCATAATCTAACTAACTAGTAGATAGGGCAAGTCGGAGTCGATCCCACGAGGAGTGAAGATTTCACTATGTCACGTTCAATTCAAGAAACAGAAAAGATGAGGTTTGGATTGATCAATGACTAACACTAAAATTAACTAAGAACCTAGAAAACAAATTAAACGAGAAATCAAATGATGGAAAACATTCCAGTTAACAGTTCAATTATCCCCCAAGATCAATTATGTCTAATCAATGTTACACCCCTCTCTCAGATTATCATGGAATTATCACCCATAGTCTAACAACAAGCTCTGTTATAAACCGAATCATCTCTTAAGATTAGCTAAATTAGGATAAGATCACTAATTAACCCTATTCAATTGAACAACCTAGAATATTCTCTCTAGATTTAATTCATCAAATGCATTAATCACCAAGACGATAGGATGAACTAGAGTCCAAATACACAAGCTCGATTTGATAATCTAGGATTATGCTACACAAGAGATGTGCGACCTCTAGTTTACTACCAATGAAAATTAAACCACAACAATTATGATTCATGATTTAAGATTCTAGCAATCAATTATCAAACACTTAACCTAGGTGATCAATCTAAATCAAACATTAACAATCGAAATCATTCAACACAGATAGCATAATCAATCTCAATCAAACATCGAGAAGGGAAAATGGAATTAATCAAATCATAAATAAATATATGAGTTCAAACATCCATGCTAACCGGAATTGAAGAATTATCCGATCATCCTTGAAATCGAATCCATAAAAGTTGTAGATTAATCCATAGGAAAAGAAACTAATCTAAAACTAATTCTCTGTCTAGAGTGCTTGAAGAGAAAGAAAAGAAAGATCTCCCACTTGATTATGTGTGTGAACATATCTTTTTTAAGCCCTTTAGAGATGGGCTTAACCTTATTCCGGTCCAAAATCTTGTACACAATCTCATTGGGCTGGGCTGCAGACGGATCACATTGGCAGACTGGGCTGACACTGGGTGATCCAGTATCATGGGCTTCTGGGCCCAAACTGTCTCAACTTCGTTTTGTCTTCACTTCTCGGCCCATGAACATATCTCTTGATCAAAATATACTCCAAAATTCCTGAATAATAGTGAAAATGATATATGAAGTATTTTGATACCAAAAACATATATAAATATGAAAACGGTACATTCAATCATATAAAAGATTATAAAATTTTAAATTAAACCACAATAAAATGCACGGATTTTCTATCTATCACTCATGCCATCCCCCATCCATTTGCAACATATTTTAAATGTCAAAATGATGTAAGTAAATTATTAAAATAATCAATCATGTCTTTCCCTATCTTTGGGAAATTTTTATTTTATTTTCTCAAACTGGAAAAGAAAATTATCACATTCTAAAATTAGAATTGTAAATTGAACAAATGTCCCTTATTCTGATGTCCCATTGTAATTTTATCTTCACTTAGCAAATATATATATATATATATATATATCAATTTTAAAAATTATAATTTGATTCCAACCTTTTCCATTTAGCAAATAAATCATAAATTGTGATTTTAATTTATTATTATTACAACTCAAGGTACTATAGTGTATTAAGTCGAACTACATACATGCGATTTCTCACATGTAGCAAATGATATATACTCAATCCATTATTCAATTTCCATAAACTGTCATTTTGGAGTTTTTATCATACATTAAACAATATAAAATTAGGACAAATACAATCTTAACTAATTAAGGAATCTATGATTTAAGATTGGAAAAAGAATCAAATTAACTGTATAAAATTATCACATACGGATCAAATGCTATGTTGATGCACTTAGATAGATGGTGATAATGATGAATTAGATTATTTGATAAGTTGTTATAATCTAAAGGCTTTTCTCTCCAAAAGTTCCATTCAAATAGATAAGTATAAAATTTGAATACTATTAGAAGTTTGAAGAAATGGAGATATATAGATCCAATTTGCTAACAACCATATCAATTGGGCAAGGTTGGATAAGCATCTATGCACCACATATGCCTATAACTAGTAATGCACATGCCTTTACTTATCTTCATCTTTTTTTTTTTGGAATTTTATTTGCTCCATCCTCTTTCAATTTTGTGCCATTGCAATTTCAATTCACTCATCAATGTACTTGCTTCCTTTTTTTTTTTTTGGTTTCGACTAACCTATATTTCGTAACATGTTTTCATAAACACCAATTTGATGAATAATGATTATGACATATTAAATTTTTGGTGTAAAATTTGTCATTGCGATTATCTATGCTGAAAACTTACTATTACTTTTCTTAAACCCTCGCTTACATAAATTCATAGGATTTACTGCACGAAATTGCAGTACCTACAAACCAAACTCAATTTTCATAAACATATACATATATTGTTGTTGACCAGTCACACTCAATTAGATATGTGAGACGATTTTGTAAATGTCATGACCACCTTTGTTTAATATTGCATAAAATTTATCAAATCATAATATTATTTCTACTTTAAACAAAAAAGCATGCACATGTATATTCAAAAAACAAGTTTATTCATCGAAAATTGGGGAGCAATACAAAGAAGTGGAGTTTGTTGGCAGATTCTGGCACTTGATTGATACCTTAACTATGATTTCTTATTTCCCTACAAATGAATTTTTTACTGCAAAATAATATTAGGTTCTTTTTAAATTGTATTCATTATATACATGTCATAGATGGAAAAATGAAGTTATTCTTGTTCCTTTTCTCAAAGAAGAAAACATTATATGGACTTATATATTATATTTCACAATTATTAATACAAGGTGTTCGTTATTGAACTTAGTTGAATGACAAATGAGTTGTGCTAGAGACTACTTTGCTCCCTCTTCAAACTAGGTTATAAGCATAAATAAAATAGACTTGAATATAGAAAAATATATATCTAGGTTCTAACTATCAAAAGTTCATACTGTCTTTCTGTCACGTTTAAGTAAAGAAGTTGTGACGGCATGTTCAAGTAAATCATCTAATTTTAATAATGGAAGTCTAATATGCATACGTGATACACAAATGCTGTTTCTTCTTTTTATTCCATCTTTATTTCAATAGAAATTCAATGTATACAATTTTCTTCTGGAATATATTCAATAAGGTAATTGCCTATCCTAATCAAATCCCATATAGTCTTTCATGTCCACCCATTTTATACTTTAGAGAGAAGTAGAGGCCGATGGGACTAATTTGTGTTCCCAACTTGCATCTCTCAAATTTATTTTTGGGCCCAAAGCATCAAAGGCAATGAAAATGAATGAAGAAATCTCAAAGATATGTATTATTGTTTTCCTACTATTTTCAATCAAAATCAAAACAAACATGTGCCAAAATACTCACTATTCTATAATATAATGCTTCTTGAGCATATTATGAGGCGCCAATATTAAGCAACAACTACGGAACTAGTGATCCAACAATAATATTAAGAGAAAATTAAAAATCAAGAAAACGCATAAAGACAACTAGAACTGTAAACAATTAACATAAAAACAGCTCATATAATTTGAAGTGAGAAACCAAGTACTAAACAACATTAAGGCTTTGTTCTGGCATCAAGTGAAAAAAGAAACATAAAATAAGTTCATACTGATAACACAATTCAAGATAGCAAACGACCATTAACTTAATCAAAAAGACCAAGACCCATGTCTTCATCGGATTCCTCTTCAGGCTCTTCCTTTTTCTCTTCCTTGGCAGCAGCTGCCGGAGCAGCCCCACCATCAGCACTTGCAACAGGAGCAGCAACAGCAGCAGCAAACTTGCTCGGGTCCTGCAGAAGGTATGTTAGATCAGTATATACGAAAACCGCACGTCAAACCACAACTTGAAAGATTAACAAATTAAATAGTTCAGACATACTGCAAGGTACTCCTTGACTTTGTCAGCTTGGGGGAAGGAATAATCAGTTGCAACCGCAACAGCCAAAACATTCTTGTACGCATTGATGAACATATGTGGTGCAGCAGCAAGTGTCGGGTATGAGATAGCTAGAGACAAGGATGTAACCATGGAAACACCCAAAGCAAACTTCTCAATCAGATCATCTTCGGTCAAATCAAGCACCTCAGGACTGAAAACTGATCCATTGTCATAGACTGAGACTACTTCAAGACCATAAGAGAAGGGACGGATTCCAAGTTTTGCAAGGAGAGCAGCTTCAGAGGAACCCACTTTGTCACCCTTCTTGATAAGCTCCACAGGGGTTATGATTTCAACAGTACCCTTGTTAATTTTGGTAGGGATGTTAAGGACCTGGAGGCATTATACACCACATGTTAGAATCATATATTAAATGAAAAGTAAAGGATGTTTTACCAGTAAATAACCATTCATATTTTACCTGGAAGAAAGAGGTTTGTGATGGATCAAGCCCAGTGTTTCCAGGTGGGACAATGACATCAATCGGAGCCACCAAACCAACACGAGCAGGGGCACCAACCTGTTAACAATGATAACACATTGACACACCTATATTAGCAACTCAGAGGAAATATTTGCAAAACAAGTTCGAGATTTATCAAGAGAACATTTCTATGTCATAAACTTCATTGAAATTCTATTTTCCAATTAATAATACATAGAATGACATTTAAAAATAACAACTATTTGAAATAAATTGTGTGCCCAAAATCTGATTTTGTGTACCATATTCATTTAAAGAAAATAATCTGTTTAATTATAAAACAAATATATCAGACTTCTACCCTTCTGAACAAAATCATCTACTGAGTGCACTGAAATGTAACAGTAATAGGCAGAGCAAAATTGAAATAAGGGATCTAATATGCTAAAACATTAAATTACTACCTAACAAGTTCAACTATAATGAACATAGTTACAAATACAATATGATGTTCCAGGCTACAACTACAACAAATATAAAACTTTAGCAAAACCATAAGGATACCTGGATCAATGATAAGATAAAGATAACCATTAAACTTGAACTTATCACATGAATTCCATTTACAAATCATAATATTTCAAGAAAGGTGAATCAATTATAAATGGAAAAAAATGGATATGAATGACAAACTCACTTTGTACTTTGCCACCTCCTCGCTGACCTCCTTCAGGTCACCCTTGGTGAAGATCAAACCAACATTTCCCTATTCAAATAAAACCAGAAAAATTAAAACCTTTTAACCAATTTACTAACTTAATAAAGTAATATCCCATTATACTTAATTCTCCAACTTAAGATCCCCTAATACTTTATTCTCACAATCAATTCAAGTCTAAATTATAAAAGCAACCTATGCTAACACCCAGAATATCATTTCATATTATAACCAAGTGTGAACTACGACGATCATATCATTTATAATCAATATACAACGAATTAGTAAAAAGGTTTTCCTTCTCCAGTCTTTTAGTCAGCACAAAAATATCTTTTGATTCAATACCCATAAAACAATTAAATAGAAAGAAAAAAACATGAATATAAACATTCAAAAAAGCTAAAGACTTACAACAAGTAGTGGAATAAGGTTCAGAATAGCCTTATTTCCGGAATTTTCGGCGTGGATCCTGACAGATCTCTTCATCATAGTGTTCTTCCCCATAAGAACCACGGAGTCACCTCTCAGCCCTTTCCTGATGTTTTGGAGCTGAGTTGAACCGACATTATCGGCCGTCGCCACCAAAACCTGAGTATACTCATCGAGCAATTGGCAGAGTTTCTGGTCGTAAGCGATCTTCTTGTCGGCCTTTGAAACCTTGGGCGCCATTTCTCTCAACTACAACAAATGTTTCTAACTGGAAATATAAGCTGCTTTAATGTACAAAACCCTAGATATGAACGGAAGAGATGCAAAAATGAGGGCCAAGACGGAGCAGCGGTGCTGTGTCAAGGCGGACAGCGGCGGAGCCGTCACTTTAACCTCTTCAATTCAGATTTGGGATTTTGGAAGAAAACTGAGCAAGTAAAACCCTAAAACGCGAGTTTGTCAAAACTGTTAGGAATGGCCTTTATAAGATCAAACCCTACGATTGACGGTTGAGATTGGCTTAGTTAGATCTAACGGTGTTGGCAAAGTGAGGCGATGTTGGGCCTCTCATTGGGCTTTACCACTGGGCCTTCCTCATGCAATTGGTTAGTTTTCAAAGGTGTGCGTAGGGATGGCAACGGGGCAGGCCGCAGGGAGCGATCCTCGTCCTTGGGAATTTTTTTTCTCTATCTCCATCTCGTAGGGATTCCACATCCACAAAATATTTTTTTATTTAATTTTTTTAATATATAAAAAAAATTAATATATAAAAATAATCCACAAATTACATATAACTAAAATGTCAACACAATCACCAAAAAATTATTCAATTTGTATAAAAGATGGTATATTATTTAATTATGCTATCTTAAAAGTACAATAATAAATTATATTATTATATTTTCATTAATTTTTTCAATACTTCAATGCATTTAGAAGAGGATGAGAAACGAGAGCTTTGTATTATTATTAATGTGTATATAAAAATATATTATTTATTTTATAATAATTAATTAAAATATATTAAAAAATATATATATATTGGTGGGGTCCCGCGGGAAACGGGGCAGGGAGTATGATCCCCGTCCCCACCCCGCCTCGCTAGTCGGGGAGAAAATTGTCCCCGTCCCTGCCCCGCGGGGATCGGGGATTTCCCGCCCCACTGCCATTAAACTTATAGGAGAGGGGAAAAAGGGGATCAAACATTTTATTCCTAAAAATTTATATGATTGCTAACATATTCATTTATTATTTATAGTATTTATTCTATTTATTATTTGAGGATATTTGTCCAAAAAATATATTAATTTATTTCGATGGCACAAGTTTAATTTTCATTTATATTGAGTCCAACATATGATGGACAAGTATTCTTATACTTCTGTACATGCAATTAAGAGTGGAGTTTGGGTGATCTTCTAAACTCCTTAAATATCATATAAGTTGTTTAGAACTTATAAGCTCCTCAATAATATTTGAATAAAAGGAAACGGCTAAGGTTATAAACTCTTTAAAAGGACTAAAGAGTTTATAAAATGTTAAGACCTTATAAACATCTCAAAAGTATTTGGCTAACTTTTAAAAATAATATCTTTTTTTATAAGCTTATAAGATGTAAAGACTAAAGAGTTTATAATCTCTTTTTTGAAAAGTTGGGGAATTTCAACTTATTTATAAAATAAGAGATTATTTTTCAAATTATCTTCAAATTTAATCATTTAAATTATATAAATGTCGTTACTAATATCTTAAAAACTCTACCAACTTATTTATCCAAACACTTTAACAACTTATTTTAAGAGGGTGTTTGGCTAAGCTTATTTTTAGAGCTTATAAGCTATCATATCTTATAAGATGTTTTTGGAGCTTATAAGATGTTTAATTTAAGTTTAATATAAGTTGTTGAAGTGTTTGGGTAAATAAGATGGTGGAGCTTATAAGTTGTTAGTAATGACATTTGTGTAATTTCAATGATTAAATTTGAATGTGTTTTGAAAAATAAGCTCTTATTTTAGAAATAAGTTGGGATTTCCCAACTTTTCAAAAAATAGTTTATAAGCTCCTTACATCTTATAAGCTCATAAAATAAGACCTTATTTTTAAAAGTTAGTCAAACACTTTTGATGAGCTTATAAGCTCTTTTAAGGAGCTTATAAGCTTAGCCAAACACCCTCTAAATTGAAATTAAACATCTTATAAGATTTAAAAACATCTTATAAAAAATAAGTTAGCCAAGCACCTCCTAAATATTAGATACAAGTTCTTATTGAGATATTATGAACTTTTAAGCTTTTTTTAGAAAAGTAAATGAATTCCAACTTAATTCCAAAATAAGACCTTATTTATTAGAACACCTTTAAATTTGATTATTTAAATTACACAGTTATCAGTACCAACATATTATAAGTTCTAAAATCTTATTTATCTAAACACTCCAACATCTTATTTTTAGATTAGAATCAAACATTTTTAAGATGTAAAAGCTTATTGACTCTAAAATAAATGTATTCTTAAACAATTAGTGAACATGTTCTTGTCGGTCTGGACTTATATCATGATTTTTCAAATGTTTTATCCAATCTATTCTTCAAATTTCAATTTTTTTGTGTCAGAAAAGCCCACTAATGTATCAAAATGGGCCAAGTAGACCAATCTACTTGCATATCTTATCTTAATTATCTTTTTGATGGGCCTAAGCCTAGTCTTCCGAGACAAAGAAAAATTTATAACAACATATTTTTATTGGGTTGTTCAAATAATATATTTTTGACTTTAAATATATTGTACTTTATTTACGAATATCATTTTTCTTAGCTAATGAAATCAATAAGATAATGTAGTGCATTTCAAATTCTATTAGAATACAACTATACATTGAACAAGGTATCTCGCCAAAAATTCCCCATTTCCTATATTCATCTCATGAAGTGTGAATGTGTGATACGTAAAATTTTACTATGTAAATTTATAATTGATATTGTACTTTTGATATTTCTAATATTAATGAATCAAATAGTAAATACCAATCTCTTTGGACTTCAACATAAAGAAATCAAGTTTATATATTTTAATAATTATTTATCTAATTCAATATTAATCGATATAAAATAAAACCCAACATAACTTAATTGAAATTTTGATTCGAGAGAAAAACTAAATCATTGAGAGAGATTAACTTTATTTATGGAGTGATTTTTTCTTTAATATTGACTAAAGATTGACAATACAAAATGATAGGTCATAATAAATACTAGGCATGCCATTAAACTTTTAATTTGACCTAGGATGGATACCATCAAGATGAAGCTCAATTTCAAAGTCGTTAGGAATAATGATTTCTTTGCTTTAATTTGTGGTTTTGATTAAATTTGTGCCTATTAATTAATCTTAATCATCAATATTTTTGGAATAAGTTTCCCTAAAGATCTATTCATTACAAACACACTATATTTTTATGCGAATATATGATACCATTACACGTTTAATGTTGGTCTTACAAAATTTACACCATCTATGTATAATTTTAGAGATTTTATAGATTCAGACACCAAAAGATAACTAATATATATATCAACGCGGGTTATGAAACTAACTAATATATCAACGGGTTATGAAAGATAAATTGATAAATTTTATCAATTCGGGATTCGATAGGTTGAAAATTATCAATTTAAGATATGAAAATGAATTGTCGTTAAGGTATTTTATCACAATGTTATCTTATAAGAGTGAGTCATGTGTAAGACCGTCTCACGAATCTCATTCCGTGAGACGGGTCAACTCAACTATGTCAAAAGTCAACGGTCAACGATAGTCAACACCGGTCAACGATTGGTCAACGCCAGTCAACACTGTTGACCAAAAAGTATTATATGTCGTATATAAAAGTATTGCATTCATAATGTAATATTGTTATTCTACTCGCATAATACTTCTGTGTATCATATGATACTTTTAATTAGTATTACATACTACATATAATGTATTACATGATACATATAAAAATATTACTTGTTGATTTCAATAGTATTACATATTGCACACAAAAGCATTACATTATGAGAGTATTACTTGTTGATTTCAATAGTATTACATGTTGTACATAAAAGTATTACATTTGTGTATTAGACAATATTTTTCTATTTATCATCTAATACTTCATAGTATTATATGATACACATAAAAATATTACTTGTTGATTTCAATAGTATTACTTGTTGATTTTAATAGTATTACATGTTACACATAAAAGTATTACATGATGTATATAAAAGTATTACTCGTTCATTTCAGTAGTATTACATGTTTCACATAAAAGTATTGCATGATATTATGTTATTATAATGTAATAATATTTTGTGTGTATTAGGTAATATTTTTATATATTATTTAATACTTCATAATGTAATACTTTCATGTATATCAGGTGATACTTTTCTATAGATCAAATAATACTTTTGTATTATATACACATAATGTATAATATATTACAAAGTATTAGATGAAATATAGAAAAATATTACATATTTTCATACATTTTAACCAAATCCAGAATCATACTATTGAAAAGTAATACCTAAAACACAGAAAAATATTACATAATTTCTCAAAATTTTATCACACATGATACACATAAAAGTATTACCTTATAAAAGTAAAATTATTACATTCATAGTGTAATACTTTTATGTATATCATGTACTACTTTTACATATAATATGTACTACTTTTGGTCAATGTTGACCAATGTTGACTTTTGACCGTTAACTTTTGACCTGGTCGGGTTGACCCGTCTCACGGAATGGAATCGGTGAGACGGTCTCATACTTGAATTTGTCATCTTATTTTTCTCTCTCAACTGATGTGGCTCTCAAATCACCCTACATTGGCTCTATAAAAGTAAAATTATTACATTCATAGTGTAATACTTTTATGTATGTCATGTACTACTTTTACATATAATATGTAATACTTTTGGTCAATATTGACCAATGTTGACTTTTGACCGTTGACTTTTGACCGGGTCGGGTTGACCCGTCTTACGGAATGGAATCGGTAAGACGGTCTCATACAAGAATTTGTCATCTTATTTTTCTCTCTCAACTGAAGTGGCTCTCAAATCATGCTTACCTGGATATCAGGTCACACGTAAATTAAAAATATATATCATTTTTTTTACTAGTTATTATATTCGATAAATTATTCAATTAAATACCAGATTTACTGATTTTTATATAATTTCAATACACATTCAATTTAATTACTATTATGTATATTTAAACAATATCAATCAACAAAATATATTATTATACAAATATTTTTTCAATATATATTTTCAGCAAAAATAAATATCATCAAGTTATCGATATTATATAAGATACAATATTGCAAAATATTGATATTAATTATAGACTATCAATATAAGTATTATTGTGCATAATTAATATCGAAAAAATGTAAATATATCAATATTATCATATTGATATTTGCGATATATATTGTTGAACAAAATTTTAATATTAAAAAGTATCGATATTAATTGGGGATAATTGATAGATATTATCATGCTGTTATTTGTCGATATATATTATTGAACAAAAATTAATACCATATATTATCATGTTATTATGTGTCGATATATATTATTGAACAAAAAATAATATCACAAATTGTCGATTTTAACTGTGAATAATTGATAGATATTATTTGACAAAAATCAATATCACAATTATGTCAATACTATATAAATTTAATGCGTATTTAAATATATATATAATATAGTAATTAAATTGAATGTGTATTTAAATTATATAAAAATTAGTAATTTTTTATTTAATTAAATATTTTATCGAATATAATAACTAGTAAAAAAAATGATATTTGTATTTTAGTTAACGTGTGACCTGATATCCATGTAACCGTGATTTGAGAGCCAACGTAAGCGTGAGAGAGGGGGAGAGCCACACCAACTGAGAGGGAAAAAAACTTTGATAGAATACGTTAATGACATTTCATTATGATATCTTAAATTGATAGTTTTCAATCTTTCGAACCGCTAATTGATAAGATTTATCTTTCATAACCATCGTTGATAGATATGTTATCTTTTGGGCTCTGAATCGATAAAATCTCATTTTATGAATCTAACTAATAGCAGTAGTTATTATCAATAGAGTAAGTCTCTTGTGCATCAGGTGCATGGGTTACCCGACCCGCTTCTCTATTTTTTTTTTTCGCGCTAACTTTTTTAAAAATTGGTCATGACTTTTAGTTATGTTAAGGATACCTTTATTTAATGTGTAAGAATACCTTTACGTTATGTTAAGGATACCTTTATGTCCAGATTTCATACATTTACGTTAAGTTAGACATACCATTAGGTTATGTTAAGAATACCTTTAGGTAATGTTTAGGATACATTTAGGTTATGTTAAGGATACCTTTATGCCCAAATTTCATACATTTAATTTACGTCAGCCATACCTTTAGGTTATGTTAAGGATACCTTTATGTTATCTTAGAAATACCTTATTCATAACATAGTTGTGTTACACATTTTGTACACAAAGGTATCTCTAACATAACATAAAAGTATCCTTAACATAACCTAAAGTATCCTTAATATAACGTAAAGGTATGTGACCAGGATTTCAAAGGAACCTGGAATCACGATTTCAAAGGTATCATTGACATCACCTAAAGGTATTCTTAACATAACTAAAGGTATCCTTAACATAACCTGAAGGTATGCTTAACATAACTAAAAAGTATTCTTAACATAATGTGGCATGTAACCTGGAATCAGGATTTCAAGGGTATCCTTAACATAACTGAAAGGTATTCTTAACATAACTGAAAGGTATCCTTAACGAGCGAATTTGAGCGCATCCGCCCAGGCGCGTGGGAGCACGTGAGGGCGCGTGGGACGCGCGTGGAAGCGCGTACACGCGCTGGTCGGGTCGGGTGCATGGATCCATGCACCTGATGCACAAAAGTTTTTGTGTTATCAATATAGTACTTTGCTTTTATTTCTTATTTTGACCACCTATTTTAGTCTAACTCACATAGGATTAGATCTATCCACAATTCCGTTGGAATTTTGTGAAATACCGTTGGAATTTTGTAAAATTATGTTGGAATTTTTCACTCCAGAACGTCGAAAAAAGGGACGTTGAAATTTAAATTGCGACGGAGAAACAATTACAACGATACTTTTCCATTGGAATATACAAACCATCAAAAAAATTCCAACATTATTCCAATGACATTGAATTCTGTTGGAAATTCTATTGGAAATTATAAAAATTCAAACGAAATTTCCAATAGCATTGAATTCCGTAGGAAATTCCAATGATTATTATTTCCGTTGGAATTTTTGTTGAAATTTGATTGTTTTCTAATAGTGATCACTATTTTGGTTCGAGATTAATTTTCAAAATAAACCTAATATGCATTGTACAAGTTGAATGTAAGCTAAAAAAGTTTGAACATTTATAAAATTTTTGATTTCTATATCTGTATTATCCTAAAAAGAAGAGTAAATTTAAATTAATTACTCAAATCCAACTAGACTTAAGAATATGAATTATAATACAAGTTTAAATTAATAATAATAATAATAACAACACAATATGTAGTTGACTACACAAAATTTAATATATATATATATATATATCATATATATAGGGTACATATAACATACACAATCTTCCTCCAAATTTAATTAATTACAGTGAAATAAATTTTACGTTAAATTATAGAGACCGTTGAGAAATTTTGAGTTGAGTTATTTATAATATAATTAAATGAGATTTTTTAATTCATTATATTGCATAATGTTACACAAAGTATAAGAAAAAAAAAAAAAATTGTTGTCGATGTGTACAAATGCACAAGTGGAGAGGGACAAAATTTATATCCCTGGGCAAGGCACAGATCTAGGTGTTATACACATGCTCTTTAGGTGTTATATATATACTCTATAGGTGTTATGTTTCTTAGTGTTATATATATATTCTACAAGTATTATATGTATATAAGAGCAAACATATGATATCTAAAGAGTATACATATGATACATATAGAGTATATATATAACACCATATAATAGGTTAAGTTGGAGGCACCGTGCCCCCGGGGCACACAAGTGTCACTCAGTGGAGAGAGATGAGTAAATTTCATTTTTGGCCCTATAGGATTGGGTCCGGGCCAATAGTGGCCCACGAATTAGAAATGTTGGTCCACTATTTTATTTTCGTCTAAAATTAACAGTGAAACATCACGTGTGATGCAAACTAACGACCATATTAGTCGTTCTACTAAAACTAACGGCTATCACGTGCGGTAAAATATCACGTGCGATGCAATAATGCAATTCAATTAATGTTTTCTGTCAATTCAAACTAACGAAGAGGGTGGTTTTCGGTTTTTTTGGCCATATTGATCTTGTGGGGCCAAAATCGGCCTGGGTTAAATCCTACAGGGCCACTATTGAAATTTACCCGGGAGGGTCATTGTTACTAATGTTATTAGCAAACGGTTGAAAAAAATAATATAAAAATTTACTTGACATGATTTGGCAGATATAAATGTTTTGAAATAATGTTTGCTTTTTCTCAATTTTGTACTACCTCCATCTTAAAATAAATGTCGTTTTAGTCTTTTGCACATAAATTAAGAAATGTGGTAAAAAATCTAATCTACCCCTATTTAAGTTTAATTAATGAAGGGTTTTGATCTCTTTAACACATTTAATTTGAGATGAATAAATAAGGGCGTATTTGGTATATTGTATGTAAACATGCTTTGGAATACGAAAACGACAACTATTTTGGGACAAATTTTAGTTGCTAAAACGACATTTATTTTGGGACGGAGGTAATATGATTTATATATTAATAAAATTCTCCAAATAGAAGGAAAACTAGATTAAGTGTGTTTGGATGATGATGGTGATCACTATATAAGTAGGGTAGATTTTAGAGTTGAGTCTTTTGATTTATCTTTAATCATTAGGTCTCCCACTAATTACATGGAGACTAATCCCAGCCCTTAACAAACAGATATGATAAATTTATGGATAATGAAACTATTATTTTCTAAACTTTGGGCATCGTTGAAGTCAATATTCAAACATAAAAAAAGAACATGGATGTTTGAGAGAGAGAGAGAGAGGATAGGATACTAAGATAGTGATGAATGTATATTATATGATTTAAAAGGAAAAAACTTATATACCCCGGGTATATAGGGCACAGATTCAGGTGTTATATATATACTCTATAAGTGTTATGTTTATTGGTGTTATAAATATACTCTTATATACATATGATACATGTATAATATATATATGATACATGTACAATATATATTTAACACTATATGATGATTAATTTGGGACACCGTATCCCTGGTTACACAAGTCTCACTCGATTTAAAATTGAAAGTGGAGGAAGAATTAATGATCAAATAGTAAGGGCCCCATTTGTTCATTCAAGGAATCATTGAAGATTCTTTTCTTCTTAGGAATATTTTTTGAGAATGTTTGTTTTTAAGAATAAACTTTGCTTGAAAATTACAGATATTATAATCATGGGTGTGTTCAATTTGGATCGATTCGCAAAATCTTTGAAATCCAACCACACTTCCAATAATATAAAAGCGAATCTTCAAAAATCAAAATACAATATCTTCAATCAAACCAAATCTTGACATGGTTCCATTCATTTGTTCAAGTCTATTGATTTGACTTAATTCATATTAAATGAAATGCATTGGACTAGAAAGTGAAAAATTAAATAAAATTATTAATAACCAATGATTATTATCGTGGATTACATATCAGAACAAGTTTGAAATTCGAATCCCTCGCCTTCAATTGTTGTAACTAAAAAATGAAAACATTTGATCCCTCGGTATCGTCAAATTTATATAATTTTTAAATGCTTATTAAGTTTATATATTGTTTGAAAAAGAACAGTAATGAAGAAGCAATATTTGTTTTTGAAACAAAAAAAGATGAGGTATCATTATTACAAAACATAAATATAGAAGTGAAGATGAGGCAGGATAATATTTGTCGTGAGAGATTTTGATGTTGCGTCGCTTTCTTAGTTGCATTACTCAATTCTGAATAAATATTTAAAACAAGTATGAAAAGGTGCCTCTTCTTTTGCCTAAAAACTACTCTCTCTCTCCTCCAAGAGAGAGAGAGAGAGAGAGAGAGAGCATTATCGAACAAAGCACACACTTTGTGCGTTTATTATCAGAGTAAATTGGCAGAGGGACTTTAAGCCTGTACAGTGTGTGCAGCAAGAAAGCATTTCTCTCTGGGCATTTTCTTAGCCACCTAACTACTCATCCTCCTCGTCTTGGTTTGTCAAAATTCCTGGAGAGAGAGAGAGAGAGAGGAGAGAGGGATGGCATTTAAGGTGGTGGGCTTCTTGGAAATCAACAACACTCTGCAGAGTTTGTAATAGCATCTAAAAATAGGTGGGAGTGTGTATAGTAGTATTACTAATGGCTTGATCAGAAAGTGTTTGATGAAATGTCATTTGTAGGCTGCATCAACATTTGACAATATTTATGTAGCTTCAGATTCACACTATTCACACTATACCCACAATTGTAAGGAGTGTAGGCGTGAGTTGTGTCTTTTCAGGGAAAAGTTGTTCTCTTTTTCAACAATCACGCCATTATATATAATACGTGTTGTTAATTCTGTATTTATCTAATTCAAAACCCTCGTTTCAGATTTTGTGGTGAACAAAAATGGTGCCCCAGAAACAAGCAGAAGAAGCTATCATCCCTGCGAACATGAGTGAGAATGATCACGATGAAGAGAGAGAGAAAGACGAGGGAGAGAACACTCACACAAGGCTTAGCTTCAAAAGCCTTTTTTGGCATGGAGGCTCTGTTTATGATGCTTGGTTCAGTTGCGCATCAAATCAGGTAATTTCGCTGATATTAAAAAACAGGGAAGATGATGAAACCCATCTCTCTGTCTCTGTTTCTTTATCTTTCTTTCTGTTTGGGATTTGTGAATTATTCATCATAGCTTTGTAATAAAGGTCGAATCTTTGGTTTATGGGTGTAGGTAGCACAAGTTTTATTGACTTTGCCATACTC
The DNA here is from genome assembly GCA_005771605.1 of Scutellaria baicalensis. Classification (NCBI taxonomy): domain Eukaryota; kingdom Viridiplantae; phylum Streptophyta; class Magnoliopsida; order Lamiales; family Lamiaceae; genus Scutellaria; species Scutellaria baicalensis. Next base: position 65,560,114 of record CM016721.1, on the reverse strand, counting down.
TTTCTCTCAACTGGGAATGCTCTCTGGAATACTTCTTCAAGTATTTTATGGTCTGCTTGGAAGTTGGACTGCTTATCTTATAAGCATACTATATGTTGAGTACAGAACCAGAAAAGAGAGAGAGAATGTCAACTTCAAAAACCATATCATTCAGGTCCTCTCTCTCTCACTCTCTCTCTCTCTCTCTCTCTCTCTCTCTCAAAATCTGAAGGATTAAAGTGTTGATATAAGTATGTGTGCAGTGGTTTGAAGTGTTGGATGGCTTATTAGGTCCACAATGGAAGGCCATTGGATTAGCCTTCAATTGTACATTCCTCTTATTTGGCTCTGTGATCCAACTTATAGCTTGTGCAAGGTGGATACTCCTTAATACATAGTTAATTAATACAATTGCCTATTTATCTGATATCTTTATTTGGCATTGTTCCACTTCCATAATAACTTGATCATTTGCAGTAACATTTACTACATTAACGATCACTTAGACAAGAGAACTTGGACATACATATTCGGAGCATGTTGCGCCACTACCGTGTTTATTCCCTCGTATCACAACTATAGATTATGGTCCTTTCTCGGTCTAGGCATGACCTCTTACACCGCCTGGTACTTGACCATTGCAGCATTTGTTCATGGCCAGGTAATGGAATTATAGACCATTGGTCATTGCATATTATACTAAGTTGTTGCCACAACCAAATCTAAGAATTCGAATTTGCATAGGTTGAAGGGGTGACTCACTCGGGGCCGACTAAAATGGTGTTGTATTTTACCGGTGCCACCAATATACTTTACACTTTTGGTGGTCATGCCGTCACTGTGTAAGTAGTTTTTCCACTTTAATTAAGCTACATATATTGTTAATTAGTTGTGAAATTACTTTGTGATACATGCATGCTATACTACATGTTACTGTCTCCTATATTAATTTTTTGTTTAGGACAAGTGATTGACACAATTTAATGATCAATCTTTGATATGGAACTTGAAATATATATATTTAGAGAGAGAGAGAGAGAGAGAAATGAAAAGGGTTTTTGATTCTTGCAGTGAAATCATGCATGCTATGTGGAAGCCTCAGAAATTCAAGTCAATATATTTGTTTGCAACCTTGTATGTCTTCACTCTTACAATCCCATCTGCTTCTGCTGTTTACTGGGCCTTTGGGGACCAACTCCTCACTCACTCCAATGCTTTCTCCCTGCTTCCTCGTACTGGTTTTCGTGATACAGCTGTCGTTCTAATGCTCATCCACCAGGTCCTACAATTTTCTAATCCTCAAATTTACTACCAATAACAACATAAGACGACTTAGGAACATGTCTTGTTTCTTGCAGTTTATAACATTTGGGTTTGCTTGTACGCCTCTGTACTTCGTGTGGGAGAAGGTGATCGGGGTCCATGACACAAAGAGCATATGTGTAAGGGCCCTGGCTAGGTTACCAGTGGTGATACCAATATGGTTCTTAGCCATTATCTTCCCCTTTTTCGGCCCTATAAACTCCGCTGTGGGGGCAATTCTCGTTAGCTTTACTGTGTACATCATCCCTGCCCTTGCTCATATGCTCACCTATAGGAAGGCCTCGTCTCGCAAGGTAATCAATCCGTCCGTTCGTTAGCCTGATCTCAGTTGAATCAGAAAATCAGTTATTGATTTCTTGTTTGAAAACAGAATGCAGCAGAGAAGCCTCCTTTCTTCCTTCCAAGCTGGACAGGCATGTACATTGTCAACACATTCACCGTAGTTTGGGTTTTTGTCGTTGGGTTTGGACTCGGTGGGTGGGCGAGCATGACTAATTTTATCAAGCAAGTCGATACGTTTGGCCTCTTCGCTAAATGCTATCAGTGTGGACCTGCAAAACACTGATCTTCGACAACGAAAACGAGGAATTAGCAGCAAGAATCCAACTCTCTTTTGAAGATGTAGTGTGTTATCCTTTCTCTTTGGTGCCCAAATGAAAGTGTCCATGGAGTGATTATTGTTCTTTTAAAAAAAAAAAATATTAAGAAGGTAGAAATTTGAATAGAATGGTGAATCAATTGAAATTACTGAAAAAGGAGACTTATGCATTAAACAAGCTAATTCTAAAACTAAAAAGATTAAGAGACAATTTTATAAATTAATTATTCCACATGATTTGTTTAATGCTTCAATTTTGTTACAGATTGTAGCAAGTGCATCAAAATTGCATGTGTAAAATTGAATCAAACTCTACTCCAGTGACATTTTACAATGGATTTAATACAAATTTTATTGAGTGCGAGGTTTGTAAATAGTGATGTAATAAATGTGAAATGATATGCATTTGTCAAATGGAGTTCAAACGAATTTTAACAAACAATATGAAATTAAATATACTTTTGACAAAAATCTGCAATTAAATGTAGAATATTTGATTTGATTTTTCTAAGGATGATGCAAAAAAGCTGTTCTCACTATAGGTCACATCACATGTCAAATATAAATCTCACACTGCTTTCATATTGGTCCATTTAACAAATACCATCACCGTCCCACTATTTTCAGCCAACTTTAACTGGCACGGATATTAAGAAAAAACTGTTGACTTTGATTGAATGTGTTATTTTAATATTTTTGAGTGACAATTTTGTAATTTAAACCAACTTTTTGAGTGCAAAAGTTGTAAAATAAAAGAAATTGAGGGGTAAGAGAGTAAAATTTTCTTTGTCATTTTGGGGCTGACAGATTTAATTGGGACAAACGAAAATGACAAGTAGGCTGAAAATAATGGGACGGAGGGAGTAATATAAAAAGAGTTGTTCTCCTGTGCAACTGGTGCATATATAATTTGGATCGGGTCTGGGTCGATTCGGATCCGTGCACTTTTATTTATTTATTTATTTTTTCGCTTCAGGTTGTTACCTTTATGTTATATGTATGTGATCTTTATGTTATATAAGTATGACATTTATGTATAAAGGTAATGACCTTTATATATTCTAACTTAGAAAAAAATGAAAATTTTTAGCAAATTTTGTACATATTTACGTTTACGTAATATTTGCTGTACATATATACATTCTTAAAATGTACTGAATTTTGAAAATTTTAATATTTTTCAAAGTTATGGATTATAAAGATTATAATATTTGTACATAAAGGTCACAAGAATTGTATATAAAGGTTACAACAATACAACATAAAGGTCTTAATCTGAAGCGAAAAAACCTGAAAATCTTCATTTTTTCCTAAATTACTGAACGTAAAGGTCATAACATTTATATATAAAGGTCACACTTATATAACGTAAATGTCACATCCGTACGACATAAAAGTAACAGCCAGAAGTGGAAAAAAAAAAGGAAAATCTAGGTGCGCGGATCCGAGTCGGGTCGCCCCAGTTGCACTAATTCAGATCCGTGCACCTGGTGCACAACAACATTTACCATATAAAAATCTTTCTTAAAATATAATAAAATTTAATTCTGAAAATTTCAGTGTTTGGGAGATTCTGAAAAATCTTTCTTAAAATATAATAAAATTTAATTCTGAAAAAATACTTAGCTAAACGTTAATTTTGGCCTAAAAATTCTTCTAATATACGCAAAAGGGTAACTTTTACATTTGGGCCTTGTTTACTTTGAGGGTTTAGGTTGGTTAGGATTTAGAAACCAACCTAAACCCATGTTTACTTTGAAAGACAATCGCCCGGGATTATAAGTTATCCATGGGTTTGGGCCGGATAATAAGGCGGATTAGGTTGTGCTATTGGGCTGTTTTTAAACCCACCAAACTTGGGGGGTTTATTTGAGACCCAACACTGTGTAGTATAAAATTACAAAATTGCCATTACTATTCAACTTGGAAATATGTTTATGCCCTTTGAAGTTGAATGATTTACAGGAGTGCCATTACATATATACCCAAGGGCACCGACAAACCCTATATACAATATGTAAGAGCATCGTGTAAAGAACGGTGTATGTGATCAGAATTGTAAACGAAGCATGTATGTAAATTACCTCTCTGTACGGACACGTCATAAAGCATCGCATGAGATTCCTTTTTGTGCCCGAAGTCTGCACTTGCATCGGAATCATATGCCGACAACGCACAGAAGAATCACTTCCTTGTGCAATCCCACTAGATGTGTTTGTTTGAAATGTATTACAACTACACAATATCAAAAACATCTCAAAAGATTCAACATACATGGAGGATGTACACGACAAACAAAAATTTCCCAACGCATCCTTCGGTCAATGCTCCAAACAACATGTTATGCACAAACTTATTGAAGAAAAAACAAATTTCTTTATGCCTCATGTAAATAGTAGGCCGAATATACTTGCCCCTGACATGTGTCTTTGTTGCAGAACTTCATAACTAAGCGCACAATACGAACAACCACTCAATACTACATGTATTGTGCGAAACCGATCCATGACAACCAAGAAGATGCAGTCATCCCAAAAGGAACTCGGCTGAATTCATGCTAGGTGGAGTATAGGTTTCGAATAGCAAGTTACTTACCTCGTCGACATAACGCAAGTGAGAACGATTGAAGTTCCTCGACGGTGGGGAAAATTTTGTCAACACCTGTCACTTGCCCAAATGTGTCTCGCCTCCCCCCACTTTATCACTACACAGAGTATAGAAAACAAGGTATGCATATTATGTGGACGAACATACACCTCGGCCGAAATATACTTGTAAGATTTTGTGAAATGATCTTGCAATTTTTAGTGATAAAAGATCTAAGACGTGAGCAATAAAACCCATTAGGTACCACATCGCTAGCAAATTCAATGGATATGAAGAAGAAGAACAATAACACCCGATAAGAAGAAGAACAAAGCGATCCCTCTTACGATGATTTCGGTTTCACCGGAAATTTCAATGATCTTCAAAGTGAGCTTCTCGGCTTCTTGCAAATTGGGGAAGATGACCCTTGCTTGAATCGAAAATGAAGAAAGTGGAAGGTCAAAATTGCTTCTCAATTGGAATTTGAATTGGGGAAGAAGCATTTCCCAAATAATTTTTATCTTTAGTTTCCCACATAATTTTATGTATTTATTATTTAAATCATTTGAGAGCAAAATTGTCATTCCATATTTTTTATCCATACTAACCAATAAACCAAACAAGATTTTGTAAACATACCAACTTTACAAAACCTACAAACATGTATACCAAACAAAAATTTCAACTAAACCCACGTTATAACCTACATACCAAACAATCAAATTAACACTTTTTTATCCTTGATGAACAGTGCAATCCCACATTTTTTATCAATCAAAACAATCCCACCCACCAAAGTAAACGGGCCCTTGGTAATTTCACTTATAGAAATAGTTCTTGATTATCTAGAATGTAATCATGTTAATTCTTTTTTTTTATCTAAGAGAATTTTGGACGTATTAACTATCATTATCATAATTGAGAAAGGATAGAACTTATATACCTGGATACGGTTCTTAGATCCATGCCCCAACACGTGGTATTAGATATAAATTTTTTCAAATATCACGTATATATTCTTAAGGTATTACTTGCTAATTCAATGAAGATATTATTTATTTTTTAAACTTTGTATGTAAATAATACTTTAAGAGTATACAAAAAGAGTATATATCTAACGTCTCGGAAAACGGTTGATAAATTGAAACAAATTTAATTGTAGTTTTTTGATATCTCTTATTAAATCTATCAAAGTACTATGCCAATATATTAGTGCCAAATGTTAATTAATTAGTAAATTTTCAAACATGAAAGTGGGTATTAATATTGTTATTAGCAACAGTTGGGCAGATCAAGATATTGTGTCTCGCGTAATTGTTCTATTTTCAAGCACTGCTCCATAACACGTTTGTGCTTTTACAAGGATTGAGAATGGCAAACAAGGAAAAAAAATAAAGAAAAATTGAGACCAAATTTTTAGTTCTTTACCACCTTCATATTCTATTCTAAAGACACAAAATACTCATATGCAACCGCCTCACATGCGACGACACTCGCGTACGGTCGACCGTGTTCCAGGACACGACCGTGCGTGAGTGTAGTGTATAAGTATGTCTTTTTCAATAATAAGTATGTGATTTTTTACTATAAGTATGTTTTTTTTTTCTCGCCCACGACCGTGCCCTGGGACAAACCGTGCCTCGCGTGAGCAATCTGTGGCGCACGGTCAGATCTCAGGGCACGGTCGAGATAAATATGTGATTTTTGTCTATAAGTATGTCTTTTAGTGCTATAAGTATGTGTTTCGATGCATGGTCGACCGTGTCCTGGGACACGATCGTATCCCAGCATACAACCGTGCGCCAGTACCGTCACACATGAGACGGTCTCACAGGAGTCCAGCTTCTAAAGAATGTTTCATTTTATAATTTAAATAAACAAGACCACTAATTACTACGTGACATATATAAAAATAATAAAATTAAATGTAACCAAGAGTACATATTTTGCTAACTCATGTCTTTAAAATGGGATAAAATATGAAAAGAGAAAGAAAGATGAAAAAAACTTATATAGATAGAGACACAAATTTAGGTGTTATATATATATATTCTTCAGATGTTGTATATATATATATATTCTATATGTGTTATATTTCTTGGTGTTATAAATATACTCTACAGGTATCATATGTATATAAGAGTATACATATGATACCTGAAGAGTATATACATGATACCTGCAGAATATATATTTATCATCATATGATGATTAATTTAGGGGCATTATTCCCACGGCACATACAAGTGTCACGAAAGAAATGAGACTTATTTGACCCAGTCCAAATGATCTGATAGAATGGGTTCAGACCACTATGTTTTTAGCTTTCAATAAAAAACGGAGAAACTTAATTACATTAATTTATTAAATCATTAAAGAATAAAATGTATGATCCATTTATAATGATAAAGATGAAAAATGATGAGTATTCACACATATACACACGAGGGTGTGTAAGAGATCACCTCACAGATCTCATTTTACGAGTTAGGTAGGATCGAATCAAATATTTTTATATGTATTAGGTAACACTTTTCTATATATTATATACATATAATATGTTTGTATTATATTATGTACTATATGTACATATTACAAAAATATTATCGAATATATTGAATAATATTTACGTGATATACACAAAATTATTACATGTAGCACGAGAGAAAAAAAAAGATCGATTAGCTTAAGGTCCACATGTTTTTTAGTGATCCACTCTATCAAATTTGTGTCAGACAAATTATTATTATATACTCATAAATATGTTATATATTTTCCTATAGTTTAACTCAACTTAAACATATCTTATAATATGAAATATTATATAATATATAGAAAAATATTATTTAATATATCAAAAAGTGTTATATAATTTTTTATATTAGATCCGACCCAACTCGTCTCACAAACGATGCCTACGAGAACACTTTGCTCATATGTATGTATATTATATGTAGATGTTGTAAGATGATGGCGTATAAAAGCATGCATATATATATATATAGATATTACATATGAGCAAAAATCCTTCTCCTGGCATCTTTCTCACTACTACCACTGCTCTTTCTCTCTGCTTTTAGCCATTTTGGAAGGCAACTAAAACAAATTTTGTTGTTGTGAAACCGAACCAGTTGCAGCCATGCCCAGAGGCAGGGCCAGAAAGGTTTCATCTTTTCCGATCAATAATCTTCCATTTTTCTCCATGGTTTCTTCATTATTAACTGTTTTGGGGGTTCGATTTGTAGCCGCGTTTGTCGCGGATGGACGCCGCTGTTGACGCCATGGCCCAGTATGGCTTCTCCCAGCAGCGAGTTCGGAAACATGTCAAGGAACTTCTCAAGGTTTTCTTGGACCTTTTTTTAACATTTCCCCCCTCTCTTTTCATCACTTGTGGTTGGGATTGTTTTGAGATCGAATGAGGGTTTAGTGTGTGTCTCTGTGTGTGTGTGTGTGTGTTTTGCCCCTTTGATCTTTATCGAAATAACAGGGCATGTTAAGTCTTGAGGATTGTTTGTGTTATTTAAGTTGCTCACCATTTTTGCTACCAAATCTGTCCAAAGTATTTTCCACATGATCACACTACAGAATCTTGACTTCTCTCAGAGATACCCTGTTGGATGTTTTCATGATCTTGTTTGTCATGAAAATGCGGCATTGAGTTTTGGGGATGTTGATCAAGATTTCTTCCAAAGCAGTCGTAAACCCTCCAAGCCTTCAGATTTGCTTTTGTTTTTTAAGAATGTAATTGCATTGTTAGAGATATGGGATTTTGAGAGGGAAGTTTGATTTTGTTTGCTTAGCTTGAACACATTGTAACTAATTGCAATCTATAGGATCCAAGTGGAGCATGACATTGATGAAACAAAGGGGTAGAAAGGTCTTTCCTAGCCTGAGCCTCACTCGTTGTTTGGTCTCAAGAACAAACACAATATCCAAAGGCATATATTGTTTGTTGAAGTGGCTGTTATTTAAATCCATATGTGAGCTTAATCAAGACTATAAGTAAGATGTGGATCCCATTGTCATAGAAAACTCAGGATAGAGTTTTAGGTTATAGTTGAGACACTATAAGGTTTTGTTATTTGCAATATCAACTTTAGAAGTTGTGATTATGAGCTAGTGATTTTCTTCATAAGCAGAAATTACACAAAAGATTCTTCATGTTTTCCTTTTTGTCCTTCCATAGCTAAAAGTTGCTAAATGAAGTATGTATAACTTTACCTTCTATCCTCTTTGGCATTGTATTCTGTTTGCAAAAATGTGCATGTGTGCAATATATATGCATTCGCGTGCAGAATTGGTGCATGCGTTTCTAGAAGAGTTTGACATGTTAAAGCATAATAGTACATTTTACTTGCTTAATGTGTTCTAAACTAAGGAATATAATGAAGATGAAGGATGGCATTTCATTGAGGAATACTCATATAAGGAACTTATTGGTAGCCATTCTTTGTGATGTGGAATGGCTCATGGTTTTTCTTTGCATTGTTCTATTTGTTCCTCCAGAATTTGAAGTTCCATAAAAATATTCATTTGAAATATCTTCTATTTCTTTTAGCATGTGTCTTCTGTGTGAGACAATAAATTGTCATTCATATGTGTGCTTAGTTGGTGCATTCATGTATGCAAAATGGTAGTGTTGGAAGTATTATCGTGTAATTCACTTGCTTCAAATGTTCTCAAACAAGGAATATGGTGGAGATGAAGGATGGCCTTTCATCGAGGATTGCTCATATAAGGAACTTATTGAGGCCATTCTCCGCGAACCTGAAATGGATGTGCTAGCTGTGGACAATGGAGATCAAGTAATGGTATGATTGACCAATGCACTCTTGCTCTTTTTCACCTGATTCTATGGATAACGTAAATAAATCTGTCATGTTGGCTTTGCATTGCTCTATCTTACAGCCTTGTATTTATTTTGCCCTGCAAAAAGAATTAGGAATTTGTCCAAGCCAAAAGATGCTCACGGGTTTATCATAAAATACACAATACAGTTTACATTGTGGTAGTTCTTATACATAATGACATTTCTATCTTCGTAGTTTCATCTGAGTATCCTTTTAGAGCATATTCATTTCTTAATCAGTTTTCTAATGTGTCGAACAAACAAGATGAACCTTTTTTACCAACTCCACATTGAACTTGTTGTGCCATCTCTGTATATATTTCTGTATCCTGATCACATTTTTTGGCCGTTGATGTTTACACACATTAAGTTGTCTTTCCAGGACAACTCATGTGGCAGTGAAGAGCCTACACACCATTTACCACCGATCACTCATGGTAATCGAATACTCTTTATTAGTTTCATTCATCAGTTCTCAATGTCTAATCAGTAGCAGAATATGAAACTATCTGGCAGATGAAGCAAATGAAGAAAGCAGGAAAGACATTATTCCAGATCAAACCTGTATCAAGGAGACTGATAATCTTGCTAGTGAAAACGACAAAGATCCTTCAACAATCAGTGGGACCTTAGCTTTACCATCACCAGATAATATTCGTCCAACCAAAACTCCTCCAAAACATTGCTATGGCTGGATTGAGAGTGATGAAGAGGATGACAATGATTTCATGCATTTACAACCAGCACCTGGGGCGTTTGGACCGAAAGCAAATCTGCCTGGAGAGCTCTCCAAGTGTGTGGGTGATGTTGGGACAAGACGAAAGTCGAGATGGGATGAGAGACCTGATGATGGATGATCCTTAGTCTCATTAGGCCTTCTCTGTTTTGTGATGTATTAAGGTGAATTGTGCATGCAGATATCTTTGTGTATTGATGCAATGTTCTAACTTCTAACGTACAACCTGTTCTTCGATATGAAATCAAATCTGAGCTTTATTTATAAATCATGAGCTTACTCGAGTCTAATTGAACAAAAACTAGCTTAATCGTTCATTAATGCATGTTGAAATACGAAATTGAAACATATTGTATTTGTTATAATGAAATTGGATGTTTCTACATTTGTCATAGATATTCAAACATTAAATTTATATTTTGTGAGTTGAATATTATCAAAAATAAAGTTGAGTTTGATTTATTGAAGTTTTAGGAATGAAGTTATGTCAACTCGAATAACTCACAATAAGTTTGATTCAATTAGAATCTAAATGAATATACTAATTGAATATAATGTATTGATAAACTAATAAGGATATTGAAAAGACAGATAATGAATTTACTTTTGTCTTAATTAGTATTTCTAATTCCAATAACTCTTTAGTTATGCTTTTCTTTTCTGGAATTGTAATTATGTAGTTGCTCTCACCTATCCTATAATGAATGGATGCACAAATTGAAAAGTAGTTACGCCTTATGTGTATATATATATGTATATATAAAGTATAACACATTATTCTCTCTATTTGAAAGTAAATGTCAGTTTTGTTATGCATATGGATTATGAAAATTGAAACAAAAAATCGATCTATTCATATGAAGTACAATCAAGATAAGTGAATTTTTCATATTCACTTTGTAACTTATTTAATTTGAGAGAAGTAAATGAATACAATTAAAATATGGACAAATGTTTTTCAAAATCTTATAATAAAATATTTTTCCATTACTAAAACGATATCCATTTTGAAACGGAAACAATAGTTTTGTTGCTGCAAGTAGTAACATTTTAAATTCTTTTATGCAATCGCCTAAGGTGAAATAAATGGAATATAGGTAAATAAGTAATTCATTTGACCCGTGCTAATTCAAGTGAAAGGTAACATGGGAAGTCATGATTGATTTATTGAGAATAAATTTGAAAAGGCAAATAAATGGATGAAGGGTTTTATAACATGAAATTTATTTCTTCTTGAAATAAGAGAGTGTGTATTTGTGCAAAAATGTGTGTATCTATTTATTGTTTTTCTTTCTCCTTATATTTTCCCTTTAATCTTTTCATTTTCTCCCACTCGAATTGGAATTATTTAGTAATTAATCATGCAAGGAATATAGTAAAACTTCTACTTAAATATGCAAGAATTGAATTTGCTGTTTGTTTTGGTAATTGTAAATTTATCAATCATTTAATGTGAATTAATTAATGAGGTGAAAAAGGGTTGGTAGCCTGTTGATTAAATTAAGGGAATGGTACGTTTAACACTATTCACAATTTATGCAAAAGTATTTTCTAAAAATTATAATTTTGGCACCCTTATTTTCAAAATGATTCAAGGACTTAATATAAATCCCCATTTCTCAGTTTAACCACAGTCAAAATTAACTCTTTTGATTTGCAATTTAGCCATTTTATCGAATTAACTTCTAACTTCATTTAATTAAGAGACAAAAACTTCTATGAGTAAAGTGCATGGATTTGGGATCCTCCAAGCACTAGATTGACCTGTACACGCGTCCAAAAAATGCTCTCACGCGTTTGGGTGGATATGCTTAAACCCACCAAAATTCGTTTCAGGTGATGTACCTTTATATTATGTTAGATCTACCTTAAGATAAGTCTAAAATAATATAAATGTAGGTTTAACATAACATAAAAATATATGTAATACAACGTAAAAGCATGTACAAAATGTGCCAAAACTATGTTTTTTTTTTAAAGTTAAAGGTTTAAAGTAACGTAAATGTGGGTTTAACATAGTATAAAATTTAAGCGTGAAAAAAAAGGAAAAGCGTGCAGGGCGGCACAGATCTCAGATCGATGCACCTGTTTCACAGAAGATCCACTCTTTAATTACTCCAATTTTGATATAAATAAATCCTAATTTCCCTACTTAACTTTTTATCCTATAATTATTTGCAAGTATGTCAAGATCTAATATAAACTCTAAGTACATAATAGGCTTCATATAATCGTTTTGTTAGTTTCCCAAAATCTAATTTAAGCTCTAAATTCATAATTAGCCTCTCCGTAACTATTTTCAAATCCTCAAGATTTACGTAAATCATAATTTAATAACACAAAAACTCATGTGAGACGGTCTCACGGATAGTTTCCGTGAGATGAATCCTTATTACTCATATGTTCAATATAAATTCTTAAGGGTCTGTTATGAGTTCACTCGTCTCACATAAGAAGATCGGTAAGACGGTTTCACATAAGACCTCCTCATTTAATAATTTACTCTTCTAAAACTAAATTTAAGTCTTTCAAAGATAATTTACGCCTAATGAAGCTTCTCTAATGGTTTAGTAAACACATTTTTATTATAGAAATCATCAAAATTCTATATTTACCTTAAAATTATTTCTTTTATTCTTTTATTCACAACAAAAAGTCATTTCAATCTCCCCATAACAAAAAAAAAAAACTCAAAATGTCGTATTATTATTACTAGTGACTTTAGATTACAGGCTATGAATTATTATTAATATTATTTTGTTATGTTCAATTTTAGCTTCAAATTTAATTGATGAATATTAATGTTTTCGAAAAGAAAAAAACGGGGACCTTTTATAAATTTCAAAATATTAAGATGTCATGAATAATTTTTTAATAAAACAACTTTATTATATTATAAATTTTATATATTATTATAATAAATAATAAACCGCACGTCGTCTGTGGACGTACCAGCAGTAAACATTAATAAATAAAAGGAAATAAGCTATTTTATTAACATAATTATTTTCTTTTTGACTTTTATCACACATAATATTCATTAAAATGGATGGGGTTTTATGAATTTCAAAAAACCTCCCCCCAATCAAACGTTACACACATGATAAGGTTGCAAACAAGGACACGTGTCCAAATATTATTGGCAGGATGGAAACCAAATTAGATTTTAGGCGCGTATGTAAATTTAACCGAAATAACGAACCCAAAACCGAGAAAAATATTACTAAATTGTTCTGATGATTGAATTCCGGTAGATAAGATATTTCCAACTCCCACGCGCTCCACTTCCTAATTCCACATAATTTTCCCTCAATCTTTAAGCTAAACCCTTGATTTTGCCCCCATATAATCGAACCCTAATTTGATTCGATGTTTGCACAGTTCAATTGACTCAACTGTGTAGAATCTGAGTTTAGCAGCAATGAATTTGTCGGCGAGTTTTGGAAGGAATCTCGTTATTCCCTTGTCTCGTTGTGATTCTTGCAGCCACATTCGCTTCTCTTCTCCGGCGATTGTGGATTGGAAGTTCAGTTCTCGCCACTTGTTGAGGTGACTGTTAATTACTGTTTCTGTTTGTGTGGTTTGCCATTAGAGGTTTTTTGATTTAACTACTGAATAGATTGTTGGATTTTGGAAATTTTTATACGGGGTACATAAGAGTAGGAAAAATCCGAAGCTTGTTTGCAGCATGAGTGAGACGGAGACGGAACCTGAGAGTAATAATGAGGAGGTACTTTGTCTTGGTTTTATTTGAATGCCATGTTGCAGTATTGTGAAACCCTTGTTTCAATTTGTTGCAAATATCTTGATTCTTGGTTGTCTGCATTTGGTTGAAATGAGTACTGTACTTTGAAGGAAAGGAACTTAAATATAGAAACGGAGGAATTTGTTTCGAGTGATTCAAGTACTGGGAATGACTCAACGGAGGACCTGCAGAATGTGGTCAGTAATCAGTTTCAATTTAAAAAAAAAAAAGGGTGATTCTATATAGGCTTATCACTTTATCATGAGAGCATTATGCTATTGGACTTGCTGATGTGCTAGTCATTTTTTGTAGGATAACGATCAATCTGCTGAGTCAGTTATGCTTGAGACTAAAAGCCTGATCAACAATGGTACTGAGGGAACTGATGTAACCAATGATGCCCAAGTCAAAATTGAGGTACTTTCAAGGATATATTATTCACTAATGAGTAGCAATTTTTTATGACTATTTTCCTTGCTGCTTTCATTAGTGTATCCACTAGTTTGTGGATTACACAGCATATGACTCCAACCCTTGTTAACTTTGGACTGGTGTCTTTTTGCTGTTTTATGTTCTTCTCTTTGTCATATTATGTTGTAGGTGGTGGTCTGGTGGTTGAAATGCTTGATTGCTTATCTAGAGAGACAATATCTTTTGTTTCTTTAATAGGTGACGAAAAGTTTGAAAGTTATTTGGTAAATGAGTAATGTGACGGGATGTCATGCATGAGTGACTATCTTATGCACAAAACGTTCTTTATTGTAATATTTCATATAGAATGTATATTAGCATCTGTACTCTGATGACTGATCTAAGTGGACTCCCTCTTTCTTTGTTCTTCTCCTGAATGTTGATCTGTTGACATTATAGGATGTTGAAGTTGTTCAAGTTTCTAGTGGATCTCCCCTCCCAGGTGTGAAGGTGATTATATAGAATCAATTAATTGTTTAATCCTTCTGATCAGATCTCTCTCTCTCTCTCTCTCTCTCTCTCTCATGACACCCTATCTTCTATTTCTCCTCTGAACTTTATGAACAGCAGCAGGAATTTGATGAATCATTCAGGATTCCTAAGGAAACAATTGATATTCTGAAGGATCAAGTATTTGGTTTTGATACATTCTTTGTCACCAGTCAGGAACCATATGAAGTAAGTTAATTAAATTATAACTTATTCTAATCAGTTATGTGTAAGAAAGCAGCAAATGGTCAAAGGCCTCCATTAGTTTAGATAGTATTCTATTAGGAAATGGATAATCATGATACGGTGGTCATCTGATTTCGTACTTTTCTGTTACAGGGTGGGATATTGTTCAAGGGAAATCTACGAGGGCAAGCTGCAAAAAGTTACCAAAAAATAGCAAGGAGAATGCAAGTTGGTGACCTTCATCTTGTTTGCATCTTGAATAGTTTCTTTGGCATGGTCGTAGAATTGTATGTGACTTTACATATAATATACAGGATAGGTTTGGAGATCTATATAAATTATTCCTCTTAATTAATCCAGAGGATGATAAACCTGTAGCAGTTGTGGTGCCACGGAAGACCTTGCAACCAGAAACCACTGGTAGTTTATTAGCTCTTCATTCATTGGAATATTTTCTAGAATCCTTTCTTATAGACAGTATAAGAATCTCAAAGTTGGTATTATATATATGATTTTGAAATGCAGCTGTTCCTGAATGGTTTGCTGCGGGGTCTTTTGGATTGGTCACTATATTCACCTTACTTCTGCGTAATGTTCCTGCATTACAGACAAATCTATTGTGAGTTTTTTTTTCTTTTTCATCTTGTGTATGTTCACAATAATAGTGGTACTTTAGAGATCACCTATTCTAGCAAAATGCTTTAACTGAAAATTCACCATGGCTGGAATTTATAATGTATTTCAACAACATTTCATTTACTATCAAGTTTCTTTGACTTGCTAATTATCGTTCATGTGGAGATACTTGTGTATTCTATTATTCCAAAGTGTTATGAGTTTATATTTCATATCATGGTTTGTCAATTGACATTGCTTATTTCTTCCATTGCTTGTTCCTTTCCAGATCAGTATTTGACAACATTGAGTTGTTGAAAAATGGTCTTCCTGGAGCTCTTGTAACTGCACTTGTTCTGGGTGTACATGAATTGGGTCATATTCTTGTAGCAAAAGAAGCTGGAATTAAGCTTGGTGTGCCATTTTTTGTCCCTAGTTGGCAGGTGAGATGCAGTGCCTCAGTTCCTGGAGCTGAAATGGTTCTTATACATGCATAAATATACATATGTTGGGTTTTTCTAACTGTGAGATAAAGATACATGCATAAATTCGAACATGTGAAATGTAATCTTCACGCATTTTCCCATGCACCATATCTTTCATATTTTGAATGCATTTTGTCACTATAATTCACTGGTTCACTTATGGGTATTTGAGCGTGGATATGCATGTACACTCTGAAAGATTCTAATGACCTTCAAATGGCAGATAGGCTCCTTTGGTTCCATAACAAGGATAGTGAATATTGTACCAAGCCGTGAGGATCTCTTGAAAGTTGCAGCTGCTGGTCCTTTGGCCGGGTTTGCTTTGGGCTTTGTGCTTTTACTTTTAGGATTTGTCCTGCCTCCAGCTGATGAACTAGGTCTAGTTCTGGATCCTTCCGTATTTCACGAATCGCTTCTAGTTGGGGGAATTGGTAATTGATTTGCTTTTCTCATCATGATGAATCAGTAAAAACGCGATTTCTTACATCAAAGTTTTTCTAGTCATCCAACACTTGCTTTTGTTTTATCATTTTTCCACTTTCTTGTTTCAAAATTATGGACTTACCGACTCTAGTGCACTTTCCCTTTGGTTTTTTGGACATAGCTAAGCTAATTCTTGGAGACGTTCTCAAAGAAGGCACCCCTTTGTCAATAAATCCACTCATAATATGGGCTTGGGCTGGACTTCTCATTAATGCCATTAACAGCATTCCTGCTGGAGAGATTGATGGTGGCCGGATTTCTTTCGCAATATGGGGAAGAAAGGTATATCCATTTCCATGTTATTCAGCTAAGAATCAACCCAGCCCCTGCATTCTAGGTGCTAGGAGTCAATAAAAGATAGTGTACAGATTGAGTGATGGTATTGTTTATTTGGCAGGCTTCGTCTCGCTTCACAGCAGCGTCCATTGCACTTCTTGGACTGGGCTCGTTGTTCAATGACGTGGCATTTTACTGGGTTGTTTTGATATTCTTCTTGCAAAGAGGACCAATTGCGCCACTATCAGAGGAAGTTACAGAACCTGATGACAAGTACAAAGCCCTGGGTGTTTTGGTTTTGGTGTTAGGTCTGTTGGTATGCCTTCCATATCCATTCCCCTTCACTAATGATGTTATGACCAGTTTTTAACGATAGTGCTAAATTTTTGCTTACTTTATTTGAGCCAAGTGAAGAAGGCCTTTTGAGGTAGCTTAGCTAATGTAATTAATTCATTAATACTACTAAATATCTATCAACATGTTCTTCATCCAAAAAGTAGTTGTTTATTTCAGAGATACTTCAAAACACCACAACATTTATATTCTCCAAAATCATTCTTCCTCGAAATAGGACAGTGTATATCCTACTAATCAAAACATAGTATTTCATTTGGAAGAACGATATCTAGCAAGAGGATCCTTCATGATGAGTCACTCGTGATAGACTCTCCATGCATAATCTTCGAAAGAAAATGAGTTGAACAAGCTTTTCTCTCCATGATTGTTGGTAGAATCGGGCTCTTCATCCTCTTCGTTAGCCATCAAACCGGGGACAAGAGGGTAGACGGCACTCCCAACGGGTAGGGTAATGAGCAAAGACATCGTTATGCAGTGTGAATCCATGATTTCGTCACTTGAACTAATTGGGAATGGTCTACCTCTCACTTTCTTCAACTTCCCATTGCTCCAAACCTGTACATGCCATTTCTCAAACATGACTTATGAAAGAATATCATCATGAATGAACTGTTGGCTGCCTAGACTTCATTTTGGTCACAATGATCTGTACATCATTCTAAGGTGTAACACGCTATGATTTTTTTCTTATTATCTATAATTTGTTTGTTTAATTAGGGATAGGATCTCATATTCAAGAGTCCCTACACTCAATCAATTTTAATTTTGAAAAAAAAAAATTCAAATAATGAAAGATCCAGCTATATCAATTATTTTTTGCCAAAAATATTATACATCTAATCAGGACAAAATAGTTGCAATACTATGGAGAACTCCATTTTTGAACTCCATGACGACTATCAATAAATTAATCACACGTGCGATTTAATTATTTTTAAGAATTACAAAGTCAATATAGATTATAGGACCAAATCTATTATCTTTTAGATAAACGTAGGATAGTTTCAAAGAAAGAATTAACATAAAACCTACTTTGACACGCCACTATATTGAAATATAACTCAATCTTCTAATTAGATAATGATTGTAGTTACATATATATATGTATAACCTCTAAAAGAATTAATATAACCAAGATTCAGAACAAAATTAATTAAATATATATTTTAGAGTAATAATAATAATATGAGAAAGTGGAGGGTGACCTGAGCAATGTCTCCAAGAGTGACAAACACCGAGTCGACGTGGCGTAACACGCAGGTTGAACCCGAACCCGACAGCAAAGATTGCTTCAGGGGCCTAATTTGGTAATGCAAAGCCACCGCATACGGGTATACCCGACCCGGTTTATTCATTCCTTGGGATATCCACAGCAGAGAAGAGAGATCATTCCGGGCCGGGTTGCGGAACCCGACAGCAGAAGCCAGCTCTTCCAGGACTTTCAATCCAAGCTTCTCCATTTCACCTGCAAACTCGCGCAAGGGACCCATATCCAACTCGTTCGTTGACCCGGTAGAACACGACGAGTCCAGACAGAATGACTCGGTGCTGTCGTCGTCGATTTCATGGCCGAGCGGCCAGTTGCTGGGGAAGAGGAGCTGCTTCTGGTGGTGGGGAAGGTTGAAGAGAGAGAGGGCGGTGGACTCGGCGGAGAGGGGGAGGTGGGAGGGGATGGGGTGGTGGTCGAGCTGGAAGAAGCCGAGCTGGGTGGAGGCGGAGAGGAGGGAGGGAGTGGGATCGGAGAGGGAGATCAGGGGAGGGGTGGCGGCGGAGGAGGAGGAGCGGCGGCGGCTGGGGGAGGAGAGAGAAAGGGTGGGGGGGAGGCGGTGGAGGAGGTGTGAGAGAAAGTCGGGGGTGGTGGGTTCCGGTGAGAGGTTAGGCTGGGTGGAGGGGGTGGGTGGTGGCGCGGCGGTGGCGCCGAACAGAGTTGGGAGGAGGTGGCGATGGTGGGCGGAGGAGGCCATGTTATATTGTTGTGGTGGACGAAATGGTTGTTTATATAGGGGCTTCTCCCGCCTCCACGCCCCCACAATTTATTCTATTATTTCCCAACTCAATATTCATAACCAAGGATGAAAATATCCCGATATGTCTCCGATATATTCCCGATATTTTCATTTTTTCACGTGACTGAAACAAAAACGGGCTATCACGATATATCTCTGATATTTTCATTTTTGATAAAAAAATAAATGAAAAATTAATAATTATTAGCTAAATGTCGGTAAAAATTGGTATCGATTTCAATATCAGTGGCTTCAGGTAAAAATTATAAGAAAATTCATGACTATCAAGGAAATATCGGTAAATATCGCTGAAATATCGGTAAATATCGGGAAAATATCGGTAGAATATCGGTAAATATCGGAAAAATATATGTACCGATATTTCCACCGAAACTGATATATCCATCTGATGTGGTCGAACTGACCACATTCAAACTACCTCGAAAACCCGACCCGGAGTTGAAGGACGATCGACGCGAACAAATTAGGAAATAATGAGTTCGTTCAAGCGAACAAATATATCTGGCATGTCAATCGAACTGATCCAGCTCGTAACCCGGAATGTCGAACTGAGATGTGGGACGCCGAGCTAATTCGAGCGAACTAATTCAAATTTGAGATAACTCCCACGATTGCGAGAATCTCGCCCCTTCCCAAGTTTTTAGGAGAAAATCTCAACTGCCACATCCCAATCCTAGGAAATCACGTTTCTCTCAGGGAGTATATATATATCCTTTGTTTTTCTAATTTACACACACAATCACAATCTTAATTTCTATACTAAGCATTCAAAATCGAGAGCAACACTTTTGTGAGATTACTGACTTGAGCGTCGGAGTCCCTTCACCGGGAAAAACCCCCGGTGTTCTTTGTTTTGCAGGTTTTCTTAATCGGAGAATTCCAATCATCGTCGGAGAATTCCATTTTGGCGTCGGAGAATTTCGAACGGCATCGGAAAAGTGAAGGATCGGAGTCGAGACAAATCACCATCGATATTTCCGTAAAATCAAGGTACCGATATATCCATCGAAACTGATATTTTCATCCTTGTTCATAACAACAATTTTCTTTTATTTTATGAGTACATTATATGATCAATTTCCACATACTCCAACTTTATTATATAATTTAATATTTTGACATTAGATTTTGGAAACTATAATATTAGATTATTATAAATAGTCGGAACTCATTCCTAACTATCTTTTCTATTAAACATTTTTTTCATTCAATTATTAAACTTTGTTTTTTTTAATCAAGAGAAACAAATTTTCACAAATTATTTGCCCTTCAAACATTTGGGGGCATAATATGATGGTATGGGCAGATTAATGATGTTAAATGAGTGTGATATGATGGTACAAACCACATCAGCTATTATACAAGAGTGTATTATATGATGGTACATATATGATACACTAATAATGGAAATATATGAAATATGGTGGACGTATAAGTTGGTACGAGGTTAATTTCATTAAAAATACATTAATTCAAAAAGAAATTCTAGCTGATCTTAACTAAAAAAAGAATATTTAAAACTCTTGAATTAAAAAAGTTCCTTATTATCCGATAGGTCATTTATAATTTCAACTCGTTATAAAACATATATATATATATATATATATATTCATTTTTTTTATTTCTTTTGACTTTACAAATGAGAAGGGAAAAGTCACTTAATTAAGAGCTTGTTCAATTGAGAGATGTATGTATCATTAGGCTAAATAGATACATACATATATTCAATTTATGATTCCACAATAAAATTATATTTATTTATATATAACAAATATATGGATAATAAGTTACATGAATATCATCAGACAATATATATGAAAATTATTTAGAATAAATTTAGAGTAGGAGGGTTAGACATACATTTGCCTTTGTTGGTTGCTCAAATGCTCACAATTAATTCATTATAATTAATGTCTCTAGCTACCTCAAAATAGCGATTAACACTTACATAAGAAACTATATATATATATATATATGTCATCTAATTTTACTCATGTCCCAATTATCTAGGTCTAACCTCTTCTTCAATTTTTTATAGTAAAAATGCACATAAGAATATTCGATCGAACACAAAACCTTGTCTTATAAGTTAGATTAAATGGGTACATATTCATGCATCTAGGTTCATCTTCAAAATAAATATAAACATCACAAAAATTGATTTGAAATTATTTTACGAATATAATTTCATGATATGCATGATAAATTAGTAAGAACATCTCACAGGGTATATAGTTTACACACAATAGTTATATATAGGTAAAACTAACTATATTTGTTAGCTCCAGAAAAAAGGGAAAAAAAAAAAAAAAAAAAACTAAGTATCCGTGACTTTTAAACAGAATATTTGAACTCATCTATATCTATACTAAAGGAATAATCAAGAGTAACACATGTCACTCTCTGGTTAATCCTATTTAATTACAATTTAGATCATTTAATATTTATAAGTTATTATCTATCTATATCTATACTAAATGAATAACCAAGAGTGACACATGTTACTCTCTGGTTAATCCTATTTAATTACAATTTAGATCATTTAATATTTATAAGTTATTATAATTATAGAGCATTTAATGAGATAATAATAATTGAATAACAAAATTCTAATAGTTATGATTGATAATAAAATTTTACGTAAATATTTTAATTAAAGTTGATGCTTGCAATTACGTACATTAAATGATAATTAATAATTAAATTTAAATTACATACTAATTAAATTAAGAATTAATGGTGAATAATAATAATTAAATTTATTTATAAATAACAATTTCAAATTTCTCAATTAGTATTAAAATACCATGTGATACACGGGACTTACTCTAGTAAACAATATATTTATATAACCAAGAAATAAATAAATAATTAGTACAGTTGTGACATGTGAGTTGCACCATTAACCAATTGTTTATTCATCAAACAGAACCATAAGCCTTTGTCCCATAACTGTTGTCATAATTTCTGGACACATTACAACACCATTATAATTACAATAATTTTAAAAGTATATATTACACTTTATTGTAATAATTAATTAGGTATTTGCAGGTGGTGAATGGGAGGCCAATCCCATGCTTGAGGGAAAGTGTGCCTCTTAGGCCTTAGCATAGCTGGTCTGGGTTTTCTTGTTTTTTTTTTTTTTCCTTGCTTTGTCACATAATTTTATGATTTAATATGAATGTTTATGAATGATGATATTATTATATAGCAGAGTATCAATTTTAGGGTTAAAAGGCTTGAATCATATTATTTTATTATGACTTTATGCGTTATCAACTTCATAAATTGATGTAAATACTACTATGTTGTTAAAATGAAAACGTTTTATCCAATTTTAATTAACAAAGGTTAGTTTGATTTTGGATAAATTAATGATTTGAGCTAGGTTCTAGATTTAAATTTTTCCATCCAAATGAAATTCAATGCATATTGTTATGAAAATTGTCCATATTAGGATATAAAGGGGAGTTTGATAAAGCCTGCAACATATGTTATACTTGCAGCTAAATATTATCTCAATATTCAATATATAATTCGTAAATTTGCTTGAAACTTTGATCAAATGTAATATTTTAAAAGATAAAACTAATAATTATTCATATATTAATAGTACGCTTATAGATTTACAAATAAATAACATCTTAATATCCGTCAATTTGTAAATAGATCTCAATCTAATCTCAACCTTGAGAAAAAAAAAATGCAATTGTCACAAAGAGAAGAAAGAAGGAATCATAATTAGAAATATTTGTGGAATCTGTACAAATGTACTTCTTATTAGTTCTCTTTCAATGTTGTCTGTCACTTGAGCACATCCCTCAATTTACATTTCATCCGACTATAATATCTACGGTCAAATGAGAAATTCATCATCTCACCCTAGTTAAAAGACGTTTAAAAAAAAAAAAAAAACCCTATTTAGCTTGCAAATTTCTCACTTTTTTTACTTTAAAGTGGAGACTCACTCTTCCACCATGCCTCATTTTAAACAATTTCCATGCAACGGTGTCACAAATTCTATGTTATGTGGAATGCATGAGATTTTGAGTAGTTTGGACAATGAAACAAAACATGGCAAGTTGTGGATTTGGGCTGTAGAGTTGGATTGGACTAGGTCGTTGACTGTCTTATAGATCAACGGATTTCTACCCATGAGTAGAATTTTTTTAAAAAAATAATAATCTCATACAAGTTTTTATGTAAAGAAGTTTTTATGAATAAAATTCCTGTGAATGGTAAAACAACTTCAACCACTTTAAATAGATCTCAAAATTTCTGAATAAAAAAAGAAGATAATAGCACTCTTCTTTTTTATGTAAGAACAGAAAAAGGGTTGTTTGAAACCAATGTTTAGTGGGACTTAATTTTCCACATCCACGCGTAGGGTTGTAAACGAATCGAATTGAATCGAATACCATGATATTCTATTCGTATTCTTTTAACTATTCGAATATTCGTATTCTTATTCTTTTATTATTCGAATAACAAATAAAATTCTTATTCGATTCTTTTAACATATTCGAATATTCGTATTCAAAAATTTTAAACTTAAAATTTCAACAAACAAAAATCAAATATATATATTTTTCCAAATTAATATGCCTAAATAGTACTTAAATAAATAATAAAATTCATCAACTCAAGTTCAATAATACATTAACCAAATTAACATTCAAGATTCGAAATACATAAATATAAATTCATTGTCAAATCATCAGTACCGCAACAAAAAATCAACTTGCAAATTAACATCCAAGGTTCTAATACATAAACATAATTAAAATTCATAGTCAAATCCATCAAACAAGTATCACAACAAAAATGTTTTTCTAGCATTCATGATCAAACCATCATTCTTGCAATACGACATGAACCGGCTCTTCATCCTCCTACAATATCTAATACATAAACATAATTAGACATTACTTTACAATATATATAATATGTAGTTATGTTTTATGTATACTAATATATGTATTTAGGCATTACTAAATACTAATATAAAAAAAGTAAAATATCTAATTATTGATATATATATAATTATTCGAATATATTCGCGAATACTCGAATCGAATACCATCATATTCTTATTCGTATTCGGATAATATACGAATATAAAAAAATATTCTTATTCGGATTTTTATTTGTATTTTTCTAATTCGAATCACTATATTCGAACGAATACCGAATCGAATCAAAAAGATTCGATTCTTTTACAACCCTATCCACGCGTGTAGGGATGGGTCAAAAAGGAATATACTAAAAGAATAGGGGCCAAAATAATTCAGACGGTAGATTTGCCAAATACAACTGCAAGAATCCAATTAATATTCATATAAACGAAATTATCTATTTTATTACACATATTTAATTTAATATTTTATTAATCAACATGTAAATAAGTATTAGAAATAATAATTTATCTTTTTTATAGTTTGATAACAACAAGGGATTTAGTCCAACATATTTTTTTAGTAGAAGTTCCTGTGCACCTGGTGCATGGACGGGTCGGACCAGACCGACCCAGCCCATATCACCTCTTTTTTTTCACGTGTTTTGTTGTAACTTTCATGTTATGTTAGTCATACTCTATCAGTATGTTAGTCATGTCCTTATCTTATTTAGTCATATTTCCATTTCCAAATTTCATACATTTGGTTCAAAACCACTAACCTTTATGTTATATTTGTCATAACATGAAGATATGATTAACAAAACATGAAGGTATGATGAACACGTGGAGCGAATTTTGATGGGTTTGAGCGCATCCACCAAACGTGTAGAGCGCGTGGGTCGGATAGACCGAACTGCATGAATCCTAAATCCATGCAACAAGTGCACAAAATTGTTGGTGCTTTCTTTAGCTAAACAACAACTTAAAAGGCTAATGTCTCGTGCACGACATCTTTTTAGGTTGAGTTAACATCAATCAAAATCTTAATTCCATATCTAATCTAATATGTAAGATTTTCTAATTCGAAATATTTATCTTTTCCTACGCCAAAATTAAAAGCAATCGAGTAATAAACAATATGAAAATAGTGTAATCCACTGTATACATACTAGTTATAACAATGATTTGTATGGATATGCAAATTTGTGAAACACATGTTTATGATGTGAAAAAGAGAATTCCCTATGATTTTATTTTTCTAATTAATTTACAAAATAGTATCTTCACTATAATCGTACTACTTCCCAGAAAAGACAAGATAAGGTGGTCAAAACTAAAAAATGAAAGGAAATATTAACAGAGAGATGTACATGTGAAGAGAGTATTTGGGTCGTTATTAACAGTTGTTTTAAGGTTTGATGAATTCAAAACTTGTTAATTTAGAATTACAGTTCATGTAACCCTCTCTATATATTCTGCAGAAAGGCCTTAAGTCCATAATATTCGTTCTCTCACTTGTGTGAGAGAATCAGAGAAAAGGTGAGATTTTGATAAGTTTCACAACTCTAAAATGGCCAGATTGGTTTTATCAGAATGTGGTTTGAGGCCACTTCCAAGATTATATCCCAAACCAAGAAGTGGTCAGAATTTCTTGAATTCTAACCCCTCAAAGCTGAACATTTCATCAAATGATTCAGTATTCTTTTTGGGGAGTGGGGTTGGAAGAGAGAGAAAGTGGTGTTTGAAGGTGAGTGCACCATTGATATTTCAGACAGTGGAGGAAGAAGAAAGAGAAGGTGGGAGTGGTGAAGAATTTGACCCAGGTGCACCACCTCCATTTAAGCTATCTGATATTAGGGCAGCCATTCCCAAGCATTGTTGGGTGAAAGATTCAAGGAGGTCTATGGGCTATGTGGTGAGAGATTTGCTTCTTGTTTTTGGCTTAGCTGCCATGGCTGCCTATTTCAGCAATTGGGTTGTTTGGCCTTTCTATTGGTTTGCTCAAAGCACCATGTTCTGGGCTCTCTTTGTTCTTGGCCATGATTGGTACTCTCTCTCTCTCTCTCTGTGAACTCACATTTTTCTTGGGTTATAGGTATTGATGGTTCTTGATATGTTGCAGTGGCCATGGAAGCTTTTCTAATGATCCCAAGTTGAATAGTTTTGTGGGCCATCTGCTTCACTCTTCAATTCTGGTTCCCTACCATGGATGGTATGTAATAGAATCATAGTTTTCTATATCAAGAAATCAAAAAAGCACCTAAAAATGTTGTTTCTTGGTGAATGATTCAGGAGAATTAGTCACAGAACTCACCACCAGAACCATGGGCATGTTGAGAATGATGAATCATGGCACCCTGTATGTAAATATATTGCTTTATTATGTTGGAAGTTCTTTCACATTAATTATACCTTACTCTGTATTTCAGTTACCTGAGAAGATCTTCAAGAATTTGGATTATGTAACCAAGAAGTTGAGGTTCACATTGCCTTTTCCTATGCTAGCATATCCCATCTATCTTGTAAGCTATTTCCTCCTGAACCAACAATTTGTCGACAGTTAGGCTGTCCTAATTCATGTTGTTGCTTCAATCTGGTTGCTTTCATGACAGTGGAGTAGAAGTCCTGGGAAAACAGGCTCTCATTACCATCCCGATAGTGATTTGTTCGCCCCGAACGAGAGGACAGATGTAATTACCTCGACAGTTTGTTGGATAACAATGGTTGCAATTCTTGCAGGATTATCTTTCGTTATGGGTCCTATGCAGCTGCTTAAACTCTATGTTATACCTTACTTGGTTAGTTATTCACTTGTGCTTGTTCCTTTTCATCATCATCACACTATTTCCAAAGTTGTATGTTTCGCCTCCCTTCTATTATCTGAATTGGAATTGGCTGCAGGGTTTTGTAATGTGGCTTGACTTAGTTACCTATTTACATCACCATGGACACGAGGATAAGCTTCCTTGGTATCGAGGAAAGGTAAAATCAAAACATGGTCACGAATATGAATCTAAGACATGGGAACGGAAACTAAGTGTTGTGTTTTGGTTTCCTAGCTGACTATATGAAGTTGATGAAACGCAGGAATGGAGTTATCTGAGAGGTGGGCTTACGACGCTTGATCGTGATTACGGATGGATAAACAATGTCCATCATGACATAGGAACACATGTGATACATCACCTCTTTCCTCAAATCCCACACTATCATTTGATAGAAGCTGTTAAGTATCGATCTTTTTCTGGAAAACTGTTTTGTATAGTTACATATAAATTTCTGATCATTTGTAGTTCTTGTTTTGCAGACTGAGGCAGCTAAGCCGATACTAGGAAGATATTATAAGGAGCCTGAAAAGTCGGGCCCTCTTCCGTTCTACTTGTTGAGAGTGCTCGTGCAAAGCATGAAAAAGGATCATTATGTAAGTGACACTGGTGATATCGTGTATTATCAGACCGATCCCAAGTTGAATTGAACTTGAGATCAAAATGGTGTGATGGTGTATTGGTATGTCTGAAGAAGCCACCTCTAAAGAACTAATATTTGTGACGTGTGGTGATTGTTGATCGTGGTTGTAGCTCTTAGATCCATAAGGATGATGGTTTCTAGCTATAAATTTGAATTTTTTCCCCTTCAGTGATGGAAGTGGTATGTAGATATGACAGATTAGAAATGCTTGATGTGTATTTACGCAAGAATGTAATAACTTGATATAATGTAGTAGTATCTTGATAGTGAGGAAAATCAAGATTTTCTCAATAAGTTCATGGTTATTGTGCTCGATCTCGATATTATACACATATGCACTGATAAAATGAACCACGATAAAGATTAGTGTCGAAAACCATTGAATCATACAATGGTGGATGGTGACTAGTTGAGTGACTAACATGTGGTTGGAACATCATATGTTGACATGAAATATTAGGAATTCTTGGATGTGGATATAATGCAACAACACACATTGGCGATCCAAAACCATAGGATTGAGGATAAGGGTGAGTGGTGAACAACACTCAACTACTGTATACACATGACTATCACAATCCTAAACTAATCTTGGCATATTTTTTGTGAGGGAACATGGATTCATGGGACCAAATTAAGACAACTCGAGCAACTGTTAAAGTCTAATAGGACTACCAATTATTGTCCTAACTTATGAGATATCAATTGTTGAGCCCCCCTGCATATGACCAAGTCCTGTTGTTTTGCTATGAGGACCCTGTTTCCTCTGTTTAGGCTATATGTATGTGTAATGCAATCGATCTCGACATCATATAACATTGCCATGTAAAGAAGAAGAAGAAGAAGATCAGATAAGATTTCTAGCTCCTTATGAGCTTTTCTTTCTTTTTCCTTTTTATCCATCATGCCCCACATAGTAGACCAAAAACCAACATGTGAGAGGAAAATCACACTAAGCGACCATAATGCTAGTTTTAGTAATATTACCATATGGTAAATAGCTTGGGAAGAACGATTGAGCATCATCACTCAGTACAGCACAGAATCTATTTCCTTCATGAAGGACAAGATTTGTGATTTATCCTTGTGGATCCCGTCTGGACCACAAATGCCACTACTTACATCAATTCCCGTTGGCCTCAGAGTAGAAAGAGCTTCACATACATTCTCTGGCTTAATCCCTCCGGCCAATAGCCACCCCTGTTTGCTCCTAATAGATGGCAGCTTAAACTGGGACCAATTAAACTCTTTACCACTGCAAGCATGCAAACGAAAATTTTATGGTCATGGCTGAATATAGATTCAAAGGAAGCCTTTGAGAAATAGGTCAACGCACAATTCAACAGAATGTTGACTCCTTGTCATGCATATACAATTAGGAAATGTCAAGTGATATAAATTTGTGAAGTGGTTAAGAAATTTGATGCATCCAAGACAAAGAATACATGGAGTAATCCATATAATTAGCACAACAAACATTTTAGTGGCCATGGTCTAAGAAAATGGTAAAACAGGGGTCATTATAGAGACCGAATGTTAATATGTAACAAAAGTTAAGATTTAATATGAATATTTACTTATACATATAAATGAGTTGTGTGTGTGTGTGTGTGTGTGTGAGAGAGAGAGAGAGAGAGAGAGAGAGAGAGAGAGGATAAAATATGAATGTGTTCTTACTATTTTGAAGTCCAATTAACTTTGGTGGGCCCAAGTCTATGTGCATGAATAACAGTTTACTTATGTTTAAGCAAAAGCATCATATTCTTGGCCCTGAAATACCATAAAAGGAACCAGCAAACCATGTATGGGGCACATGGCTACAGGTGGTTGTTTCCAATCCATGACAATGTTTTAGATAATATAAAATTCACAGCCAGATCAATATTGAGAAGAAGAACATAAAGAATTTGGAATGGTGAAGTTGAACAACAGTGTATTATGTATATGATGTTTTTACCTGCCACCTTTAGCGCTATCAACAAGAACCCAATCAACTTGACAGCATTGTTCATCAGAAATAGAATTCAAAAGTTCACCATCCTCATTAGCATGAAGAACATAAATGACTAGGTTTTCTTTCACTATGTTTTGAAAAGCATCCCGAGATCCATTTCCATGAAGCTGCATGGACATGCGATGTGGAATAAACAAAAGCAGGGAAGAGCCAAGAAAATAGATAATTCTGGTAAAGAAGTATTAACCTGCACATATCCAAGTTCAGCTTTATCAGCAGCTCTTAATATAGTTTCTGCATCATCATCAACAAAAACCCCAACAGGCTCAGCTCCATGTTCCCGTGCCACTCTTGAAATCTCTTTTGCAACGGAAATTGAAATAGATCTTTTGGAGTTGGGCCAAAGAATCATCCCAATAAAATTTGCACCTGCTTCTGCTGCCATAGCAGCATCTCTCACAGATGTAATTCCACACATTTTAACTTTAGGTCTAGTCTCTTGACGTTCCTCTTGAGCAGCAGAAACATTTATTGGCTGATATGATGCACATGTTATTTTCATCTTTGTAAAGGTTGGTTTGTATGGTAAATGCATTTCCTCCCACAGAAGACCTGCTGAGTGATGGAATGACTGTTATTCTTATGTTTCACCATAAAAATAAAGCAACTTTAAATCTTTTACCAACAAAATGTTCATAACACCAGATACAAGGTTCCAAGTGCTACCTATAACTGTCAATCTCTGGATGGTGATGCAATCTAAGACTGCTTCCATGTGACCCTTATCATTTATAGTGTACCAGAAGCAGGAAAAACAAAAAAGAGATTACTTAACAAGATAATACCTACTTATTGAAGATAATCAACTTGACACTACTATACAGCACAAAATTTCTTGAAACTAGAAAATAATTAGAATCATGAACTTTTCTGTTGGGAAAAAAAAAAAAACAAAAACTTACAGCTACTTCCTTCTGCTTTCTCAACCATTGTCTTCCCAATTTTACAACAAACAAGATTCTCATTCACTGTCAAGAAATTGAGGCAATCAAAAAGAGTAACACGATACGGCCCACATTTAAAAATCTGAAATCTCACATGACAAACATCAAGGAAAAAAATATTTGATGCAAGTATTTTACAGGAATACCTGCACGTTTATGCCTAGCAGGCATTTTAGGCAACACCTGCAGTCCCACATTTCCACCTGAAAAAAAAAAATGGTGCTAAGGAATTGACATTAAAGCTTAAAATTAAGAATTGTTTCAGCGAGGAATTTTCACAAACACGTGACGTGCAAAATCAAGCACTCATAATAAACCTGCATACATTTGCACAATGCTCAATCACATAAACATATATAGTTAATCATATACCTGCGAGCATTTCTCTTGCCCAGGTCAAATATAAATGGGAGGAGGAGAAGATCTCTTGAGCTCAAGGAGAAAATCTCTAGAGCTCAATCACAACACTTGAACGTTTATTCAATACACACACAATCAAGAGCTCAAGGAGAAAGATTAATATATGGGCTTGAATTGGGCTATCTTTTGGGCCCAAGCCCAAACCATGCATAAGACCGGACCAGTAGTCAGAGAGAAAATTCTGGGCCCAGTTAGACTAACCCATATTGAAATTTGGGCTGCTTATAACAACCCAAGAACAGTGTTTTATCATTTGGGCCCGATATCATATTTGAAAATAAAAAGTGGTTTGATTATTGAGAAAATTGTCCACTTAACATATTTTGTTAAATTTTTGTCCAAAATACCACAAAATTATAAGAGTTGACAAAACTACCACATTCAATATATTTTGTGACTAAAATATCACAACTTGTCCTTTAGTGGTATGACAACAATGACACAATGTGACTAAAGGTTGTACTTTCAAAGTACTATTTATACCATAAAGTAGATTTTTTTTTTTATCGTGTGTAATAAAGTGTAATAAAGTGGATTCTCTTTTATTAGTTACTATTTACCATTAATTCAAATTCACTTCCCATTTTATGGAAACACATTTCACAATCGTTAATTTCTCCATTTCACTCCAAAATTCTCCCTTTTACTCAAAATTTTGCTGGAAATTTTTATCACCCTCAGTAAAATATTAAGAAGATTTACGTCAAAAAACCTGGATCAGGAGCTATAGTGTGCACGACGTCAGACTGATCGACTGCACGAGTAGAGGTCCTCGTGCGTCTAGTAGGGACGGGGTCAACGGGAGCATCGACATCTCAAGTAGGTGGACACCGAGATGGTCCAACATGTACACCCCAGGTCCTCCGTCCACGATCACGACCAACTGGCTGCACACCCTCTGAGAGGTCATGCTCCACATACGCCCAAAATGGATGATTCACCTCATTAGGAGTCGGCTCGAGCGTCTTCAAACAAGGTATCTAGCATGCACAATAAATATTAATTAACAAAACCTTACTATAAATAATATTTTCAATAAACGTACTCGATAAAGACTCACCTGAGCAGTAAGTGTCTGTGATACGTCTGTGGTGGATCTCATGGTGGACCATCTAAGGCACCGAGGAATCTGGTGCCCAGTATCCAGGCGACGACCAGCTAATGTCCTCGTACAAGGTATCGCCTCATACGCCTATATCTACAGATGGTACACATGTGATATCAGAATTCTAATTCCTTCTAAAAATATATATTCACAACATACATCTATTTTTAACTCACTAGTAAGGCAACGGAGAATTCGTAAAAGTAATAGGTGTAAGTCCTGCTCCATCTCTGCTGTGGAATAGTGAGAGGTAACTTCGTCATATGACGCAACAGGGTCAGATAGGAGAATTTTTCCCATGGGAAGCTCTCCCAAGCGTCAATCTGGTCAACGAGGCTCTATACCCACGTGTCGACAGTGATCTTCAGTATGTCCACTCCAAGCACGATACAGTACAAGATCGGAATCTTCGC
This sequence comes from Scutellaria baicalensis, assembly GCA_005771605.1. Classification (NCBI taxonomy): domain Eukaryota; kingdom Viridiplantae; phylum Streptophyta; class Magnoliopsida; order Lamiales; family Lamiaceae; genus Scutellaria; species Scutellaria baicalensis. Next base: position 65,527,645 of record CM016721.1, on the reverse strand, counting down.
TACATTTATGGAGTCTACACGGCTGCGACGGAACTCCCCTCCAACAAATCTGGCTCGGAGGTTTGAAATGGTGATACTCCCAACATCGGATCACACTACACAGTCGTACAACCCACCTGAAGGTAAAACGTGTACCCTAAGATGGGTTGAAGTCCGAGTCTCCAAACATCAACCCCGTAACAAGAAAAAACTCTTGTCTGGAGAAACGACAGAATCTATCTGGTCCAATAAGAAACCAGCAATCACCTAGTAATACATCCCTCCGTCGCACCTCCCGACTCATCAGATAATGTAGAAACACCTTACATGTCTTTGTATCCATTTGCCACCGTAAGAAATGACCGAAACATGTGTCTATGAAATTATAGACACAATCTCCATTCACCTCCGATAGCTCTCTCCCTATCTAGCGAATAATAGTAAGTCGCATATATCCGTTGATATACGCGAACTGGCACTGACAATCTGGACGGACCCACTCCCAGTTGCGCTATATTTAATGAAAATATATGCTCGTTAAAGATTTTAGTATTGGGGAATTTTCGTGTATGCGTATGCCCAACTTGAGTCAAAGTCGAATTTTCGTGTAGCACCTATCACTAGACTTTTCGTGACTCATGCATTTTCGTGAATTTCGTGACATGAATTTTCGTGAATTTTCATGACATGCATTTCGTGACATAAATTTTCGTGACATGAATTTTCGTGACATGCATTTTCATGAATTTTCGTGACTCATACATTTTCGTGTAAGCATGAACTCATTTCAGGGGAACCCAGTTTTGTCCTAGTTTCCTAAACATTTCGTGTATGGATGAATTTTCGTGTATGCAAGAACGCAGAAACACAATTTCCTAAACCAAATTTCAGGAACTATATCAATAAATCTAAGCACATATATATTTAAGCACATATATTCGTGTATTTTCATTTTTACTTTGACATCTTTCAATCTCATAAATTCAACCAAAAAGAGAGATAAACAAATTTCAAGCACATGTTCAATGAAAATGGAGAGGGGGGCGGTTTACTAACCTCCATGTACTCAATGAAATATCCACACAATATCAAAAATTTTCTTATGTGCACTCCAAACTTGGCCTCACGAAAATTTCGTAAGTGGTTTTACTGCTTTTTCGTGAGAAAAATTTCAGTAAAATTTTCGTATGTGTCTTTTGATAGATTTTCGTGACTTAAGTCAATTTTATTGCCCCCAATAAAGGCATTTACTGCGCCAAATCAATGCATAATAATGATTGTCACCAACCCTACCTTTTCACCTTTTCACTTGTTTTTTGACAATGAGATATCTTTTTTACTAGTCAAATATGATACTCCCTCCGTCCCGCTTATCTTTGTCTACTTTCCGTTTTTGGACGTCCCAGCTAACTTTGCCAGTCCAAAAATGGCAACAAAAAAATTACGACCTTACCCCTTAATTTCTTTCATTTTACTTACTTTACACTCAAAAAGCACACATTAATTACAAAACTGCCACTCAAAAACATTAAAATAACACATCACATCAAAGTCAACAGTTTTTTCTTAGAATTTGTGTCGGTCAAAGGTGACAAAGATAACTGGGACGGAGGTAGTATTTTGGAAACATATTGTATTTTTTATGATATATAAGTCAAACTTATTAAAGTTGTGGCATTTTGAGCCAATTAAAAAAAATGTAGAATGGGCCCGGTTCACTTGATTATTTTACATAAAGTTGAAGGTGATGTTATTGTACGGTGGAGAGATGAGAATAAAGTTCTTATAGGGCGGCTATACTATAAAGCAGCATTAATTATTTAACATTGCTTATTTAGGTGGGTGTTCTAGAATGGACCCACTGTTTGAATTTTTTAAATTTTTTGTATGTTCTATTTTCAACTTCAATTTTAAACTAAATTGGTTATAATTAAATAATTTACACATGCTCAATTAATTAAACGCGAAATTATATTATGTAGAAATATATATGACTCAATTGTAGTAGACGATTTGTTTGCTCTTTCATGCATGCCCATATTTAACTCGACTTGCTACAATTTTTGTCAATGATATTTAATATAAATGCTATCATGTTCTTTCTTCTTTCAAAAATTTAGTTTATATTGTTGGATTTTGAGTAAAACAAAATTCTTAGTATTGTTTGAATTAATAGATTTAAAATCATCAGCTTGATTTAAATTTAATTTTGGAAGGATTTGATTGGAATAAAGAATGATTTTGGTTTGATTATGTTGTCATGGGCAGTTGTCAACAAAGGTGGACAATCATGTCTCTCTTTTGTCAAACATACACATCTAAGCTGTGCCATGTAATAATGTTTCTAAGAAAAAATCCATTGAGTTTGAAATTCGACAAGTTTATGTAATAGATGTATCACAAAAGCTTGCGTCACACGGTCTCACGGATTATTTTCGTAAGACGATCATTTTTAATCATTTATTAAACTCATATCCAAAAATTTACATGTGAATTATAAGACTATATTTATCAACAACCCACCACAACCCAATCTCTTAATAAAATATTCATTTATCTTTCATCCACGTACACAATCTACAATCCAACCCAATTTCAATCTTTTTACAATTTATCAACAACTCAACCCAACCTAACTTTATGATAAAATAAGCATTTCTCTCTCATCTATATACATAACTAAAATAATTTGAACTTATTAATATATTAATTGCATATTATGTTGAGAATTTTTTTAATTATACTTAAAAATATAATAATTGCATAAATTAAAAAATTATATTTTAATTTCACAATTAAAATAAGAAAATTGTTTTGAACATACACTTAAAATAACATACTAACACGATAACTAAATTAAAATTACAATAGTGGGAATTCAAGTGAAAAAGAAAATGCATGAAATATAAATTACAAACATAAAATATACAAAATTATATGAGAAAAGAGAGAATTTTTACATGTTAAAAAAGATAGAATTTGAGATTGAGAGGAAATAGAAAGTTTCAAATTATGATTCAAAATATATCAATATTAGACTCTATTTATAGATAATAAAAAAATATAAATTTTGGTTATTTTTTTAGAAAAAATAAAAAAAATAATATCATTAATCAAGGATATAAATTATACTCACAAAAAATTTAATACAACCAATAATATCATGACATTTGGCAACAAAATGGATGATGAATTGGTTGTGTAGTGGGTTGGTCAACCAACCCAACTCACAACCGGTCACCAACTCACCACCAATATTTTCTTTTTTCTTTTTCTTTTCCTCACTTTTTTTTGTCTTTTCCTCATAATCCAGCCCTTAGGTTGTGAATAAAATTAACTTAAGGTATGAGTTATGAGTTGATTCGTCTCATATGAAATGATCCATGAGATGGTCTCACATAAAACTTACTTTAGAATTTATCTTTCAGATTTTTAATCTTTTATATTAAGAAAATATCAATATTAAGTCATCTCACCCACAATAGCCTATAACTCATGTTAATTTTATTTAAATTTTAACACTAAAATAAGTTTTTATTAAATTAAGATCATATTAAAAAGTTTAGTCACTAATTTGTATTGAAATTCATCTAACATTTCTAAACGAATATTATTAACTACACTTGATGGTTAGTGAATCAAGTGGAAGAAAACAAAAATAATTAGTTGGTAAAAACGAAAAAGCAGAAATTTGAATGGTTAGAAAGTCTAATATAATTATCCCTAAATTATACATGAAAAGGCCTGAAAAATTCATCAGTGAAACTAGATTTAGGGAAGATATTATATCAATATTTTCATAATATATTTATATGTCTAAATGGCTAACAACTAGTAGTGTATGCACTAATTATTTTTTAAAATGTTTTATTTTTACAGTGAAAAAGATTCATTTTAATAAATCATTTGAGTGGGAACTCTAAAAACATATTTATGTTGAAGAATTTGATACTAAATAAAAATGAGAAACATGAGGAGAAAGATTGAAGGAGATAGATATTTCATATTAAAGTAGTTATGAAGTAGGTATTGTTGATCAAAGACAATAGCTTTACTTTTTATTAGGTTTCTTTCAACTCATACACTATTTTACTACACAAAACCAAAAGTTTAGATCACCTACATGAATTATTTAGTGAGCTAATTTCTGTTTATATACCTATTCTTGTATAAGATAATGACTTGCACTAGCACAGACCAAGCTACATTTTGCACTCTTTTAGCCAGACTTTCTCCCACAAACCAAAAGCTGTATTCTTTTTCATGTTTATTTTATTAACTGAGTTGGTCTTATACGTACCTATGTATATATATGGTGTTTTGTTTGTTAAAAACTGAAATCTACTGTTTGGAGTAGATAAATTTGAAGTATTTATTTTAGACAATTCAATTTCGAATGTATTAGAAGTTAATGTTTGAAGTTGACAACTTAATCTAGAAGTGTGTGAATGTTTGGAAAAATGTAAAGATAAGAAAATGTATGAGTTTGAATTGAATTAATGCAATTCAATTTAGAGGGTTGCAACCAATTCAACAATTGTGAGACACACTATTTAATATCAAAAGATGTTCAATTATGGAAATATCATCAATTCAAATTAAAATGTGACTATTATGAAAATACGTTATTTCAAACTAAAATTTACATATTATGAAAAGTAATCATATCTCTTCAACTTCTATACATAGAAAACATATTCAAGCATTTCATTCGCACAACTACGATTTGCATTCTAGCAATTCAAGTGTTCTTTCCTTATCTTAGAAAGATCCAAATAACGTTTTCGTTTATTGGAAAACTTTTGGATCGTTGTGATGTGAAACCCAAGGCTTTCGTTGCTTATAATAAATATAATACATGCATTCGTGCATTTTATAAATTTCATATTATTTAATATGTGATGCTTAAGTTTACAATGATGTCATATAATATGTTCCTTTTTGTCTATTATTTTTATAAGCTTTGATATATTTTGAATTTGTGTGATTGTGATTTGTAATTGAAAATAATTAAGTTATGTACTGCTAATAATAGGAATGGGACAATTATGTGTCCACATTTTTTATTCAATATTGATTAATGATTGAAAAATAATATAGTAAAGTTAAGAAAAGAAAAATAATGGGCAATTATATATATATATATATGTACATGACACGTAAGTTCAAAATGTACATGTGGAAATATAATATAATATAGTATATAGATATGTGTGTGGTGGCTAGCTACATCATGAATATACATACATGACTTTTCCATAAATTAAAGTATAATAAAGTGCTCTTATATATATCCTAGAATAATGTACTTATATTAAATAATTCATAAAATAATAAGAGGATAGGAATAATGAGAGAATGTGACGGGTGTCATTTTGTGAAAGATAGAAAAAGAGAGAGGATAGACAAAAGGGAAAGAAAGGTATGGTCTCTTAACCTAATTGAGATGTAATCCTTTTATTAAAACTTGAGATTATGTACACCCATATATACATATATTTAGAAGAAGACAAAAACTTATATACTCATGGGGCACATTGGGGCACAGATTTAGGTGTTATATATATGCTCTTCAGGTGTTATATATATACTCTATAAGTGTTATGTTTTTTAGTGTTATACATATACTCTACAGGTATCATATTTATATAAGAGTATACATGTGATACTTGAAGAGTATACACATGATACCTGTAGAGTATATATTTAACACCAATATGATGATTAATTTGGGGGCACCGTGCCTCCGGGGCACACAAGTGTCACTCTTAGAAGAATTAGGCTAATTCCTATTAGATGAAGAATATATTAAAGATTATTAAGTTCACTAATAATAATAGTGAAAGGTTACAAATCAATATTTATTTTATATTGATATAGATGAAAATAAAAGAGAGATGTTTTATTTATGATTATTACATCCTTTATGTTTACTTTTTTTTTTTAGTACGCACTAATTTTAATTATATATTAATGAAATATAAGTTATACTTAAAAGATTATATATTCATTTGTATTAGTTATTATGATGTCCAATGAATATTCTTTATTTTAATAATTGGTCATAACAAGAGTTGTTAAATGTTGAATTAATTTACGAAACTTGATCTAATCAAGTTTTCTAATCATGCTCTTGTTTTTATGAAAACTTAGAGACATACATGTTTTTAATTAAATTATTTGATTTATAGAAATTAATAAAATTTATATTCTGTATATAACTTATATTTAAGTTTAACAATTTATAAACTAATTTAGTTATGTGATTATTTAAGATTAATAATTAAGCTTCTAAAGTTGATGCAAACCAGTTTTAAGAATTTAATGGTAATGCACTTGTATTTAGAATATAATAATTCATATAAATTGATTAATTCATATTTTATATGAATAGTTGAATTATAAAGTGAGAGTAGTTCTCAAATTCTATTAAGCCACTGTAATTATAAACTGTTATTATATTATTTAGTAAATCTCTTTTGCATATGACGTTAGATTAGTTGTACTGGCTAAATAAAGACAAAAGATTTCAGAATAATCATTCAAGAAGACGAGGTAAGTAGAAATTCATTTACAACTACAATGCTTGAACATAGTATTTCATGTTATATTCGAATGATTGATATTATTTGAGTTTATGTATCCTTGAGAATTGACGTGTTTAATTGATGTTATGATGAAATATATGGATTGCATTAAGAATGTCATTCACAAGCATCAACACGTGCATATACAAATGATGAAGGTTATTGCATTTTACATGGACACCATGATTTTAAAAAGAAAAATATTTTATTGACCACTACTAGTTCACCGAGGCATAAAAGTCATGCTTATATTATATGGGGTAGCCAATGGCATGTGAGACATGGATATGTCTTGATTTGTTCAGTCGGTGGCATGTGAGACATGAATATGACTACCAATACTATATGTTTAGCCGGTGGCATGTGAGACATGAATATGACTACCAATACTATATGTTTAGCCGGTGGCATGTGAGACATGGATAGGCTGGACTCGTTCCGCCTGTGGCATGTGAGACATGGATATGACTATTAATGATATATGCTTAGCCGGTGGCATGTGAGACATGGATATGACTATGATGATGATGTTATGTTGAGCTCAATCCAGTGTCTAGTAGATGGTGGTCAAGGGCCCAATGAAAGAAAATGATTTTAAAAGAAAGGTTTTGATTCATTAGCATGCATCATGGACATCATTCATATTATATATGTTATGTGCATAATTTCTGCTTACTGAGCTTTAGCTCATATAGTTCATGCATTATAGGTGAATCTAATGATGTATAAGTTCATGGACTTACTGATGCTGTGTTGAGTTCCTATGGGTTCGAAGATGGTGTACATGGATGACGACCTGTTGGGTTAATCTATGTTATGAGCTTATTTTGTTTTAAAGAATATTTTGTTAAACCTTCATTTTATTCTCGTACTCTGATGCGTATAAATATGTAAATATATTAGTGAATGTGGATTCAGATTATGGTACATGCTAAGAAACATGTTATAATATACTAAATGGTTTTTGTGTGCAAAGATGGTTATTTATGTTATTATATTTTAGAAAGGAAAAAAAAAATACACACGTTCTCTTACAGGTCTTTTGATATAAAATCTATTATAAAATATTATTATGTATGAAAAGTGGGCGTGACAGCTACGATCCTTAATAGTAAGCTATTGTGTATTAGGGACGTTTGTTGAAGACCGTAAATCACTAAATACAAGACAATTTCATCTTACAGAGGACTATCTCGACTTTCCCCCATTTGCTATTTTTTAAGTCATTTTCAAAGTAGTAACATTGTTGTTAGTTATACATAAAATATTGATTTCTAATAAACTTTAAGTAATTCTCAAAGTTAATATTTTGTATATATTTAAGTTTTTTATTTGTTAATGTTAAAGTTTTAGATCTAGTTTTTTTATATATAAATTTAAGATTTTCAAATTATACTAATGTGATGCATTAGAATATTAGAATTGATTGCAACATATAAAAGAACATATATATGGTAAAATAATGTAGTCTATAATCAGAAACAAGAATTAATTGTAATAATAGAAATTTGGGAAAACTTTTGTTGGGAGAGCAATGAATATTCTTTATATATGTATGAGGAAATTATTAAATTAGATTTGTAGGTAAAAAAACATCTTCAATATATAGATGCAAATTTCTCAATCCATGGAAGAGTTTTAGAATGTCAAGAAAACCCAGAATTTGTACAATTCAATTCAAAGAAGAAAAGAGCAAGATACATAAAGATAAGAGGAAATGTGGTGGTGTCCTTGATTAATATGAGGATTACATTAAAAAAGAAGATGAGAACAACACTTGGTATGAAAAAATCAAATAAATAAAATTCTTCTTCTACTTCATCTTCAGTCTAATCTTCTTTCAAGAACTTGCCATGTTTACCCCCTTTAATCTAAAATACTATAAGAATATGAAAGAATATATAATTCTAGAAAGCTAATGGTTAAGCCACCATCTGCTCCTGGTCCATGTACATTTGATCAACCCACAGAGGCGTCATCATCATCTCATGAACACCACCTCCATGCTTCTGTTGGGGACTGTAAACCCGACCTCCGTGGCTCGGAACATCTTTCACCAATGAATTCACCCACGACACGTCCGGCTCGTCCACGCCTCGACCCATGGCCGCCGGTGTGGGACCACCGCCGCTTCGGAAGCCAAAAGATGCGGACTTTCTGAGTTTGCTTGCATCATCACCATTGAAGCCCCAGTCTAGCTTACCAGTAGGAGAACCCCAATCTGAAAGCTTGGATGGCATCATATTGGATGAATTCGGAGAGCCAGAGTGGCCTGGCCGATGGCTAACCCTAGCCCGGTCGATGAAGCTCTGGCTCCGTTTTGTGAAGGCCGTTGACCTTGAGTTCATGACTGCTGCAGCCACGGCTGAAGAGGAGTCGAATCCGTATGCGGAGGGATTTCTTGCTGGCGACGATGAGGTGTTCGAAGGGTAGCTTGCTCGGAGATGGTTCATGTTCTGTCCGAAATATTCGTCAAGGTTAGTAGGCTTCAAATCCCTGTATGGAGAAGATAGGTTAGCCATCTCATCCAATCCAAGCAGTTCCATGTCAAAATCGACATTTCTTGCAGTCAGGGTGGTCTTGAGACGGCTCCCGGGCAGCTGCAGGGCAGGTGGTGTAGGGTTCACCTTGCCCTGCCACATCGGAGATGAGCAGGTAACCGGTGGGGAAATCGGTGGAGACGAGGCAAGAGACAATGGGCTCAACATCGTCATGTCCAATGAGTTAACACCAACAGACTTGGGAGAGGGCATAGCTGAGCCCGTTGAAGCATACAAGGGTCGTAACTCCTCAACTTTGTGTGCGAAGAAGCACACCTTTCTCGAGCAACCAATCTCATCCTTGCAAAGACGAGTCCTATACTGAGCTGGATGCAGCCACGACTCGAAAACCCCATGAGCGTATTCACAAGCATCACCTCTTGCACAGCTGCCCTTCTTGAATTCCGGGCAGGGGACACAAGTGTAGCTGTACTTTCTCGGGTCACGCCTTCTTGCATTCTCGCCTGGGTGGACGAATGGGCATTCTGTCCAATCATGAGAATAAGCCCTTGAGCAAGGCTTCACCTTGAAATTATACATCCTGAATTCATCACTGCCATAAACCCCATTGTTAATATCAGGCAAAGATACATCCATCGGATACTCTTTCTTCTCCACCGAGGCCACTTTGCTCCCATCTTCATCCTCCTCCTCCTCCTCCTCGATCACCGTTCCATTCAGCAACATCTCCAATGTTTTCCTCTTCGAACTAGTGGAAGATTTGACACAAGGAGCAATCAAATCACCAGGCTTCTTGCCATCAGCATCAACGGCGTGGATGTCACCTGAAGCACAGATCAAGAGCTTCACAACCTCAACACACGACCACGAGCCACCGGCTGCAGCACAATGAAGGGCAGTGGCCCCATCCGAGCCACACGCCTTATTAACATCAACCTTACAAGTTCCAATAATATACTTCAAAACCTCAGTGCTTCCATACAGAGAAGCAATCATGATAGGGGTCCTCTCTTCGAACCCCATTTTTTTCGACCCAAAGCTTCTACCATACCAAAAGCTTTCCTGATTTACATCACAACCCCTCTCTTCTACTTCATACACAAAACCAGCCAAATCATCTGTGGCTGCCAATTCAAGCAGTTTTGAGCAATTTTTATTCGAAAACCCTCTTTTGCCCTCTTGAGATCCACCCTCCATCTCCATATCAAAGAAGTGCAGATTCTTTTTTGAACCACCGCACATCAAACCCTGAAGTAAAGAAAAGCAAGAAATAAGTTATAGAACTCTCGGATGAATATAAAGCACCAAATCTTAGCAAATATATATATACATAAACATCAATTAACTAATCCAACATATACTATATTTTCCACCAATTATTGAGTTGTAACAACCATGTCACCTTGAAATTGTTTTCAATTTTTTATCCAGCATCAACGACTCATTCCACCACATTTCCAGGGTGTCAACAAGAATACTCTTTCAAAAAAGTCTAATAACATTGAAAACAAGTACCCTAAACAAGAAACTCAGTACATAACAAAACATACCAAAGCCCACATCATAAAAATTCAAAATTTGACAAATAAAACCACGAAACAGCCGATTCAACACATATATTCCCTCAAATCAAACCAAGAAAGTAAATTTGGAAATAAAGATGGAGTCTTTAGGGGAAAAAGAAGCATACCTTGTACAAAAAGGATAAAACCCCTTGATAAATCTTTAGATTAGCGAAGACTTAGAAATGGAAGAAAAACCAAGTAGTAGTTTAGATAGAAAGATGGAGTCTTTAGAGTATATATAGTGAGGAAGAATTCACACAAGGGGCCTGAGGAGGAAGCAAGGAGGAAAGTGTGACTTTTCTTCTTGCTGCTTTCTTTCTTTATTTCAAAACTAAAACCAAATTGAAAAAAGAAGTCTTTGTTTGTTAAATGCTTCATGCCTTTTTCCAAATTGGTCAAAAGTCAAAACTTCAAAAGAAGGGGTCCAACTCACTGTCTCTCACACCACTTCTGTGTCTTACTGGTTCATACTTCAAATGAAAATGCAGATTCAACTGAAATGCAAATTCAAATGTAAATGCAAATTCAGTGAATGGGTCCCACTTGAAGCGCCGGTAATCCAATGTCGTACCGCCATAACGGGTATTTTCGTCACGTGTGGGGTTCACCACCCTTCGAATCTTTGAAAATTCCTCTCTCTCTCATATCTCAATTATATATTTTCTTATCCATGTCATGATGAATGAGTCATGCCATTTCCTCTTTATTCCTCTGTGAAATATAATGATTAAATAGGTTTTCAAAGAGAAATGTCTCATTTTAAAATAAATGTAGGACAAACATTTTTATGTGACTTTTCCAAGGGGCCGAGATTGATTTCCTTTAATGAGTTGAGTCAATTTATTGTGTGGTGATTTTTTTACTAGTGATAGTTTGCATATTTATTGAAGTGATTGTAATGTATCAATACCAAGAATCAAAGATAATAATGATTCTAAGATATAATTATAAATTATTTAGTGATCAGATGAAAAGAAATGAGTTTTTGGAGAATTAAATCCAATACGGATGTTCTGATTAAAAGTTACGTACGAAACGTATTTTTGTGTATTTTGCCTCCTAAATAATGGTTATTTGGTATTCTTATTAAAAGTATTATTATTTGATTTATATATATAGTCCTAGATTACCTTAATAATATTGTCGCGCGTTTCAATTTATTAATATTTTCTATATCTTAAGGTGGAACGGAAAATTTCCTCTCTAAAATCTACCATTAAAAAAAAAAAAAAAACTATGTTATGATTTCTAGTTTATCATTGAGTGATTTATTTAAACATTTTATTACGTTTGTATGTTATTAAAAGAATTTAAACTACCCTCCAAATTATTTGGTAGTGAAAATGCAAACTAGGTTAGTTAATGTACCAAACCTAACAATTATTGAATTTTAATTGAGTTATGCCTCAATGTTAACGGCAAACATTGATATATATTTGAGTCGGTGTATAATTTAAAAAGATAAATTTCGAGATATATTTACCTTGTGAGTTTATGTGTTGTACAATTGTTAGTCTAATTAAATTAGGTGGTGTTTGATCTTTCACATTCTTAAAAGAGTATACTTTCCAAAGTATAAGATCACGATGTTGGAAATATATAGGTTATTTGTATAAAAATGAGAGACTACAATTTGTCGATGGCAAAAACTTGTGTACCCCAGTGCACTGTACCCCAAAGGTATTATTAGTTTGATATTAGTTATATACTTATGAGATATTATTAGTGTATTCATAAGGTATTAGTGGTATATCCTTGAAGGTATTAGTGATATACTCAAAATGTATTAGTTGCATATTCATAAGGTATTACGTGTATGACTGAAATATATATTTTAGTAAAGATATTATTCAAAGTATTATTTGTTACATGTTAAGGTATTAATCATATTGTTTAAAGCTATTACAATAAGTGTTTGGGAGCATGGTGACCCGGGATACACAAAACCCACTCTTTGCCTTTTATTTGGATAAATTTGTGAATAGAATCTCCAACACGTCAACATTTTCTATACAAGACATGCATGAAACTACAAAAATTAGCAAAATACATTAAAACTAAGACAATCTATTCACCATCTTGAAAAGGATATGAAAAGTATAGAAAGACAAATTCTATAGTGTACCAGGTATATGGATATAAATTGGCGCAACGATGATCCGATCCGGATCTATGCATCTGGATTTTCCATTTTTTTCGTTTCAAATTATTATCTTTATATTATAAGGATGTGACTCTTGTTGTTGACATCAGAGTGACATATGAGTTATCTTGTAATTACTTTTATTAGAATGCAAAGTAACTACAATGGTGGCTACGATAACAAGAATCACACTTGTAATATACTGAGCTCAACTTTGGAACACTTGAACTCCTGAAGACACCGCTTTACACTCAACACAGAAGTGAGGACCTAATGGCCACTATTTATAGCTAATTATAGAATAATTTAGATATAATATTTCTTCTATGGAAGACTAAAAACCACTGATTTGTTATCTACAAAATTAGCATAATTAATTGAGTAGGTCTTATATAAGACCGTCTCACAAATCTTTTTTCGTGAGACGGGTCAACCCACAACCCACACTTAGCAATTCATATGAAAATTTATGGATATGAGTTCACTTTATGGGTAATAAGGATACGTCTCATGGAAACTATCCGTGAGACCGTCTCATATGAGTTTTTGTGTAATTAATTAAGCACCTTGGGTTTCCTTAAAAAAATTAAAAATTAAGCACCCTGGGATTTTATTTTAATGATTCTGGATAATTCCAAGTCAATCGGTGGTGACTTCTCAATATTTTTGTTATATAATTGTGACCTTTATATATAAATTCTATGACTTTTATGTTCAGTAACTTAAGAAAAAATGAAGGTTTTTAGATTTTCTTGCTTCAGGTTGAGACCTTTATGTGGTATTGTTGTGATCATGATGTTGTATTATTGTGATTTTTATGTACAAATATTATTACCTTTATGATCCATAACTTGAAAAAAAGATGAAAAGTATAGCTATCATTACCTTTATGTACAAATATCAGCGCATTTTTAAGATGAATATACATTTATGTGATATTATGCATACCTTTATATGATATTAGTTGCACCTTAATATATGACATAAATGTGCAACTAATATTTCATAAAAGTGCAGCTAATATCATATAAAGATGCAACTGATATCACATAAATGTGCAACTAATATTTCATAAAAGTGTAGCTAATATCACATAAAAGTTATGCTAAAATTCTTCAATTTTTTTCTAAGTTAGAGTATATAAATGTCACCACATCTATACATAAAGATCACACTTATATAACATAAAAATCATACCCATATAGCATAAAAATAACAGCCTGAAACGAAAAAAAATTAAAAAAAAGTGTACGGATCCGGATCAACCCGATTCGAATTGTATGTATACCTGGTGCACAGGAAACCAACTCTTATAGAAAAAAGAGAAGTGTTAGGATCAAATAATTAGAATAATAATGGAAGTATATGACGAAATATTTCTTCTTCTTTTTTCCCATATACTTCATTTTATAAACTCCATCATATTTAACGATTAAATACACCTTTTGCTTAATAAATAGAAAGAAAAGGTAGCAAAAAAGGGGGAAAAAAAGAAAAAAGAGAAAATAAAACATAAAAAATACTCTCAATAATAATATGCAGATTTTCAGCCTAACACTTATTTGAAAGTCAAGATTTTATGATGTCATTGTTTTTCACTTCATTAATTCTTTTAGGTAAGAGTATGTTAGTTAATAGTTGCTTTAATAATGTATTTGTGGACTCTTTCTGACTTGCATTCACAAATATAAGTATTCAAAATTATACTCAATTTAGATTATTTATTCAGGAAGTTGTAGACATCTCAATTTATTTTTCTCAAAATAGTAAGAACATATTTTAAACAATATCGTCTTGTACTTGGCTTATTTATTTGCACATCCTTAATTTCAGTCTAGTGGATCAAATTTATCATTTTCCCTAAAATCGTATAGAAATATGCCATTATATGAGAGCTCATTTTCATGTACCATATGAACTAAAGTACACACTATTATTTTAGATAATTTTGTAGACTTTATTTCAGAAGACACACCCAAAAAAATAGAGAAAAAAGAAAGCCATTGTAAAATGCGTAATTATCTTTATATATCTTATTCACATACAATATATTAGTGCAACATCCGGTAAATAATATTAAGTTGAAGTTGAAGGAACGAAAGACCAAAATTAATAAACCGAGAAAGTTATGGTCTTACAACTACGACATAATGAGTTTATCGAGCATAGAGATTCCAATGGAATAAAATGACCACAGTGATTTAAAAGACAGAGATGTATACCATATATATAAACTCAACTTTTTACAACAGTAATATATAATATTTGTCATGTTTGCAAATATACTCTCTATTTAATATACTCTATTAAAAAGAAAATGAAATGAATTATATTATAAGGAAATTGTAAAGAGGGATTAGAGAAAGCATAGAAGAGTGGTCAATAAAAATAAAGAGGAATTATTGTGTGTAATTCATCACACGCTTACGCGTATTCTACTATTCTAACTCTCCACGCTTTCAACACCTTTAAATATTTTGCTAACACTTATATTAATTAATCTCTTCAAAGCGTACAATATTATGTTATTAATGCTATTTAACTTGCTATATTCTTGTTACTCAAAAATATTAATTAACTCAGCATGAGTTAATATCGAGGAATATCTCAGTTGTCCACCTACATTATTCTTAATTTTTAGTATTTTATAGTATATAAATATCTAGAATCCAATTTGGATATATGAGTTAGATCGATTTAAGTTGTATGGACTCTAAATTCATGTAACCGATGCTCATTAAACTTGTATTAATCTAGATGATTTTAGCAAGGGTCGTTGAGATAGAGAAATGTTCATTTGAACTTATTATTTGTATTTAATTTAGTTGTGTATTTTATCTTTTGCATGCTAGTATGACAATATAAATTTTTCAAGAGTAAGTCTCCTGTGAATTAGTGAGATCCATGCACCCGGATCGGATCCGGGTCAGGGGACCCGCTTATCTCTTTTATTTAATTTTTTTTTCGCGAATGGTGTTTGAAATTTTGCACCTACCAATAGGTTATATTAGACATATATTGATGTTATGTTAGACATACCTTTAAGTTATGTTAAACCTACCTTTCTGCCCAGATTTCATGTCTTTTCTTTTTTTGCGCTTGATTTTTGATATTTGGCACCTATCACTACGTTATGTTAAACCTATATTTACGTTATGTTAGACCTATCTTTATGTTATGTTAAGCTTACCATTCTGCCCAACTTTCATACTTTAAACTTAAAAAAAAAAAAACCCTAGGTTTGACACATGTACCATTATGTTGTATTAGACATACATTTATGTATAGTTAGACATACATTTGTGTTATGTTAGACCTACCTATAAGTCTAACATAACACAAATGTATGTCTAACTATACATAAATGTATGTTTATGGAGCAAATTTGGATGAGTTTCAGAGCGAGTTTCAGGCGGGTAAGGGCGAGTGTAGGCGCGTGAAACGCACATGGGAGCGCTTTTTTTGGTATTTTGACCAGATCAACCCTGGTGCAAGAATTTAGATTTGTGCAACCGACTCATATAAGTTTTTACCATTTTCCAAATATAACTTTACAAAAAACATGAAAATTTATGAAAGAGGACATATCATCCAAATATAACACAGGGTCCTTTTGTAGTACACCGGGTGTATTAATACACCAGACTCTCCATCATTTTCAATCATTAGATCTAAGATAATAGTTGACTTTGACTTTAATGATCTCAAATCTGATGGCTGAAAATGAGTGGAGAGTTTGGTGTATTAATACACCTCGTGTACTATAGAATTACTCTATAACACAATCTGCCCTTGACTTAAGCATCTTCAGTATTGTGTTAAAAATATTTAAATTTGATATTTTTCTTCTACAACGCATGGTGAAGATTTATAATATTTCCTTTTTCTTTTCTTTTTCATTTTTTAAATTCACTTTTTTTTTTTTTTTTGCAATGTAATTTTCGTTATTTTCATTCTTTTTTCATAGTAAATAAGGCTTATTATGAAATATTCATTTGTAGTGCAATAATGAATACTACAGACACTTAAAATCATTGACAAAATATACATTAAAATAATGTAAAATATATAATAACATACCGTACAATATTAAAGATGTGCTCGTAAACATATGTGATCTTAATATTTTATTTTTCAAGGTTCTTGTCAAGAATTAAAATACTCACATGAGTTATTGTGCTCATGTTTGTTGGTCGCTTAGTATGAGGCACAACACTAGCTATCAATTATACTAACACTAGCTATCAATTGTTATCCATTAAACGTATATAGATCCGTGCAACCGATGTATAAAAGTATTTGTGGATAAAAAATTATACCATATATGTTTAATGGATAACAATTGATAGGATTCGTGCAATCGAGTCGACCCACCCACGCGTCCCAAATATGCGCTCCCACGCGCCTGAGTGAATGCACTCAAATCCATTCAAATTCGCTCGTTAAGGATATCTTTAGGTTATGTTAAGCATACCTTTGAAATCTTGATTCCAGGTTACATACCACGTTATATTAAGGATACGTTAGGTGATGTTAAGAATATCTTTAGGTGATGTTAACAATACCTTTGAAATCCTAATTCCAGGTTACATACATTTACGTTATGTTAAGGATACCTTTAGGTGATGTTAGAGATACATTTATGTGATGTTAACAATACCTTTAAAATTCTGATTTGATACCCTTAGAATTCGCTCCAGGTCACATACTTTTACGTTATATTAAGGATACCTTTAGGTTGTGTTAGAGATACCTTTAGGTTATGTTAGAGATACCTTTGTGTACAAAATGTGTAACACAACTATGTTATGGATAAAGTATAATATAACATAAAGGTATCCCTAACATAACCTAAAAGTATGTCTAACGTAACGTAAATGTATGAAATCTAGGTATAAAGGTATCATTAACATAACCTAAATGTATCCCTAACATTACCTAAAGTATCGTAAACATAAAGTAAAGGTCATGACCAAAATTTCAAAAAAGTAGCGCTAAAAAAAATAAATGGAAATGCGAGTTGCATAGCTCGAATCCGACCCGGTTGCATAGATCTAAATGCACATGAGAATTACTCTTTTTTATCATGGTATTATTTTCAACCTTATCTTTACGCCTGCTAAATACAATATGAGTTGGTCAGATATAATTTACGTAAGATAGATCTTCATTGCATATAAACAGGACATGAATTATAGGGTATAAATTATAATTAATTTAACATATTTCATATAATTAGATTCATGAGACGATATTATATGCGAGACTTGTAGATATTCAGTAAAGTTTCGCATCTTAACAATTATATATATAGAATTTTGTTGGGCTGGTGGGCTCTAACGATACCAATATCAAAGTGTAATGAAAATAAATTTACGCATCCTCTTATGAATTATAATTTTTGGGCTTCAGGTACATTCCTACAAAACAGTTGTCCAATTACCATAATAATTATTTATTTGATGAGTAATCAGGAAAATAATGGATTTATAATTATGTAATAACAAAGAGATATTAAGCGAAGAAAAAAACATTCTCAAACCACACAAATAATTTCATGTTTAATGATATTCGATTTTCTACTTCATAAACTCACTAGATTAGGATAAATCTTTCGGGTCATTCTGTAGTACACCCGGTGTATTAACTCTCCATCATTTTTAGTCATTAGATTTGAGACCATAGTTGACTTTGACCTTAATGATCTTAGATCTGATGGTTGAAAATGAGTAGAGAGTCTGGTGTATTAATACACCTGGTGTCCTATAGAACTACCCAAATCTTTCCCTATTTTCACGAGCAGCATCTATATATAATAATTACAAAAATTATATTGAGGAGCTATATTGATATTTAGTTGGTTATGTACAAAAGTGTGATGGGTTTTTAAGAGAGATGGTGAGATTGGAGATAGGAATAAGATGTGGAGGCTTTTTTAAGCTACTAAGTTTGGGCCTAGCCCAATTCATACTACACGTATCCATTTATCATTGAGATATAATACCCAAATGGGTAAAAGCCTGTTTATGTATATAAACCCCACAGCCCATTATCGGCAACCAAACTCAAAGGAGGCCTTACTATATATGCCTTAACTGACTCGGCGGCCCAATAATTAAACACTGAGTAGTGATTAGTATGTTCAAATATAAAGTAGGGTGGCAATTTCGCAACGAATAAGTCTTGTGTGAGACCATGTTCACGGGTCATTTTATTTAAAGCGAATCACTCATAACCCATATTTCACACTATCACATATAAATTTGTGGAAATAGGTTAGATTAATTGGTAAAAAGAATCCGTCTCATGGAAATTATCCGTGAGATCGTCTCACACAAGTTTTTGTATTTCTAATGTGTTCAGTCTCTGATTTGTTATCATGTATCTTTATTTGATTATATAAAGTAGGGCGCACCTGTTGTATTAGGGTCGCATTCCAATTTCAATAATTGGATGACATTTTTCTATTTGCAACTCATTTTATCGGTTAAGTAATAAAATCGAACTAATTGTTCCACAGTTTCAGTCAATCATGTCTATCTATCAAGACAGGTTGAAAGGGAGGATCAGTTAGAAAAATCTCAACCAAACCCAGTCCGTTTGGGCCACGGGCTATATATGTCAAGGCATTTCAACCACATGTTCCTACCTTTAAACCAATCAATTAAAACATGAAATTCAAGACAACATAAAGGAGTGTAAACGAACAAAGCATTCGACACACTACTCGTGATAGAGCTCGATTAATGTTCATTTATTAGTCTTAACAAACATAAACAAATAAAAAAACTTGTTCGGTTATGTTCATGAACATGTTCGAGAATATGTTCTTTAGTGTTTGTTTAATAGTCATTTATTATTAATTCATTATTTATTAGTTAGACACATTTTTACTTATTTATTTAATATTAAGTTAGGGTTATTTTGATTTTTATGTATTTTAATATAACTCATTTATATTTAATTGTATTATAATACTCATTTATTTAATTTTTACAAAAACATTTTAAGTTTTTCATTGTAAAATTTAATAAACATGTTCACGAACAGTTCGTTAACGTTCGTGAACACGTTCGATTATTAAGTAAACGAACATGAACACTCCAGTAAGATAAATAAACGAACATGAACAACTTCATATTAGTTCAAGCTCGGCTCGTTTACACCCTGTAATGAAATGGATGGTTTATCACTACCTTAAGTCTTTATCACTAGCAGAAGCTGAAGTTTTGATTGGTTGGAGGAAAGAGCTTGCACTGAATATGGTGCGAAGAGATTAGTTTCCTACTCCCATGAGCCTTGTAGTTAAGGTGGTATCTTAACTTTATAAAATGTGTAGATTGTGTGATGACCAGTGTTCGAATTTGAGAATGAGACTTTCTCCAATCATTGGACTCAAATTTGGACTCAAATCTCAGTTTTTCCTACCAAATTTGCCACCATCTCCAATCTTTAATCTCAAATTGGAATATTCTCTTACAATATTCTTAATTTTTATTTTTAAATTTTTTAATATCTAATATTTGTTTTTTAATTCATAAAAAATTAACTTAATTGATTTTAATTACAAAAAAATATTTATAAACTATAAATCTTATTAAAAATACCAAAATTATATTATAAAATTCATCCCAAATACATATTAATATACTAAAGAAAATATCTAGTCATACAACACAAATATTACTTTCTTTGTAATTTGCATTAATTAAATATTGTATGATATCGTATTATATTTCTACTAGTTATAATTCGCGCTTATATTTAGTATAAAATATAATGCAATGCTTATATAATGTAAGAAAAATTAAATTACGTAATGATTGTTTTAACATTCATAATTAGACTATTTTCCGAAAATATTCAATTAAGATATTTCAAAGTTCGTAATGATCATCTACATAGTAAAATATTATACAATATATGTGTATTAGTGAAGTAAGTGGAAATTATTAATAAAAAAATCAACAACAAAAAAAATACAATGTGTGTTCTGAGTAAAGTGACAAATTTGTCACTTACTATTCACAATGGCAAATTTGAATCCAAGTTAGCGGCTGTATTGAACTAAAATTTTCCTTTATTTTTGAGTTTGAGTTCAAGTTTGCCTCCTGCGTTGGAGTTGCTTTGAAAAAGAAATATATTAAGATATAAGCACGTTATATAATTAATGACATCGATGTATGATTTTTTTTTCTTTCTTTCTTTTTTTTTTTTTTTGAAATAATAAGGCGAATTTTTTCTTTTAACATTAATTAAGATAAATCCGAAAAGATATATATAGAATTATCCATCATAGAATCATGGTGACGTGTGAGCCTCGTAGATGTTTAACACTACAAACCATAAAGATTAAAATGGGCTAAAACTTATGATATTGACTTGGTTTTCTATTGTTTAAGTTGAGATGTGACAATCATGAAGATGTTGTTTGAAAGATGCGTGCAGTTATAATTAGCTGTTAAATTATACTTCACTTAATCAGAATAAATCATAATCATCATGTATAATCATAGTACTGGATATTAATGGAGGTTAGTCAAAGACAAATTTGTAGAATATTGGTGAAGGGTCATAAAAATCATTGTTTTACATGTGGTTCAAAATGGATTATAAGTCCAATCCCAAAAGTCACAAAATAAAAAATAAAAAATTATCTTGTAGAGACTCATAAAATTTAACATTTATTTAATTGTAAGGAAATTAAGTTACATGAATAATGCCCCTATATATGTATATGAAGTTATGAACAGAAAAGGTTGTATTGGACGCGAGGCAAAATCAAACTTTTAAGATATTACTTATATATTATCTTTATTGAAAAATATTATATTATACTCCCTCCGTCCCACTTAAAACTGTCTACTTTGACCGGCACGGATCCTAAGAAAATACAGTTGACTTGAATTGGAGAGAGAAAGTTTATGTTTTTATCACTTTAATTAGACAATTGATTAGTATGTTAATTGTAAAAGCAGGTAAATGAATATAAAATTAAAAAAATCGATAATGCAATGTTGGAGAAATAAAGCTGCCCTACTTAATATTTTAAGATGGGAAAACTTCCCATCAAATCATAAAAATTTATAGCATAGGTTATTTACAGAAAAGGGACAAAATTCCCACCAAATCACCCACCAAATCATCATAAATTCAAATCCTATTGTTCTATAAATGAACATTCTAGATCACACAAGAGGTAAATGGAGGGTCGATTAGGGTTGGGGGTATTGGGTGGGGTAGATTAGGCTATTGTAATTAGGGTTAGGGTTTTAATTTAGGATTTAATTAGAGTTTTAATTAAGAATCATTAATGGCATTTTTGTAAATCTGTTGAAATTTAAGAGTAATTTCGTAAAATTTTCTTTGCCATTTTGGAACTGACAAATTAGATTGGGACAAACGAAAATGGCAAGTAGACAGTTTTAAGTGGGACGGAGGGAGTATATTATATTCTTTGTGGTGGACTTTTTTGGCCTCGTTGTGAACAAATATAATTATCCCATCTGACATTTTTATATAAATTTATTGTACACTCATATATCTATAATATTCCCAGAAAAATTGATCTGTACATAACATAAAATTAGACTAACGAAATACTATAAACAATGATAAGGAAATATGTTAGTTAAAATAAAATGATATTTAAAGCACAAACAAAACCATACGAGAAAAGGAATTATTGTAGGTCTTTAACTTTATGCATATGAATAAATTTCAGTACCTGAATTCTTAAAAATAAAAATTGAAATGATATAGGGATTTAGTTTGAACTAGAGAAATAATTGACAAAGATTATTAAGTGGTAAGTAGATAATCAATAATTTTATATCAGATAACATGAGTATATTCCATGATATAGAAACTCAACATATTTACAAAGCGTAGGTCTTATGTGAGACCGTCTCATGGCGTGAGACGGATCAACCCATAACCCATCCTTAACAATTCATATTGAAATATGTGCAAATAGATTCAACACATGGATAATAAGGATCCATCTCATGGAAACTATCTGTAAGACCGTCTCACATGAGTTTTTGTGATTTAGAAACTCGATGATTTTAAGGTTGACTTTTTTTTTTTTTTTTCAAAAAAATTCACTAGCTTATATGATTTTTAATTCACAAAATAATTATTCTTTATCAGTTGCTATTGGCCCTCACATATGACAAATCGATGGTTGTAAAATTCCAATGATTTGATTCAGAGATGGAAAATTCCTGAAAATCAGCTCATCCAAAATAAAACAGATAATTGTGAAATACCAAAAAAATCCAAAAAATATTAGAGTCCATTTGGATTTGAGGAGGAATTTGAAATCCATGTTAGTAAATTCACCGGCAGTGTTTGGATGGATGTAGATTTGAAATCCATGAATTTCATTTTGAGCTAATTTTGGAGTCATTTTGGTGAATTACAAATCCACTATAACTTGAATGGATTTGAAATCGTGGATTTCAAACTATGCATTTCGAATCATTTTATCCAAACAAAACCTTAGAATAAATAAAACGAACATGAACACACTTTTTTAAAATAATCAAACAAATTCGAATTGACCACGTTTCATCATTGTCTTGAGCCTTGTGGCACACACTCGTTATTTAGCACCTACGATTCCCACCACGTGCTTCAATTTTGAACTACTAATCTAATTATATCACTTGTTCGGATTATAAATGAACACAATTTTTTTTTTTTTCGTTTTTCTAACAACAGAATAATAAAATTTGGATTTTCGGATTCAGTGGATTGGAATTCTAATTGAAGTAAAAAAGGAATTAATATGATTATAATTCCCATAATTAATTACTAACACGACTAGATTAATTTGTTTGACAATCTCGAGAGGGACATCTGTCCCTGGCTAACTACTGCTAAATTCTATTGTTTGTTAATCGTGTTTAATTTCAACAACTGCATTCTTTATTTATTGCATTTAATTTGCTTTTTCTCGGTCAAATTTAATTTAATTTGTAGCTGCAACAACTAGATCCCTTATTTATATTTTCAATTTATGACGAACTACTAATTTAGTCGTAATTATTTTTATTCCTTTTAATGTGGAGAGATGAAGAATTATCCATATGATTGTAGGTCACTCAGTCGAATAAGATGTCATCGCTGAATACGTTAAAGTGATAGACAACTGTGTTGTACGTGCGTTGTCATGATATTTCTCCTTAAATCACCACAATCTTACCACTTAGCTATGCTCGAGAGCAAATTATTTTTACTCTTGACGTGATTTGAAGTGGGGAATGCAATTTGAAGTTGAGCCAGGCTGGATCAAGTTCGAATAGTGTTTATGAGATAAAAGAGTTTTGATATTTTATACAATTTAGGTTTTGAATTGTTTTTTTTTTTTTTTCCCTTTCAGGTTTTAAATTGAACATTAACTTATTTTTCAGGTTTCATCAATATGAAATCTATATATAATTCATTAAAATCTATTTATCATCTTTCTATTTTCATCTCAAAATAAAAACTATATATTAAATTCTCAGTTGGGAAGAAAAAAACACTACGTACGTTTTGTTAAAGTTGGGGGACGTCCGACACAATCCCACACCATGAAGTGGTGTTTTGAGGGTGTCAAAACACCACGTACGTTTTGTTAAAGTCCGGGGAGTCCGACACCGTCCCACACCATGAAGGGTGTCATAAATGGGGAAAGTCTTAGTCACCAAGTGATCATTCATCTTAAAATCAATTGGTGATAGGCTTACAAGAGACTATCTCTTTAAGTATTTTATTAATATGAGACAACTCACGTATTATCATTTATCAATTAAATTGGATTATTCCAACACGTCTAATATCGTATTGAATTAAATTTTTAGTATATATTTTCATTTACAAATCAAATTTCCCGACTATCGAGTAGACACAATCCACGAGTATTCATAAGTCATAATCCATGTTTTCTTTCTTCTTTTCTTAAAAAGGATTAACGGGTTTCACTCATAGCCTCCACAATGACATAGACCTAACAATTAACATCCATACCTAAATAGAAAATGTCTTTTACCATTAAATTATTGTGTTTTGTCACCACTGTATATGTCGTTAACACTGATGTAATGAAAATTAAGATATAATTTATTAATTTAAATTTGAAGAATTGTCAAATTTAATTTAATATATAAATCCATATATTATATCGTATTCATTAATTAATTCAGCCGTAAGATTTGTACTATTGATATAATATTACTCAACTTAGGTTTTATTTTATTCTTTATCATCTCACCTAGCTCAAATCTAAACTGTGAAAATAACTAAATGTAATATAGGTAATAGATAGATTTTTATAGGGTTCGGTTAAAAATCCCCGGACTAATCTATATATATATATAGGTACTACCTAACCCATACAATTAAAGGGCATAGATTTGGCTAAAATCATTTCATTAATCTCATTTTGTGATTTCGTGAAATGCGTTAGGCTGAGCCGAAGATATGAAATTATATAATATTTTTGTGTGTTTTATCAAATGAGTAAGTCTCATGTGTATTAGGTGCATGAATCTTAAATCCATACAACAGGGTCAGATCTGGGTTACCCAACCAGCTTTTTTTTTTTTTTTTTGCCCTACCTTTTTTAAATTTTGGTCATAACTTTTACTTATGTTAATGATACTTTATGTAATGTTTAAGGATACCTTTAGGTTATGTTAAGGATACATTTATGCCAAGATTTTATACATTTACGTTACGTTAGACATACTTTTAGGTTATGTTAAGGATACTTTTAGGTAATGTTTAGGGATACCTTTACGTTATGTTAAAGATACCTTTATGCCCAGATTTCATACATTTATGTTACGTCGGACATACTTTTAGGTTATGTTAATAATACTTTTATGTTATGTTAGAGATATCTTATCCATAACATAGTTGTGTTACACATTTTGTACACAGATATCTCTAACATAACATAAAAGTATCATTAACATAACCTAAATGTATCCTTAATATAATGTAAAGGTATGTGACCTAGAGCGAATTCTAAAGGTATCAAATCAGGATTTCAAAGGAATTTAGAATCACGATTTCAAAGGTATCTTTAACATCACCTAAATGTATGTTTAACATAACCTAAATGTATACTTAACATAACCAAAATGTATTATTAACATAACGTGGTATGTAACCTGAAATCAGGATTTCAAAGGTATCCTTAACATAACTAAAAGATCTACTTAACATAACTAAAATGTATTCTTATCAAACAAATTTGAGTGGATTTGAGCGCATTCACTCAGGAGAGTGGGAGCGCATGAGGGCACGTGGGACGCGCATGGGAGCGCGTACACCCGCGGGTCGGGTCGGGATCCATGCACCTGATGCACAAAAGTTTTTGTGTTATCAAAATATGTCATGTATTAAATAATATTTGTATTATATAAAACGTTGTGAATTGAGATGAATTATAAGAAAATTTGTTATATTTTTATGTGCATGATGTTATACTTTTGCACCATAAGATACACGACCTGAATTGGATTGAGCCAGGTCACTCAAAAGCGTGCAGATTCTAGGCTGTCTAGACACTCTTCTCTTTCGTGCAATATGTAATATTTTTGTGTATATTAGGTAATATCTTTTCATAATTTCTTATTGAGCTGGTCTCTTGTAAGATCGTTTCAGAGATAAAATCACATTTGGTCCCATAACTATTGTCTTTTTTACAATTAGTTCCACAACTATTTATTTTTTTAATTTGGTCCCATAATTTAAATAATTGCTCTATTTTGATCCCAACATCGTCAAAAATTTCAAATTTGGCCAGAAAATAGTCATATGACATCCAATTTGGGGATTTCCAATGAAAAATAATGACATGACATGAGATGTGATGATTATTGTATTGGTCCAAACATTAAAAAAAAAATTCTAAAAAAATGTCATCTTTATTAAATGCGTAATTATTTTTCGCCGGAAACTTCCAAAATGGATGTCACGTGACAATTTTCCGGTTAAATTTGAAATTTTCAGGGACATTGGGACCAAAATCGAGCAATTATTCAAGTTACGGGACTAAATTAAAAAAGTAAATAGTTGTGGGACCAATTATGGAAAAGACTATAGTTATGAGACCAAATGTGATTTTATGCCATCGTTTCACGTGCGACGGGTTTCAAGTATGTCTTTTATAGGTGTAAATATGTGTTTTTTAACTATGTTTTTCACATATATTTCAAGTGTGTCTTTTACAATTATGAATATGTCTATTTTTACTATATATAAGTCAACCGTCACACGGATTGCACATGACATTTTGTGTTTCAATATTTCATAATTTCAGGAAATTTCATCATTACACATCATTCATAAACATATAAAATATTATCCACAATATACATTTTCAAATACACAATAATAAAAGGCTGGAAACGTTGATCATGAGTACATTAATCTTCAAACTAAAATCGATAAGGGTTTATTATAATGAGAATTGCCAACAAAATCATGAGTTTGAGTAGAAAAGCTTGAAGAGTCTGACACATTCTATATCTGTGTATGTATATATATATATATAACCAATTTCTCGATTAAAAATTAAAATAAAATCCAAGCTGATCTAATTTAATAATGTATAATATATCAATTCATCAAACAAAATCGAACCCTTCATCATGCAATCGTTTCCGTTCATGGTATGATCACATGTGTTCTTGGGCTAATCAAAAAAATATATATATATATATATCATGATTCATGCCTGCAGATAATAATTTTAAAGAAACCTGTGATATAACTAAATAAAATAAAGTGGAAATACCTCCGTTTACTCATTTTCGTATGTCAAGAAACTGATTTACCCATTTTTTAAAAAATGTACTTTTTTACCCAGTTTTTGGACGAAATATCAATAATGCCCTCAACTTAAGTTTATATTTACATAAAGTGGAAATACCTCTGATATTATATCAGCATATTGTGAACACGATATCAGCATATCAGCATATCATGAACACGATATCAGCATATCGTGAACACAACATCAGTATATCAGCATATCATGAACACGATATCAGCATATCGTGAACACAATATCAGCATATTGTGAACACGATATCAGCATATCATGAACACGATATCAGCATATCGTGAACACAATATCAGCATATTGTGAACACGATATCAGAATATCAGCATATCATGAACACGATATCAGCATATCGTGAACACAATATCAGTATATTGTGAACACGATATCAGCATATCATGAACATGATATCAGCATATCGTGAACACAATATTATATTTTGTGTTCATAATATGTTGAACCTTATCTGAAAGGTAGACGCGAGTCGAGTTTCCTGGACGCGAGTAGAGTTTCTGGACACGAGTAGAGTCTCTTAGATTCTTTTCTTATGTAAATATAACTAAAATTAAGGGTATTATGGAGATTTCACTTTAAAAATTGGGTTAAAAAGTTATTTTTTTAAAAAAGGGTAAAAAAGTTTCTTGGTTTATGAAAATGGGTATTTTGGAAATCCTCCCTAAAATAAATTATGTTTGATAAATGTACTATATGCTATTAATCGTGCTTCCAAATTTAGTTGAATATGTTTAGCCCCTCATTAATTAGTGCAGAGAATCCATCATTATCCATCTTTTAAAATAAATGCAACTTGTCATATTTTTATATTCAAATAATGTAAAGTTGATATAAGCCCTATTAGCCATAAATAAAAAATTATAAACATATACTCTATATATATGTGTGTGTGTGTGTTGGCAGATAGATCCTGTCACATTGTGGACCTGAGCAGATCAAATTGGTCACGGCGCCGTAATGGGCTCAACTCCAATTCCAACTTGCTTCTTTCTTAATCGCATCTTCTACTTGTGTGTTTGTAACTAATAGCAATTAAGCAGTACTAATTAATTAAGCAGATCGATAATAAGTATATATATCATTTGATTAATTTTGCTTATAGTGTTGAGGTTGACGCATACACATACGTGGTATATTACATACTATTCGAAACACATGTTAACCACTTTATCTTTAAGATCGAGTAGAAAGATGTACAGAAAAAAGACACATATTTATTTCAACATATATATAGATATATACAATATTGATCACAGACCACACAAAGATATATCACACATATTTCACGTTCTATTAATTCTCTTCACCTCTACTTCTAGAATCTTACATCTTTAACTCCCAACTGCTCTAAAATAACCCCCCAGTATACTTCATTATAAACATTTGATCTTCCACTTTCACAATATCCATCAACAACTATTGGCTAGGATATATATATATAGATCAAGATTAGTTATAATATATCTCACGTACAGATATGGAGTCTTGGCCGGAGCCTATTGTCCGAGTCCAATCCTTGTCGGAAAGTGGGATCACCTCGATCCCGGAAAAGTATGTGAAGCCCCCCGAGGCAAGGCCTTCTTTCAAAACCTCCACAAGTAGTGCAGTCGACATACCCTTAATCGACCTTAGTGGGTTAGATGATGAGAGCCTCCGAGAGGTGACCCTGGGTCAGGTCTCGGAGGCGTGTCGCAAATGGGGGTTCTTCCAGGTTGTGAACCACGGGGTCCGGGCCGAGCTGATGGACCGGGCCCGGGAGGTGTGGCGGGAATTCTTCCACCAGCCCATGGAGGTTAAGCAGGGCTACGCCAACTCACCCAAGACCTATGAAGGCTATGGCAGCAGATTGGGTGTGGAAAAAGGTGCCATTCTTGATTGGAGTGATTATTACTATCTTCACTATTTGCCTTGCAGCTTGAGGGATTTGGACAAGTGGCCTTCACTTCCTAATGATCTCAGGTATTGTGCGCTTTCTTATGCTTTCCTACCTCGGATATTGCTACACTACTTTTCGTTTTGGTGTTCGAATCGAAACTGTCTTGTCCCCACGTGACTGTGATTCACACGTGAGGGTTCCTTCTTTAAGATTTTACCATGTTCGATTCTCATATATTCCCTCCGTCCTGTTTATCTTTGTCTACTTTCCGTTCTTGGACGTTCCAGCTAGCTTTGTCAGCCCAAAAATGGTAACAAAAAAATTACGACCTTACCTCTCAATTTCTTTCATTTTACTTACTTTACACTCAAAAAACACACATTAATTATAAAACTGCCACTCAAAAACATTAAAATAACACATCACATCAATGTCAACAGTTTTTTCTTAGAATTCGTGCCGGTCAAAGGTGGCAAAGATAACCGGGACTGGAGGCAGTATATGTTCATGAGGTTTTAGATAAGGTTTTGGTTTTGTTATGCTAGCTAGCTTGTTGATACAATATGGATAACGTTTTGATTATTTTCTTAAGATTGAAGAGAGTCAACAAGGAAATGAATTTATCACATGTTTAATTCGAATCTAGTGTGTGTTGTTTAAAGTACTCCATCCACTATTCAACCAGTGGTTCTTGGATGGCCACCTTCCAATTTTGTTCAAGTGGGCCCTCATTTCTGAAAACAAATCAATTCATTTTAATGAGGGCATATACCACTGACAACATGTGTTATGACTGCATAATATGAAAGTAACATGTCTATAGTTGTAGTTGAATATTTCTAGAAACAAATGATACATATGAATAACTCTCATTAATTAGGTATTTTGTTTTTTCAAATTGAAAAGATGATTGGGAAATAATAAATGAAGGTTAATTTGATGTGTAGGGAAGTGATTTGTGAATACTCTAGAGAAATAGTGAGGCTTGGTGGGGTTTTACTTAAAGCCTTATCAATAAATCTTGGATTAAGAGAAGAATTTTTACAAGATGCAGTTTGGAGGGAAGGATATCGGAGCATGTTTACGGGTCAATTTTTACCCGAAATGTCCAGAACCGGATCTAACCCTAGGCCTCTCATCACATTCGGATCCGGGTGGAATGACCATTCTCTTGCCGGATCAGTATGTTCCGGGCCTCCAAGTTCGTCGAGACGACGGTTGGATAACTGTCAAACCACATCCACATGCATTCATAGTCAACATTGGTGATCAAATTCAGGTGCCTTTTTCATTCCTCTTTTATTCTTCCACATATAACACCAATTTTATAAAATAAAATGCTATTATTTACATTGAATAAAC
Organism: Scutellaria baicalensis; assembly: GCA_005771605.1. Lineage (NCBI taxonomy): Eukaryota > Viridiplantae > Streptophyta > Magnoliopsida > Lamiales > Lamiaceae > Scutellaria > Scutellaria baicalensis. Next base: position 65,496,775 of record CM016721.1, on the reverse strand, counting down.
CTGTAAAATAAATATGATAATAGTATTATTGTTTTCTTGAGGTAGAGAATAGAAAACGAAGAGTAAATAGAAGTAAAAGAGGACCTTCTACATCCTTTAATTGGAATATTAATTATTCCATCAAACTGAAGTGCCATATGAAATCTCTATTTTAGGTTTTTTCTTTTCACATTACTAGTACATTAACATGAAACAAATTACAAATATATATGTATGAATTTATATATCAAATATGACTAGTAAGTGTAACCTTTTTTAAATAAATAAATGGCAGCAAAAACTTTTATGCACCGGTTGCACGGATCTGGGATCCGTGCAACCGGGTCGATCAGTTCACGCGTCCAAAACGCGCTTCCACGCACCCGCACGCGCTCCCACACGCTTGAACACTTGTGGTGAAGCTCACCCAAAATTCGTTCCAATAGACTAACCTTTGTGTATAGTTAAACCAACTTTTGTGTAGGTAGATCTAACTATATACAAAGGTATGTCTAACATATATAAATGTATGTTTAACTATAGACAAAAATATGTCTAACATATACAAATGTATGTCTAAGTATACATAAAAGTATTGTCTATCACAACGTAAATATGTCTAACATAACGTAGTGGTATGTGTCAAAATTCAAAAATCAAGCCAAAAAAAGACAAGACATGAAATTTGGGCAGAATTGGTATGTTTAACATATAACTTAAAGGTATGTCTAACATAACGTAAAGTTATGTCTAACATAACCTATTGGTATGTGATTTTTTTCAAAAATCATGTACGGAAAAAAAAAATAAGATGCGGTCCCCCAACCCGAATTCGACCCAAGTGCATATGCACCTGATTCACAAGAGACCTACTCATAAATGACAGATAAATTATCACAATTCATAAAATAAAAATGAATATACATATATAGATTATAATGTTAAAGCTTTTCAAATTCTTTCATGCATGTGCCTGTGTTTAATAATTAATTGTAATTCAATTATTTGTCCACGAATTCACTAAGCATTAATTCACGGGTCTACGATGTGATCGCCACTTTTTAGTCGGTGGTGCATAAATCAATGCATCAAAATAAACGTGCAGATATTAAAACATTAATGATGGTCAGATTGGTACAACAATACAAGCGTGTTCAAAATTGGAAGTTTGGATTCGAATTAATCTGGGCCACAAGCTCAGTTTAGTTGCTTTTATTTATCCTTTTTTTTTTTTGGCTATCCAATCTAATTTCTTTATGGTGAGTTAATAAAATATGCTGAGGATGGATTGAAATATTTTTATATAATATTGTGTATATATATACACATATATATATTAATATATGACATGATGAATGCATTTTAATTGAATCGCATTGTGTTATATTCTATGTCACATGACATTCACATAACGGAGAAAAAAATTATAAGAATATAGTATATTATAATTAATAACTTGTTTTGTGTGTATATAGTGATACAAAACCCCTATTTCACATTATTAGTGGAAGTAACTATAAAGGCAAAGTAGTATTAATATTTAATTTGCCTTCACCAAAAAATAATATAACTTAACACAAGATAATTGAAGTAAAGTGTTTTTAGGAGACCATTTCAAAACCTTTTTATTAGCAAATCAATACACATAATAATATATATAACACAAATATTACACGACATAGTTTTATTATGGAGTAGTGTCATATAGGTCTCTTCTTAGACACAACATCACATTGTCCATATCTAGATAATTAATTGAATTGATGGAATTTTGAAATTTTCTCCATGTAAATTAATGGTATTAAAAGCTAAGGAAATTAACTTGTACAAATGTAAGTTATAATAATTACTCCGATATGGCAAGTCATGAGATGATTTGTTTAAAAAAAAAAATCATAATGACTAGACTCATTAATGCTGTCGGCAATAAAACAAATGCATATCATATAAATAGAGAAAATCTCAATTTAAAACATTAACTATATTTTATGTAAATAATGACCCCAACTAAATCATATTCACATTTTAACCTAATAACTATAATATTTACCCAAAATAGTCATTGATTTGACATTAAGTGAATAAAAGTCAAATGTCAAAATTTTTTATCAATCTTGTCAGGGAATTGCTGCAGAGACAGAAATTCTTTTTAACTTTTGACTATTTTAGGTATTCTCTTGTAGCATATTTAAGTGCTCCCAGATGAATTATTCGTGACATTTAAAAACCACGAAAATCCACATCCAACTTTTTTTTTTTTTTTTTGTCTGGCATAATTTATAGTATAGGTTTTGCATGTATTAAATTTAACACGAAAACACAAAAATTAATGGTTCAATTGTACACAAAAATGTTGACATAGGGTTACACGAAAATATGTTGAAGGGCTACACGGAAATGATTAAGGTTACACGAAAATGTTGTGTAGAGTTACATGAAAATGTGAAGTTTTAAATATTTAATTTTTCGAATTATTCGAATTATGTGAACAATAAGTTTTAAATATGTGAACAACATGTGAAGTTTTAAATATTTAATTTTTCGAATTATTCATGACATTTAAAAATCACGAAAATCCACATCACTTTTTTTTTTTTTTTTTGGTCTGGCATAATTTATAGTATAGCTTTTGCATGTATTAAATTTAACACAAAAACACCAAAAATTAATGGTTCAATTGTACACAAAAATGTTGACATAGGGTTACACGAAAATGATTAAGGTTACATGAAAATGTTGTGTAGGGTTACACAAAAATGTGAAGTTTTAAATATTTATTTAAAACTTCAACAAAGCAAATATGTGAACAAAAGCAAATATGTGAACAATACAAATTATGTGAACAAAAAGCAAATATGTGAACAATACACATGTGCTTATTCGAATAACCTTTATTCGAACTATTCGAATTATTCGAATTATATTATTCAATGCTTATTTAATGTCTATTTTTTAGGGTTATTCGAAATTATCACTCTTATTTTCAACTAACCCTAAATTTTAGGGTTAGTTGAAAATAAGGGTGATAATTTCGAATAACCCTATTTTTTAAGGGTTATTCGAAAATTATCACTCTTATTTTCAAATAACCCTAAAATAAAAAAATAGGGTTATTCGAAAATAATGGTGATAATTTTCGAATAACCCTATTTTTTAAGGGTTATTCGAAATAATCACTCTTATTTTCGAATAACCCAAAAAAATAGGGTTATTCGAAAATAGGGTGATAATTTTCAAATAACCCTATTTTTTTAGGGTTATTCGAAAATAAGGGTGATAATTTTCGAATAACTCTATTTTTTTAGGGTTATTCGAAAATTATATATAATTTTCGAATAAGAGTAATTTTCGTGTAACCCTACAAGAACATTTTCATGTAACCCTTAACATTTTCGTGTAGACCTACAATCTACATTTATGTGTACAATTGACCACCTAATTTTTGGTATTTTCGTGTCCCATGAAGATAAGATTACATGCAACCCTAATTTTGATCTTAAACAACATACTCTTCGTATACAAATTCAAACCAACTTATATAAATTATGGTTTGGAAGAGAGAGAAAATTGATTTTCAAGACAAGTATTTGAAATGAGAGATACATGAAATCATGTCTATTTGTTGCTACATTTTAGTCAAAAAGTTGGACAAGATTCCTGCCATAATACTGACAAGATTCGCTACAATTTTCAACTTTACTTTATGTCAATCAATGGCTATTTTGGGGATTTCAACTTAACAGTGACTATTTTTATCCCATATTATAGTGATTGGACTATTTTGAGCTATTCACCCTCATAAATATTGTGTACTCTCATTTTTTGTAGTATTTCTAAAATAAAAGGAAAAAAGGGTACAAAAACCGTAGTTTGACGTCTTTAAATTTGGTAATAAATATTTTGTCAGAAAGTGGAGTGGTCGTTTTAAGTTGGTGCATCTCACGTGGAATTAAATCTAAAATGACACTAACGTTTATATTTATAGTGATAAAATATTTTGGACAATTTATGCATGGATTTAGGATTCATATACTAGAGTCGATTCACCCCATGTGTCTCTAACGCATGTTTTCACGTGTCCCAACGTGCTCTCACGTTCACTCACGCGCTTGACGTTTTCACGCGCCCCAAGTGCTTGGTGGGTGCACTCAAACCCACTAAGATTCGCTCCAAACAGTCATACCCTCATGTTATGTTAAAGTTACCTTCATGTTATGTTAGTGTTACCCTCACATGAAGGTAACTCTAACATAACGTGAGGGTCACTCTAACATAACATGAAATTATGATTTAACATTATTTTTTACCTTCGTGTTATGTTAATGTTACGTTCATGTTATGTTAGTGTTACTTTCATGTTATATTAGTGTTACCTTCGTATTATTTTAGTTTAGTGGTTTTAAACTAAGGGTATGAAATCTGGAGATGGGGTCACATTAACATAACGTGAAGGTAACTCTAACATAACGCGAATGTAACACTAACATAACGTAAGAGTAACGACCAAAACACGCGAAAAAAGTAAAGAGGCACGGGTTGGACGGGCCAGCTCAGCCCGCGTGCGGCCAAGTTACACGGATCTCAGATCCATGCAACTGGTGCACGGGAGAGTAGCTCATTTATATTCTATGTTCACACCTTTTATTTTTTCCATTGTCGTGACATGAAATAATATTCTTGCACTGCTGTCTCATAGTGTAAGGACAAATTTGGAAGGGCCAAATATATATAGACTGACTCTCAGGTGCACTTCATGTATAATACGCTTCGTTTTTTATAATTCATACTATATGAATTATAAGAAAAGATTTTAAGAAAAATGGCAGTTTTTTCAAAATTAAAAAATAGAAAAATAAAGTAAAAATATTTCTCAAGGAGTGATTTTTGTATAAATCCGTCTCATATGCGATGGAACAATTCATGGTTGTAATCATGTGGTTATGTCTCAAGACACTTAAAAATTATATTTAAAGTCGGTCGTGTTCTTGGACATAATCGTGCATGAAAACTGTAAAAACGCCGTGCATCGTCGATTGTGTCCTAGAACACGAACATGCGTCATACACACGGTATTGTGGTTGTGACGCACGACATGCAAGACCATGCTCTAAGAAAATAAAAACACTTCCTTATAGTTGAAATCATACATACTTATAACTAGAAAATATAGACACAACGTTGTCTTCCATAATTAATCTATAGTGTCATAAGACACGACCATGCACGATGTCGTCGTCTCCTGAGTTTTTGCCCACTTTTAAGTTTTGACCAAAGAATAGTATAAAATCATGTGTTAACAGGTTCTGAGTAATGCGATTTATAAAAGCGTGGAGCATAGAGTAATCGTGAATTCAGGGAAAGAGCGCATTTCATTGGCCTACTTTTACAACCCAAAGAGTGATTTGGTGATAGAACCAGCTAAGGAACTGTTGAAACCGCAGGAACCAGCACTGTACCCAGCCATGACTTTTGATGAATATAGACTTTACATTAGGACCAAGGGCCCCAAAGGTAAATCACAACTACGACAATCCTCGAGGCCTCCAACATAACCCCTTTTTATTTATTATATATATACAAGAGTAAGTCTTGTGTGAGACCGTCTCACGAATCTTTTTTCGTGAGACGGGTCAACCCATAATTCAGATTTAGCAATTCATTTGAAAGTTTGTGGATATATGTTCAATTCATGGGTAATAAGGATCCGTCTCACAGAAACTATCTGTGAGACCGTCTCACATGAGTTCTTGTGTATATACAATTATTCCTTTCAGTTATTAATAATTATTTGTAATTAATCATATATATTATTAAATTCATTGTATATCTTTTCTCCAATAAATATTTAATTAGAGAGGCATACATTTAAGATATGAAGTAAGATACTATATCTGTTGATTTATTTTTGGTATGGAGTTTTTTTTTTTTTTTTCCCTTTTCTTTTCATCCTTAGAAAACTTTGGATGTAGCTATTTTGTGTGTGAATATTTTTAACTTATATATATTTCTCATCTTATTGTTTATATTTCTCACATCAATATATATATATATATATATATTGTGTCATAAAGTAGTCGGAAATATATATTTTTAAAATAGGATGTATAATCACAGAAAATATACATGTGCAATTTCGGTATATATAATTGGATTTTTCATACATTTGTTTCTTCCCCTGCATCCAAACACTAAATTTTAGACCCTTACTGCTTAATAATGTTATTGTGATATCGAAAGAATTGTCTAAAACCATGTGAAAAGCAAATTTGTCCGTATGTATGAAATTATAATAATAAAATATATATATATATAATTTCATGAGTAGATTTAAAAATGATTTTTTTATGAAAACTAGTGTAGCACAAGACAGAAAATAAAGAACACAAGGAAAAGATGGTCGTATATTAATAATAAATAAGCTACATGACTAAAAACAAATATACTGTTGAAGAGTGACACTTGTGTGTCTCAAAATTAATTATCATATAGTGTTAAATATATGCTCTACAAGCTATCATGTACATACTCTTCAAGTATCACATGCATACTCTTATATACATATGATACATGTAGAGTATGAGTTAGTCTTCAGTGTAATTGGTGCACATACAATTCGGATCAGGTCCGGGTCGACCTGGATCCGCACACTTTTTTTTTGAATTTTATTTTTTCGCTTCAAGTTGTTACCTTTTTGTTATATGCGTGTGACTTTTTTATTATATAAGTATGACCTTTATGTACAAATGTAATAACCTTTATATACTCTAACTTAGAAAAAAAGGAAGAATTTTAACAAAATTTATACATATTTACCTTTATGTAATATTAGCTGCACTTATATTCATCCTAAAAATGCGCTGAATTTTGAAAATTTTCATTTTTTTCAAAGTTATGGATCATAAAGGTCATAATATTTGTACATAAAGGTCACAACAATACAACATAAAGGTCTCAATCTGAAGCGAAAAAACCTGAAAATCTCCATTTTTTCCTAAGTTACTAAACATAAATGTCATAACATTTATATATAAAGGTCACACTTATATAACGTAAATGTCACATCCTAACAACATAAGATAACAGCCTGAAGTGGAAAAAAAAAGGAAAACTCAGGTGCGTGGATTCGAGTCGGATCGTCCCAGTTGCACCAATTCAGATCCGTGCACCTGGTGCAGCAGCAACATTTGTGGTAGAGTATATTTATAACACCAAGAAATATAACACCTATAGAGTATATATATAACACCTGAAGAACATATATATAACACTTAGATTTGTGCTCTTATATTCCAAAGGTATATAAGTTTTTGTCAATATTGAAATGAGGGGAAAAAAACTAAAAATAATTCCTAGGTTTTAATTTGAAAAGCTCTAGAAATGAAACCTGTGCCGATATTTCCCATATTTTTTTCAAGGCCACTAGTTTGGACTTAGTCATAATTCCACGTCAGCAATTTTAACAACCGATGAATTATTAAAAAAATAAAAAGTTCATGAAAAACGTGTTGTTCCCATTATTCAAGTTGTTCAACATTATACTGTAGAATCAGAAGCTTTCTCACTTGTTTCTTTATTTCTTTTGTCTTTATTTTGAATCACCTTTTCTCTTGCAACAAATTCACACAAAATATCTTCAATTCCTTGCTCGCAATTTTGGATGCTCTAATAATTACTCCCTCCGTCCCCTCTTATTTTGCCTACTTTGACCGGCACGGTTCCTAAGAAAATACAGTTGACTGTTGATTGGATGTTTAAGTTGATGCTTTTTTCACTTTAATTAGGAAAGTAGGCAAAATAAGTTGGGACAAGCAAAAGTGGAAAGTAGGCAAAATAAGGTGGGACGGAGGTAGTATAAAGCAGCAAACAAACAAAACTATTTCATTTGTTTATTTATTTGTTTTCTTTATTTTGGATCACATTTTCTTTTACAACAAATTAACAAAAACTATCTCCAATTTATTGGTCGCAATTTGCTTATCAAGAAAGTTATCCATGCAAAACATCAAGTGGTTAATTCTATCAATACAAATGGTAATACATGTATACAAATATTTATATGCACCAACTGCAATGAGTATATCCATACAATATGAGTTATATAATCTAAAATGTGACTTTTACGCGTCCCAAAATCTACGCTCTAACCCAATACATAACCCACGTTTGTCTATACCAGACCCAAAATCTATGCTCTAACCCTAAGCTCACGTGCCAACATTTTAGTTATGTTTGTGTAACTTTTATATTATGTTTACTTAAATTAATTTTATATTTAACCTTTTCGAAAGTATCGGAACCCTATAATAATTTTTGAACTTTCACAAACACTTGCATGAGATATCCTCATGGATAGTCTCCATGAGACGAATTCTTTTTAGCCACTAACCAAATCCATTTTCGTAACTTTATATATGAATTGTGAAGTGTGGGTTGTGAGTGATCTGTCTCACATAAAATGATTCGTGAGACGATCTCATATAAGCTTTGCTCTTAAACTTTTATGATATAATAATATATTAATATAACCCTTATTTTATTCTTTAAGTATATAACGATTATGATACATGTACATAAAAGTTATACTAATATCATATAAAAGTTAAATTATTATAACATAAAGGTTTCAGTTGTACTACTGTGAAACTTTTTTCCTGAAAAGTCTAAATATTATTATTTAAAGGTTATGATATACATACATATATGTTATACTCGTATAACATAAATGTCGCATAAAATAAATAAATAGATCAGGGCATGGATCCGAACCAAACTAGATTCGCAGACACCCAATTGTACATGTATGCAACTGGTTCACACTAGAATACTGATTTATTAGATATATTTTTAGCAAAATTAAAACAAAATTGATGAGTCAATTAATAGCTAGTCAATATAACATGAATCAAGCTAAGGCATTGAGAATTCGCACACATCGTATTCGAAAGTGAAAATGTGGTTTGAAATGATTTGAGGAATGGATTTAAAGTGAGTGCAACAAAAATATATATTGTTATTTATTTCTAATGTTTACTTTAACATATAATATTTGAATACATATATTAATTATTTTTATCCGTCGTTTACTATGTAATATATGAAGGTTAGGATAAGAGTAATAATACCTACATGTCCATTTTGATATTAAGAACATGAGTGTTTAATGTTTATTTGAGATAAAAATGTAATTTACTAATGTTATCCTAAGTTTTGGATAAACTATTCTATGGGAGGGTGGGGATAGTAATCCAAGTTATTGTTCGAATATTCGCATTTTATCATCGGTTGGAAGGATAACTCACTAGTTTATTTCCATCATAGTAAACATTAAGGGTTGATAAGATATAGCTATCCTACGTTATCCCTTAAACTAAATGCAGTCTAGTTACTAAGGAAAAAAAAAAATGACCAATGTTCTTGTCTGACTTAGGTAGCAATATGGTTGATTTAATTAGCTTGTGAGTTGTGAGTAATAGTATCATACATCCGTCCATTTTAGATATTACTCAACACCATATACATTATTAATTTTAATTTCCAATAAATTATATAATATATAAATTTAATTATGAGACAATTTGACAAACATAATGTCTGAGATGTATGGAAGTCGATCAATATATATATATATATATATATATATATGTATATTTGCAATTCAACCTTATTTTCATAAGTCAATTTTATAGATCATGAGTGATAAGTTGATTCATCTCATAAAAGTAGACTCATATGGTCTTTCGAAAATCATATTATAAATTAAAACCGAATACATAGGGTTTGTGATATACTATGCATGGAGTCGAGTAAAATAAAACATTTTAAATCGATATATATTATTGACATGGATAATTCGTGAATGGCTCAAGAAAAACAAAATGATATTGCAGTGAGCATTAAACACTTTAGTTGTTAGTATCTTATCAATTTAATGTTGCCACTCTATTAACCTAATTTGACCGACTCTTATAAATATACTAATAGTAATTATCCCGTACATTGCACGGTCTAATGTATATTATGTGGTAAATATCTACTATTTGATAATACAATTTAATTAAGTATAAGCATTTATAGATATGAAATTATATTTAACAATAAGAAATTTTGAATTTATGTAATTGTATACTAAATATATAAATTATCTAATTCATCTCATTCCACAATATATTAACAACACTAAAAGTATCGATTATGAATTAAAAATCAAATCGAATTACTTAACAAAACACAATCCCAAGCTAACTATATATCATCATCTTACAAGAAAATACATGTGCAACATGTATCACTAACACATGATAGTAAGCCTATAATATTACAACTACTAAGCTCCAAATCCATCTTAATTACCACCCAAATTCAGCCCCAACAAAATATGGAATCGATTAATCAATAGGGATTAACACTATTAATTACCTACATACAGATTACAAATATATATAGTACACATTTAATTACAAAAAGAAAGAAAAACAATCCTATGTATGCATCCTTAGACCACTACTTATATTATGATTCTTGCTGGTAGTAGCACTTCATGTTTCTTTTGAGAAACACCACTCTCACATGTAACTAACTTAACTGTCGAACGAACATTAAGGCTAAACTTCCCCATAGCTTCCACAAATCCATTGCTAAGCACATTGTGAATCCAATCCTCAACTCTCTTGTATCCAAACATGTATCCAGCTGCAAGAAGCTGCTGCATTACCTTTGTCTCTATCTCGATCGAGCAGTCTGAGCCAACAATGTTGTTAAAGCATTCGATTACATTCTTGAGTATCTTATCAGCCATTGTCTGAAAATCAAATGGCTTGAACACCACTGTTTGATCAGCCTGTCTCTCGAAATCTTCTATCCATGGTCTTGAGTTCTGGGAGCTGGAATCAGATTCAGACTCTATGGAGATAGCATTGCTTATTTCACTTCCTTCGGCTGGGAGGTTCAAGTCCAAGTAGGAGTTTGATGATGCCTTGTTTGCTCTTTTGTTCGTCTCTATGCTGTCTCGTTGGTCGGTGCTCGTTTCCCTACCAACAAGCTTTCTTTTGTTCATCAGGAACAGATCAGATTCGTTTGTGGGGTCATCGTTGAGATCAAACGATCTGATCATTATCTGAATCAAACTTCCCTTGGAGTTCACAACATCTTCCTCTGTGTATTTACCTAACTCATTGCCACTTTGGGAGGATATTCTTGTAGCTCCGAGGAATATACAGTTGTTTACGCTTACTTCTCGTCCACACAAGTCCATGAATCTATCAGTTTTGATGGCTTGAGATAAGCTGTTCTGAACCACTAGATCAGCTTTGTCTATGTTTTCGAAGAAGACAACAGATGGGTTCTTACTCAGCTTTTCTGCTAAGTAATCAACCACTGTCCCTCTCATTGTTAACTCATACTTGTTTCTAAATTGGGAATTGAACAGAGTGTCCAAGTGAGTGATCTCATCTTGGAAACTTAGGTCCACATAAATAAGGCTTTCTATGCTTCCATACAGAATCTCTGCTAAAGCAAGGCCAACTTTTTTCTTGCTCAATCTATCATCTCCTTGCAAGTTGATCCATATGTTTCTTCGGTTAATTCCACATGTTTTCGTTTGGCAGTGAGTTAATGCTTCGACTATGGAACTCACTGCTTCTTCTTGCTGCTCAACTCTTTCAAGAAGAGCTTTGTAGAGCAATTTGAGATCTTTCACATCAGGGTTCATCTGATTGTTGCGTTGGAAACAGATTGAGAGGTCCAGACGAGGCTGCTCCACCGTCTTTTCATGCTCTCTGGTGATACCCAAACCTAAATCAGTAGTCACTGAAGTAACTGAAGTTGGAGATGCACGACCATCATCACTCAAACAATCCAAATGTCGAGCTTTTAGGCCACCAGAGTGATCCCCTTTGATGCTCAGATTGTTGGCCTTTGACAGCATATCGAACGAGCTAAGTTCTTTCAGTGAAGAACTCTTCTGTAATCAGTGGACAAGCTACAAGATGCATGCTTGTTTTCTTGCTCGTTCGATGATTCATCTACGCTACAACTATTGCTTGCTTTCTGATCTTTCTTGCCTTGAGCAACTTGAAACCCCAGAACGCGAGGAAAATGATAACCAAACTGATGAGTATATCCTTTAGACAACGTTTGATTGAAGTGATGTTGCTCACAGATGCTATCCCATTTCTTCAGAAGGGCCATAGTCTTTGCATTCAATAACAATCTATCATCATCTGTGCCCTGCACTGAAAATTTTGAAAATCAAGTTGCTATGACTTATTGCACGACAAATTCATATCGTTCTTCAGAGCCCGTTTTGATGAGAAAGAGCATGACAATCAAGTTATTTGAAACTGAGTTGAATAACATTATATATTTAGGAGCTTGACAAAGATATTTCTTAATAACACACCTTTAGAGAAGATGAATCATTATGTGAACCAGTTTGCAACCAAGAAGGCAAACTAGATTGACACTTTTCTGCAACTGAACTACATAGGCCTCCTTCATTTGAGAGTGCAGCGACTTCTTGTTCGCATTTCTCGTTGCATAGGTGGCATCGGACCACATCTTGGCTTCCATTGCTAGAGGGGTTTTTTGTCTCAGGCGGCATTGAGAAGAACCCACCCAATGGAACAAAAGACTCCATCAAGCTGGAAAGTTTAAGAAAAAAAAAAAAGAGCAATATTGAATGATCACAAGATTGTGGGCATGGTATATTATTTATTCCTATATTCTATTTGAGCAACATGATTGAAACACTTTAAAGCCTTTAGAGAATCCAAGACATGAGCACAATTTAGCATTTAACATGAATAAATTTTCATTCATGATGATAGTGAGAAAAGTCCATGTATTATCATTTATCTGATACTTGGTCTCAATTCTCAACTCAGCCAGTTCATGACATAAAAAAATAGTGAGTTCTTGAAAACTACAGTGAAAAGCATCTTAACAGAAATGATATGGTAGGAACCAAACTTGTTGACAGCATCTTTCTTTTCAATCTCAAAAGGTGTTTCTCTGATTGACAGCTCTTTAGGTAGGGAAAATTATTGACAGTATAAGAGTACTAAACAACATCTCTCTCTTCCATCAAGAGGTAAATTTCTGATGAAGAAAAAATGTCTTTGGAACACTAATATTCTCTATCATAGTAAAACTGATCCAATGGATAAAAACTACTAGCTTAATCATGAAGATAAATTTGCTGCTATTAACTAAAAATTCTGCAAAAAAAAAATGAGCCAACAATCGTCTAAAACTCATCATTTTCGGTTCAAGAGACCTATGGAAGATCAATAACAAGAACAACGGGGGAAAACTAATATGTCTCAATCCCCTCATCTGAAATCAAACAATCAGAATCCTAGAAGTCAAGCTCTACCTATCGTCGATTAATCCCTACTATCGTGATCTAATCGTCATGCTTAACATCACAGAAAAAATTAGCAGGCATCAGTTAAAGAGCTGATTCACTATACAATTCAAAATGATATGAAGAAGAACCATTTTCAAGAATTGATAACTAAAGATGCACATAAAACTCAAACTTACCTGGATCTAGGATATGATCCTCCCACAGTAAACCTGAGTGAAGTTATAGGCAGAACTTCCAAATCCCAATCATCTTCAATGGAGGGAAACTTGTTCAAAATCTTGAAATAAACCTCATAAGTTGTAGCAGCTCCAATCAACCTCAATTTCCCACCACAAACCTCAATCAACCTGCCCAATTTGCTCACCAAGAACCTCAAACTATCAACACCAACACCATCTCCAATCAATGCATTCAAATCACCAAAATTCAGCAACACCCCACCTCCTCCAACACTCTCCACCATTTTCTCCACCTCCTCAAACCTCAGTTTCAATGGTCCCTCGTCACAATCCCCATTCATATACCTCAAAATCTCATCCTTAACACAAACCATACTCATCCCACTTAGCCCCTCTGGCAAAACGCCACTCATCTTTCTCCGCACTGCTTCAAGAAAACCTCTCAAAGCCTCTGCAGCAGAAACCCCAAGGAGCAGAGGGCTCCTTTTTTTATCCCTTAAAAGGATCTCACCAATCCTTCTTGAATTCTCATCCCCAGAAAAACAACCCATAAATGGAAAACTGAAATTCCTACCCCCCACCTCAGTAGCACTGTCACTACCACTCAAATTACACAAAAACATAGGCGGGCTTCGGCGCTTGTACCTTGGGGTACAACCAAACAAATGGGAAGGATAGAAACTATTCCCCGGCCTAAGCGTAGCCATCTTTATATCACAACTCCTAAACCCCGCCTCTCCAAACACCCTACTCACCAAAGGGTCATCAAGAATGGAGAGAATCAAATTCTGCAGCTCCACTTTCACCACAGGAATCGACGAACAAGAAGAATACTGCTGCTGCTGCTGTTGTTGCTGGTAATAAGTGAAGTTCTCCGGTTGCCTTCTCTGATTCGCCTGCGATCTTTTAATTGCCGCCATTAGAGAATTCGACACCGGCGGCTCCTCAACCCTACTGGCTTGCGAAGAGGGCAACCTATCCAGAGAAACGCTCAAAGAAAGCTCGAGAGCCTTGAACTGCACTCGAGTGGAGTAGGCGTTGTTTCGCGTACGCGTGCATGCTTCGCGTAGAGAAGAGCTGGGCAGAGAGAGGAGAGAGGAAACCATGTGGAGCGACGTCGTTTGAGCGTGGCCACGGCGGCGCGCCACCGCCACCGCCTCGTCGAGCACGGAAACCGACTCCTTCGTGAGGCATTGCCGCGCGGCATTAACGGGCGTCGGCATGGATGGATAGCAAGAAAGATCTCAAGCAAACAACAGTGCGCAATTAATTAATGGATAGTGTATAGAATAATATAGTTTGGATGGAGTTGTAATCAAGAAACACAAAATTCAGTTGCAACAATAAAAAAGTAGTATAAAAAATAAGGTTATATATATACGATGAAAATGAAGGCATGAGAGAAGGATGAATAATTAAATGGGGCGGGTGTTGGTGGTGGAGGTGAGGTGATGCTGCTACTTGATGATGACGACGACGATGATGGTGGTGTTGGTGGTGGGGAGACTGTGTGGGCTCTATTCTATGCTATTTTCTGGGAACACTGCTCTTCACTATACATTCTCTCTCTATATTTTTTTCTTTATTTTATTCTTCATGTTTTTCTTTTATCTCAGCTGCCGACGTGTCAAATTTTCAAATAGATTTTCATCGGAATATATATCTGGTCCGACGGTTGGATGAGGAAATTCTTCGTCTCTCCTTAATCAAAAGTTAAGAATATGGGAGTCATTGTTTATGACGTACGAGGCATTTTAGTTGGCCATCAATAAATTCGATATAATGGAATATTGGAAAACAAGAATCTGCATAAAATGTTTTTATCCTGGTCCCAAAAATTAGTTAGTAGAAAAGTCAAGTTGGTGGACTCAGCTTTTCATCAATTGATTGTTTAACTAAGTTAGAAATTTTGGTATCTTGATTTTAGGGAAATTATTGTGGTAGTTTTGATAATTTAAGGTTTATGGTTAGCTTGGCGGTTAAGTGTAATGGGTCCGTTTAGTGTGAAAGGGAAGCATATGATTGGTGGAGTCGGTTTAGGATGATAAGGGTTTGTACGAGGGATTGAGATCTTCTATTACACTTGATGTTACATCTTCGATTCCAAATTAATCACCACACGCCACGTGTATTCAATGACATCATTAATTAATATATGACATGTGTTAAATGTTATGTAACACGAGATGTTACATCAAATGTAATAGAAGATTCAGACTCTTGTACGAGGAGGAAAGAGAATAGGGAGGTTGAATTAGAAAGTGAGCTAAACCACAGCCAACACCTCATTTCTTTTATCATCATATAGAGAGAGATGAGTCTCATTCACGGTGGGCCACAACCACCCTCCACCACACCACCCTCCTCTCTCTCTTCTCTCTCTAGAGAGAGATAGAGAGAGAGAGAGGAGTTCTTAAAAAGTTGTATGATTTGATATGTAGCTTTGTTTTCATGTAGGCTTTTGCAACCTTTTCATCTACTTTAATAAACCTGTACCCAACAATTCTCTCTCTCTCTCTATATATACTATAAAGATATTTCTCCGATCCTATTGGAGCCCCATACCCTGCATGCCCCAACCTTTTCACCCCTCTCTCATTTAATTCTACCTAGCTACAAAACGGACATTTAATCTTATATGAAACAAAGCATCAAGTTATTATACATTAAAAATGGAGAAAATGAAATAAAGAATTGACAAATTAAGAGTAGTAGAAAAGAAAAGGGTTGATCTCAATCGCTTTCAAATGGCCTCTCAAAATTCTAAGGGGCAAAGGCAGCAGTGGTCCCTCTACACTAGAATCTCCAAGTGGAAGAAGATCTCTTTGCCTTTAGATTCTTCTTTTCAATCAAACTAGAATAATTTCCTTTTCTTTTTTACATCTTAATTATTCTTAATAAATTTATAATTGAAACGAGGGGCATATAATAGTAATACATAAGATACATGTAAATGAATATGGAAAACGATAAAATAGAAAAAAAAAAAAAGAGTAAGTCTTGTGTGAGACCGTCTCACGGATCTTTTTTCGTGAGACGGGTCAACCCATAACCTACACTAAGCAATTCATATGAAAGTTCATGGATATGGATTCAATTCATTGGTAATAAGGATCCGTCTCACGAAAACTATCCGTGAGACCGTCTCACATGAGTTTTTGCGAAAAAAAAAAAAAGGAGAAGATTGCGCAAATCTTACAAGTAGGTATTTGATGTTTGACTCGAGGCCCCCAAACGCATATATGTGAGCCACTGAAAGAAGCACCCAATAATATACATTTATTTGTATGATGATTTTAATTGTTGTGGCCCACTTGGCAACTTGGTGTCTACAGGTTGAAAATGCCAAAGATGTTAAAAGATTTGTTAATGTTTGTATGTGAAGTTACTATTTTCAGAATCTTTTTCTAGGATCTCTTTGCCTGTTTCACTATAGATTGTGGTGTTCTATACCTACTATTCTAATTTTATTATTTTTATCATGGAGAGATGAATAATTCCCCGATCCGACAAGTGACCCCTCAGTCGGATGAGATTTAAATAGAGAGATGTCTCTTAGTCTGATGAAATGTAAAGCGAGGGATGTGTCAAGTGTGACAGACAATTATGAGAGAGACAACCCCACAATATTTCAGTGCACACTGCAGGACAACCCCCACAATATTTCAGTCAAAATCCTGTCTCATACAGCCAATATGGTACACACAACCTGCGTTGCCGGAGGATTTCTCCTCGCATCATCTTACCACTTGGTTATGCCTCTGGAGGCCTAAATGGATCCCCTTCATCTATCTTACATTTTCTACTTTGTCTGTATTACTTCAAAACAGAACAATACTTATTTTGAAATTGAGGGATTATAACTTTAATGCTTTTAATTTGAAAAAAAAAAACTCTCATAGGTTATAGGGAAAGAGTTTTGTTTTTAAAGTTTTATTTTTCTCTATAAATCATAGTATATATGTTTCAACATTCTAAACTTTTTTTTTTTTTATTGAGATTTCTATGTTGTTAAAAAATAGCACAAAAACTTATATAAAATCATTGATAATATTTCTTGAGGATGAACCCATTATTTACAACTCAAATTCATATTCATACATGTTAATCTGCATTGAGAGTTATGAATTGAGTTGTCATATGAAATTAAATTTAGGAGACGCTCTTATAATAGTTGTATATTTTAAGAATAGTTATAATTTTTTGGAAGGGATTTAATTAATAAATGAAATGAAATAAATGAGAATTGTTCTTCCCCTTTTGGAAGGAATTAATAAAGATTCATTTCATCTCATTTTTCATATTATAATATTATATTTAATTAGTATTGGTCTCGTAAGATGCACAGGAACATAAATTTTACTATTTTAGTGTTTTAACACATAAATCTTGAACACAAAAATCTTGAACACAATATTTTTTATGTTGAGTGTAGTTTCAATGTAATTGTTATCCATGTGATGCATGATCATAAAATTTAAGGGAAAAACTTATATACCCCTAGGCACATAGGGGCACAGATTTATGTGTTATATACATCCCCTTCAGGTGTTATATCTACACTCTATAGGTGTTATGTTTTTTTGGTGTTATAAATATACTCTACAGGTATCATATGTATATAAGAGTATACGTGTGATATCTGAAGAGTATATACATGATACATATAGAGTATATATTTAATATTATATGATGATTAATTTGAGGGCACTGTACCCCCGGGGCACACAAGTACTGTCACTCAAAATTTAAATATTTCAGGTTTGATGTATGTAAATTGTTAATTTGAGAAAAAAATAAATATCAATTAGTACTCATACGATGTATAGATATATATAAAATTTTCAAATATTGTAATTTTAAAGTCTATATAATACCTTTAAAGTTGGTTTGCATTTAATTTTAGTAACTATTGGATTATAATCATAGTGAAAACGTTAATATGACCAAACTAAAAATTTGGATAAGTTCAAAACAATTATATGAGATGACATTATGATAATAATATTGAAATTCATTTCATATAATATTTCATTATAATATTCAATCTGTATTTTCATTTCACAATTTTGTGACAAAATTTTGGCAATGTTTTTTAAAAACATTAATTTATAATGGAGAAAAAAAATCATTGCATATCCTTTTGGAATTTATATCGATTAATAATTTTAAATGATTTTATTTTTTTCTTAAAATGGATAATAATTAATAAAAACTAAAAATGGAAGCTTGAAAGTTTGACTTTTGTAGGGAAAATAATGATGATTTTATTATTATATATATGACAAAAACTTATATACCCTAGGACAAGGATCTAGGTATTATACACATGTTCTTCAAGTGTTGTATATATATTTTACAGGTGTTATGTTTCTTGGTGTTATACATATATTCTACATGTATCACATATATATTCTTATATACATGTGATACCTGAAGAATATACAAATCACATGTATACTTTTATATACATGTGATACTTAAAGAATAAACAAATGATATCATACAAATGATATCTATAGAACATATATGTAACATCATATGATAGTTAAGTTTGGGGCACCATACCCCGGACACACGTATCACTCTATATATATATGTGTGTGTGTTTTATGTGAATTTATTTAGGTGGGCGCCGTCTTGAGTGTTTGTATAAATTGTTTTCCTCTTTAAGATTTTCTCTAAAGAATCATCATAAGATTTTTAGTTCATATATATATATATATATATATATATATTAAGAGCTTAGAAAAATATTCGATATGCTAAAAGTATGGAATATTTAATTATCGACTTTTATTAAAGATGTACGTACGGTTGAAATCTCATCATGTTATGCCAAAAGTCAATATCCTTTTATTGTAAAATGGCATCTTTGATTAAGATCTTTTCTCTTCGAAAAGATTGATGAAGATTTGGTATATTTAATATGTTTTTGCTTTCATTATCAGTTTTTTTCACTAAGTGTTGCTCCCGTTCTAATTAATATAATTGTGTTTTTTATTTCAATTTTGATCCTATACGTAAGATATTTTTCATTTTTAACAATTAAGTATCAGTATTATTAATTTTGATCCTTAATTTGTATTTTAACATATTTCAATTCTAGTCTTTTTTGGTTGAAAGTTCCAAATCCGCTAACGTGGTTGTCGATATTGGCTGTCAGGTCAGATTTTCCGATGACCACTTTAGAATTTCCGAAGGTTACATTAGCAATTTTGAAAATTTTAACCAAAAAAAACTAAAGTTGGAAGAAATTAAAACATTGAGGACCAAAATTAGAAAACAAATACTTGGTTTTAAAAAAAGGGATAAATGTCTAACATACAAGATCAAAATTGAAATTATCCCAAAAACTTATATGAAATCATTTTTTTCAATATAATTTTATGAGAATGAGTTTTATGATTCAAATTTTATTTTGTGAGTTTAATATATATACATATATGTATATGTATATAAAATCCCACGTGATTAGATCCATTAAAAAGTATTACAAGAAGTTCTCAAGGCATACTCTATATTTCTCTAGCCCATAAGACATTTAAGGCAAATATAAACAACTTCTTGTAATGAGTTAGGAGGTGAGAAGGACATTATAAAAATTTAAAAACTTGCAACATTTAAATTTGAGCAAAAACTTATATATCCCTGGGGCACTTAGGGGCACAGATTTAGGTGTTATATACATGTTCTTTAGGTGTTATATATATACTCTATATGTGTTATGATTGTTGGTGTTATAAATATACTCTACATATATCATATGTATATAAGAGTATACATGTGATACTTGAAGAGTATACACATGATACCTATAGAGTTTATATATAACATCATATGATGATTGATTTGGGGGCACCATGCCCTTGGAGCACACAAGTGTTACTTTGTTTCTAATTATGACAGTTTATAGATTTATAAAGGTAGGATATTATTTAATTTAAGTCATGTTTGGGTATTTAAGGAAATTGTATATAATAGTCAACATCATTATTTGCTTCGCAAAATATAATAATTTCTCCATTAGATCTCTGTTTATATATACACACAGATAATTAATCTATTAACATAATTGAATGATATGTATTTGACCATGGAATCCACGTTGTGGTACCACTTAGGTCGTAGCATTGACAACAGTTTTAAATTTTATTTGTTGACCAAAAGTGGCTCCATAATACTCCCTCCGTCCCCTCTTATTTTGCCTACTTTAACCGGCACGGTTCCTAAGAAAAAACTGTTTGACTTTGATGTGATGTGTTATTTTAATATTTTTTAGTGGCAATTTTGTAATTAATGTGTGTTTTTTGAGTGCAAAAGTTGTAAAATGAAAGAAATGGAGGGGTAAGGAAATAAATTTTTTTTTGCCATTTTTGGGTTGGCAAAATAAGTTGGGACAAGCAAAAGTGGAAAGTAGGCAAAATAAGGTGGGACGGAGGGAGTAATTATATTCGCTTTCTTTATTCTTACACTCATGTGATTTAATTCGATTCAAATTATTTTTCGTCTATTTCAAAAATTAATCTCTTCATGTGTATCACAAGTGGCATACATTAACGTGTCTTCGTCTTCCATCGAATATTATAATATCAATCATTCATCTTCCTATTTTATAAAGTAATAATGATACGTAAAAAAAATAGTACGTTTATATATTCTTATTATGGAGTAAATATTTTCGATATATTCTTGTCTAGATCATCATATAAAGAATCTTTTAATAACATACAGTTTGAATTAATTCAAATTAGAAAAAGGAACAAAATTTAAAAAATTATTGGATACCTCTAAAATCCTATATTGAAAACTTACAAATCCCTCCACGCTAAATTTCAATGGAGTAATAATGATAATTATTCATTCCATTAAACTATATTATCTTTTCACTTAAATATCCAAAATTATTAAAACCAATTTTTACATATTAATTTATATTTATCTTTTTAAAATTCCAATAACATATGTCACGTTCGAAATGTTGTTTTTTTTCCTAACTTGATTTGTTTTATTTTTGTGTTAAATTATTCCGAAATGTTTAAGTCGAGTGTGTTAACATACACTATAACTGTATTTATATTTACAGGAAGAAGGGGGAGCTAGAGTATATCTCCACCGTTAAATATTGGATTATATATAGTCCAAACAGAGTATATTTTGTAGATTGAACTCAATATTGAAAAGAGAAAAAGAATATATCAAATTAGTAGAATGAGTGTATTAATTGAAGAGGATATATAGTTGTGTATGCTTTATGGTGCAGGAATGCAAGGGTAATAATGGTTAGTAGGAAATGGGAGTGTATTGCTAGGCAGAAAAAGAACATATGAAATTGATAAAAGGCAAGAATTAGGGTTTTGGGGGACCAAAATAAATATATACTGCACATTGGTGTTTATGATGTATTGCCACTACAACAATTTGAGAACATATTCAACTATGCTTTCAACTTTTGCAGTTGAAAACTCCTTCCACCACTACTCTATATTTTTAGCTTTTCCATTAAAGTTTGATGGGATTTGACCTTACCATTTCTCTTTTATCATCATCTCTCTCTTTGCTTAATTTTTTTCATCTTCCTTGCTTTGTCATTTCTTATCATCTCTCTCATTTTCTTTCCTATATTCTCCATTGAATTATTGTGATCAAAGATATATAGGAGTTAGAATATTCTAACTTCAAATACCCTTTAATTTTTATATGGTTTGTTATATTTAGAAACTAGCTAGTAGCTAGATACCGGTAATACTTGCAGGAACAAAATTTCGATACCAATATGATATTTTCTGTCTTGAATTTCCATGAGCTAATATGATTTTTCCTTTGGTTTTCCCAAAAACTAACCAGTATTAATAAGGATGTTGTCATTTGTGTTTGTGGACACCAGATCACCCTCATGACTAATCGATATGTGACTTTGGGTTCGACAACCAACATTTCTGGAAAAAAAATTAATTATACGCTTAAGACATTTTTCAAATGAAAATTCACATAACATTAGTAATTCATCCAATTATTTATTGAGTATAATTTATGTGAAATCTTATGGCAAGTCAATTGGAGATTTTTTGTCTCGTGCCAGCATGCCAAATTCCTACTTTTACCTTCCTATTATTATCATTTCTTTTCATGTGCCTAAAAGTGTAAATCATATAAATATAAATTTACAATTCATAAATCACACAATATAGATTCAGTTTTGAAAATGAATCAGCTCATAACTCACATTGATTTATGAAATCTTGATTTTAGTTGCGATTATAGAGACTCCACCAAACCGTTCTCATAAATATTTTGCAATGGTCAAAGTGAGACCAAATTTATTTTATTTTTTAAAGTGCAAACTCTATTTAAGCTACACATTAAAATTGGCAAGTTTAGTTAGGCACGATATTGGGTGGGTTGATGAGTGGTCATCCACGTGTCATTACCACTTCTCGCTCGTGTCACAAACTTCAATATATAGTCCTAATTCCATAATCGATGTGATTGGCATACTATTTTTTCCACTCACTAATTCCATCCACCACTTCTGGCATCCGTTAAATCAGATTAGTAATATGATGGCCTAAATGTAATAACTTCTAATTATTATGTGTGCCAATTTTAATAGTAAATTACATTGCCAAATTAATAGTAACATGCTTTAATTATTTGTTATATATATACATTGGCGGACGCACATAGAGGCATGGGGTGGCAAGTGCCACCCCTAATTTTTTTTCTATAAATTACATAGTATACTTTTGATGCATTAAAATTAAAAAACAATACTCTTAACAAATTGTATTTTTCTCATTTTCATAATTAACTTTTTTGAACTCCCCTGTATATTCATTCCATCAAATCGAGTCTTTAATTTCATACTTATTGTTGCTACGACGAATGTCTATTAAAACTAGAATATATTAACAGTGGATAGTGGTTCTCACGTAAAATATAAAATTGATGTGTGATGAATTATATGTTAAAAAATTAATTGTTATTGTTGATTTGGGCACTATCAATTTGACATTAGTTGGAGTTTCAGTTAGGTGTTTTAGATGAATTTCTCATTTGTGATGAATATGTGAAAACACGGTTTCACAATCAAATAAGTGATGAATTAATGAATGAATGAATTTTTTTTTGGTTTATCTTAAAAAAAAAATCGAGCATATCACTTACAATATCACTCATAGGTTTCAAGACATGATGAACTGTCTAAATTAATTATAAAATGTCTTTTTTCAATGAAATATAAAAACTAAAATTTTGAAATCACTTTAAAATCATTTTATATGGAAAATTAAAAATTTTATATATTGATTTCAATTGTGCCTCCTCTTTAAAAAAGTTCTGCGTCCGCCACTGTATATATATATATATATATATTTGTCTCTATTACATTAATGAATTTATAGTATTTCAGGAAATTCAACCGAGCACATGTATAGTGTGTGAAGAAAATATCGCCGAACCATAATTTGGTTATTACATTACCCAATATATTTAAATAAAATAATGCAACTTAAATAATAGAAAATTGAAGAACATTTCAGAATTTCCCTGTAAAAATGCTCTTAAAGGAGAGAGAAGAGGAGAGAGTGAGGTCATAATATGTAAAATTATATTTTAACTATTCCTATAATATTTTATTGTATTTTTAGATGTACTTGTTGTATGCCCTAATAACCTTAGAGTTGTTGTATTTTCTCACAAAAACAAAAATAAATAAATATTATAATACTTCTGTGTATTATGCAGTAATACTTTTATGTATATTGAGTATATTTTGGTATTATATGATGCGTTTTGAACTAATTGGTCAAATTATAAGAAAATATGTAATTTATTTTATGTATATTATATGTAATATTATTTATAAGGCAACATTTTTGTATTATGAGATAATATCTAAATTGTGTCAAGTTGGATCTCAGCAAAAACGCACAAATCTTAGGGCTCACCATGTGCTTCTCTTCCTCGCCCATAAATTGTGTAATATGTAATATTTTTTTATATATTATGTAATACTTTTGAATTATGTCCATACATAATATAATTAAAAAATATTAATTAAAATTTATAAAAGTATTACCTAACATACACATGTAAAAATATTCATGATAATTTCCTATGTCCAAACCGATCCACCCGTCTTACAAATGGAATCAATGAGATGGTTTAATTAATACAAGACTTACTCTTAAGAAATTGTCATATTAATAATTAAGTGTATATGTATTCATCTCTATTTATACTACTCATTCACTAAAAAATATATTTAATTCTAAAGATACAGAAAATCATTTCAAAAAATATCGTTTTAATTTTTTTTTTTTTGTTGATTTATGAAATATAGGATCATTTTATATTGTTAACTTTTAAAATAAAAAAATATAATTTTAAGTTAAAAGTGGAAAAAATAAATAAACTTTAGTTGTGAAGATAAATTTATAGATAATTGCAGAGATGTGCATCGGAACATTTTATAGAGTGCATTTTAAAAAATTAAATCAGCTTCAACTCACACACGATTAAGTTATAGAACTCAAATAAAATAAGATGTAAATATGAAAACTAAATTTCATATATTATTTTTGTTGGTTCAATTTCTAAAATCAAAAGTTACTAACAAAATGTCATATATTTAATTCGATCACTACACGTTTAATACGGGAGTTACTGTCTTGTGCACCAGTTACACGGATCACAGATCCGTGTAACTGGGCCGCGTGTGGGCCGTCCAGCCCATGCCTCTTTACTCTGTTCGTGTGTTTTGGTCGTTACCCTCACGTTATGTTAGTGTTACCTTCGTGTTATATTAGGATTACCTTCGCGTTATGTGAATGTGACCCCATCTCCAGATTTCATACCCTTAGTTTAAAACCACTTAACTAAAAATGTTAATCATACATTCATGTTATGTTAGGGTTACCTCATGTTATGTTAGGGTTACCTTCATGTTATGTTAGTGTTACCCTCGTGAGGGTAACACGGGTAACATTAACATAACATGAGGGTAATCTTAACATAACATAAGGGTATGACTGCCTGAATCGAATTTTGGTGGGTTTGAGCGCACCCACCAGGCACGTGGGGGGCGTGAGAGCGCGTTTGGGCACGTGAAAACGCGTGTCAGAGGCGCTTGGGACGAGTAGACCCGAGTGCATGGATCCATGCACCAGTTGCATTAAATATTTTGCCTTAATACGGACTCATTGACAAGTTAAATAATCAACTCTGTTCATATTATAACTTTGAGAAATGATACATATGTCATTCAAACATATAAAACCCCGAACAAATATTCATGAATATTTATCTTAATTAATTAATTGTCTCTTTCCCTCTATCTCTTCCTTAAAGAAAAAAGAAAACACATTTCCATCACGTTTATACTTCAAGTCTAAATCATGAGAATGCATGACCTAACACTTATTGTAACTATATTGAGATCAATCTCAATTTTAATTCCATAATTTATACTTGCTATGATTATTCCCACATTATTGTATCTAGATATTTGAATACAAAATCTCTTTGAGAAAGAAAAAAATAACCATGAGAAAAAAAGAAGATTAAAATATATAAGTCTCATAGCTTGTTAGGTAACTCGTTTCAAATGGACCTTTAGACAAGTAAGTTTATTTAATTTGTGAAAGTGATATGTATTTGTTTATAATTTTTACACTTGACTTTTGGGATAAGCAATTTCTCCAAGTATTTTATTCTAGAAAAGTGTAAATTCGTTATTTGTTAACTTTCTTGTGGTTTTGTTTGCGCCTACACCCACCAAAACTTAATTAAATCAAATTTTCACAGCTCAATAATCCATTTTTAAATTATTCCACTCAAAATGTTTCCAAACTTGTATTAGTTGAAGTGTTGAAGATTATAGAGAGCAATAAGCATATGAATTAATTTCTATTATTTTAATACTTAAGAACAAAAAAAATTAAAATGAATCATTACTCTTTCATCGTACAACCATAAAGAAAACAAATTCAGAAAATGAAGTTATGTCGTCGCGTTTTTCTTTTTCCTCTCTTTATAGAGTGCAAAAGGTACTGTATAATCAAAGATAAAACTTTACAAACAACATTGATAGTATTTTTATCTCATCATCAAACTTTTATATATATTCAAGTGAAAAGACATGGCCAAAAAAGAAAAGAAAATGAAAAGACATGGCCAAAAGAAAATTCAAGTGAATTTTTACTAAAGCTTTTGGCTAGCCTGGTGGGCTCGTACCCTAACCATCGCTGCCGAGTCCCTGATTTCAATTCTGTCGGAAAAAAAAGTTTAGGTGGTACTGGTAGTTAGGCGGCGGACCTAGACCGATTTTACCAGGATCTAAACACAAAATCGAACATATAGGATGCTGAACACAATTATATTCGAAAATGTTACAATATTATGTACTCCCTCCGTCCCACAAATATTAGCCTACTTTGACCGGCACACATATTAAGAAAAAGCTGTTGACTTTGATTGGATGTGTTATTTTAATATTTTTGAATGGCAATTTTGTAATTTAAACCAACTTTTTGAGTGCAAAAGTTGTTAAATGAAAGAAATTGAGGGGTAAGAGAGTAAAATTTTCTTTGCCATTTTGGGGCTGGCAGATTTAAGTGGGACAAACGAAAATGGCAAGTAGGCTAATTTTCATGGGACGGAGGGAGTAATTCATAAGATAGAAGCCAAATGAAATTAAATATTATGGAGAATTTACATACCTTCGTATTCTAAATATAAGAAAATTGCACATGCTTTTTCAATGATTCAAAATCAACCATTAAAGAATTTGTACCAAAGTAACAATTTCATTCTCAATTAAAACAACTTATAAGTTATCAGCAAGAATTAAGTATTAATTCACCATTAATTGAACTCTCAAAGAACCTGAACATTAATATTTAACATGTTAATATGCTTGTACAGATTTTATTTAAAAGAGACAAAGAAAAAAAGAAGATTGAAAACGATCCATATAATATGCCTAAATATTTAATTAAGTAGAAGAGAAATATTTGAAAAATGGTAATAGTGGGGAGATAACCTAACTTTATGAAAGCACAGGTCGGTCTATTTTGGGGCAAACATTTAATAAAAAGGTTAAAAGTAAATGCGTAAAGAAATGTAACATATATAGTTTTATTATAAAAGTTAGATTATAATTGACTATTATAGAAACAATATTATTGGCCACAAACATATTCAACATTCCTTTCAATCTTTTGCCTGAAAATTGCCTCCCACCTAATCTTTCTATGCCCTTGTCATTAGCCCACTGGTTGATGCTATCTATGATTCTATATATATGGTATTATTTTTTTATTAAGCGTGAAAACTTGCATAAAACTGTCTTACATGAATCATATGTTTAATTGGTCATGTGAGATCGATATTGATCATATTGAATGGATTGATCCACTTATGAACTCTGTTATAGATGATCTCATGTACTCACTCCTCATTAATTTATGATTTGAATTATTCGATTTTTCTAATTTTTTTAGTAGAAACTTTTTTTAGTGCACTTTGTCATATAAATGATCAAGTTTGTTATATTTTGTCAACCCAGCCAAAACGTAGAAACATTCATATGGTTAAATGTATTTTGCCAACTTAAACAAACGATATCCGTTGATTGTTAGATATGTATATGACTATTATTTCTCATGAATAAGCAAAATGCAACAAATTGCAAAATTTATATGACAAGATAGAATTAAAAATTGTACAACAAATAATACAAAAATCTGCATAATTCAGATGACAAATTTTAATTTAATATCGTAAAAAATCGAGAAATACAACTTTGATAATTTTGATTAAAACATGACACTTGTAATAAATTGTAGCTAACATTAGAGCTATCATATGACGTATTAATTAGACGCATCGGGCTCACATGTCCCGTCGTCTTGTTAAAAATTGAAGGTTGAATTGAGTAATTATACGTCCGCAGAAATTGTATATAACATGCGTAATTGTCTACAGTGGATTGGTTAGCGGGCTAGTAGATTGGTCGATCTCTCTATTTTTTTTTATATTTTTTCATAAATAATATATATGAGAAATGAATAATAATAATGAAAATTATTACCTAGTGCAATTAAAGATTTATATAAATATTGCCGAGAATCCTTTATTTATAAATTTGAAGAATTTTTTATTGAAATTACTATTTTTAAAAACTTGTTCAATATATGTACTTATGAATATATTCTATATATATATATGTGTGTGTGAGAGTAAATGTATATATATGTTACATATTTAATTTGTTTCTTTAATAAAAATAATATTAAATTAAAATATAATTTTGTGGAGATTTTGAGGTCCATCATTAAAAAAAAAAAAAAGTCCTTCCAAAACGCCACGTCCCATCCCACCCTTCCCACTATATGATGGGTTAAAGAAGATTGTGGGTCGATCCATCCCATTTACCTGATATTGACAACTCTAGCTAATATGTATATGTAGCATTGCAATATACCTGCAGCTAAATTAAAGATAATAAAATTATAATTTGAGAAACTAAATTGATATTGAAAATATTTAAGTAAAGAAAAATATAGGTTATTATTATTATTATTAGTACTATTACTACTATGATAATTTTCGAAAGTTTGGGACATTAAGCTGACCAAATTAGGGTTAAATGGCAGCAGCATCGATCCAGGATTAGGAACGCTTGTACATAATCATTCCACGTCTATGCATTTCCTATACAATAATATACAGCTTTTAGTCAAACTTAGGCAATAATTAAAGATAAGAAGAAATACAAAGAAACTAAAATAAGCAGCCCTTTCGTTTTAATATGTAGAGTAAGTCTTGTGTGAGCTCTCCGATCTTTTCATGCAGTTCATCATACCCACACTAACTTCATATGAGTTGTGGTATATTTCATGATAATAGAATCGGTCTGCGAAACTATCGTGACCGTCTATGAGTTTTGTGTTATATTGTACTTATCTATTTTATCCAATATCTCTTAATAGGTATTATGGGCAGTGATATCTGAGTTCCGGCAATTGGGCACCTGGTTGCCCCGTCCAGCCCGCGCCTCTTTACTTTTTCGCGTTGGTCGTTACCCTAATGTTATATTAGTGTTACATTCATGTTATGTTAGAGTAATGTGACCCATCTCCAGATTTCATACCCTTAGTTTAAAACCACTGAACTAAAATAACACGAAGGTAACACTAATATAACATGAAGGTAACATTAACATAATATGAAGGTAAAAAACAATGTTAATCATACCTTCATATTATATTAGAGTGACTCTCACGTTATGTTAGTGTTACCTGAAGGTAACACTAAGGTAACACTAACATAACATGAAGGTAACCCTAACATAACGTGAGGGTATGAATGATTGGAGCGAATCTTGTTATGTTGGGTAACACTAACATAACATGAATGTAACACTAACATAACATGAATGTAACCCTAACATAACGTGAGGATATGACTGCCTGTAGCGAATCTTGGTGGGTTAGAGATCACCCACCAGACGCGTGGGAGCGCGTGAGAGTGAGTCTGGGCTAGTGAAAACGAGCTCAGAGCGCTGTGGTGAGATTCATACCCGTTGCACAAATTTTGGCCTATAATATTACATAAGGGTGTGAATGGTGTTTTTCTTTTTTTTTCGTAAAGTCGATTTTAATCATTCCTCATATAAGTTAATTTATGTGTGTTTTCAATCAGTAAATCCTATATCATACACTTAATTACCTTCAACGACAACCACCCACGTGATCTAAAGCTGATTTTCATATATACAAAGAACAATTAAGGAGACACATGTCATCCTCTTAACTTAAGAGCTCAAAAATTATTATTAATAATTTTATTTACATTTATTGAATTAATTAATTTTATTGAAACACAATCTTTCTAATATTCCACTCCAATAATTTATTTCAAAATCTTTTCAATACCACACCAATAGGTAAAATTAAGAAATCTTTCCAATCACTGACTAATTATTAGATGAAATTGGAAACTAATTACTCGAATTAATGAAAAACTATGAAACAGATGATTAAAAAGACAATTCTTTAATTTTTATATCATACTAGGTGATATTGACAAATTGAATTACTATCTAATGAAAATCGTTTACAAGGAAAATCGCACTAATTACTCGTGTCAATGAAAATCATTGAGATTTTTTTTTTTTTATCACCTATCAAATACTATGGATAATTATTCAGATCAAATACTAGGAGATATTTTAAAATTAATCAATATCATTATTTAGAAATCTTTATAAATTTGAAAGTTATTGAATCAAATTTTTTTAGAGAAAAATATAAATAATGATGAAGGAAAAATTACAAGAAATATGGGTTTATTGAAAAAGAATTATTCGGACTTTTCACACTTATTAATTAATGAAATTGAATAGTATCTAATTACAGATATATGTGTTTTAATATAAACTATAAAAATTGTTTGAAAATTTTTTAGTTTAATTTTATTGGTTATAATTTAATTTAAAAGAAAATGGAGGGTTAGTCTAAACTTTAACAATAAGATTTAAAAAAAAAATTTAGAAATCTTTATAAATTTAAATTTATTGAATCAAATTTTTTTAGAGAAAAATATAAATAATGATGAAGGAAAAATTACAAGAAATATGGGTTTATTGAAAAAGAATTATTCGGACTTTTCACACATATTAATTAATGAAATTGAATAGTATCTAATTACAGATATATGTGTTTTAATATAAACTATAAAAATTGTTTGAAAATTTTTGAGTTTAATTTTATTGGTTAAATTTAATTTAAAAGAAAATGGAGGGTTAGTCTAAACTTTAACAATAAGATTTAAAAAAAAATATTTAGAAATCTTTATAAATTTGAAATTTATTGAATCAAATTTTTTTAGAGAAAAATATAAATAATGATGAAGGAAAAATTACAAGAAATATGGGTTTATTGAAAAAGAATTATTCGGACTTTTCACACTTATTAATTAATGAAATTGAATAGTATCTAATTACAGATATATGTGTTTTAATATAAACTATAAAAATTGTTTGAAAAATTTTGAGTTTAATTTTATTGGTTATAATTTAATTTAAAAGAAAATGGAGGGTTAGTCTAAACTTTAACAATAAGATTTTTTTTTTTTAAAAAGGTTACAGATATATGTGTTTTAATATAAACTATAAAATTGTTTGATAAATTTTGAGTTTAATTTTATTGGTTATAATTTAATTTAAAAGAAAATGGAGGGTTAGTCTAAACTTTAACAATAAGATTTTTTTTTTAAAAAAAAAGGTGAAAGAATGGAATAATATAATAGATACGATTATTATCAATAAAATTTCTCAAAAATAACTAACAAAACGAATATTTATTCCTTTACGAATACAATATATGTTTCAACAATTAAAAAATATATTAAGCATACTGTGTTGTATTTAACTAAAAATCATGCAATGTGTATCGTAGTAATTCAAAAAAAATTCTTATATAAATAATATTTAAAGTTTTCTAACTTTTTTAGTTTAATTTTCTTTATTTGATCCGGTGTATTACACGCACAGTAAATGCATTTAAAGATACTTCCTTTTCATGTGGGTACTTTTAAATACAGTGAAAATATTTTATCTCCTAACTATATATCATATATACAAGCATAGGATCCTTTTATATTGCCTTTTATATTGATGATCATATATATACCATCATGTAAATGTTGAGAAATTGCAGATGTGCAAGAGATTCAAATGATCAAAAAGTTGGGCTCATAATTTTTATTTAGAAAAAAAAGATAAAACAGAAAATAAAAAAGCATAAAAAGTGAAAACCACATAAATCATAATATCAAGTCATGGGTCATAAGAAAAGTGATGCATGAATGAAATGGACATGTGGGGAAGCTTGTCTCTCCATCTGCCATGTTAATTCATCTTTCCATCAACATTATTAGTCTTCCAATAACATTCTATTCAAAGCCTATTTATCATGCCACATCTCCCTTATGTGTACATTTCAACATTGGTTGATTAATCTTTCATCAGAACCCATAAGTCGAAAAAAATAGATTGATCGATTTATGATAATAGATTCGTATAAATCGTAGATAGTGAAACTCCACCTCACACAATTATATATATGAGACGGTCAAATATAAATTTTTGTGTAATAAATATGTTGGACTTTGGAGGTAAAGAAACAATAATTGAGATGTGGAAAGAAAGTAGAAAAGAAGTTGAATTGATATAATTGGTATAGTGGTGGTTAAGTTGTGTATCCCTTGGACTTTACCATAAATAGAACACGCTTATTTGGACAAGTGGCTTTCCAGTTCTTTGCATTCCTTCCCTGCGGCTAATTCCATTCTACCGATGAGGGTAATACGGTTAGGATTTTGACATGTGTACACGTTTGATGTTGATATAATAAGTATATTTATTCTATCAATTTAAATATGTACACATGTCAAGAATCTGACCTACCCTCATGGGTAGGATGGAATTAACCCTTCCCCACTATCACCTTCATCTTCTTTTTTTTCTCTTATTTGTTATTTTGTGCAAAAAAAATTCTTCTTCATCATTTTGATATGACATTAGTAATTAGGTCTTCTTTTTTCTTGCAAGAATCCAAAGAAAATAATACTACCAATCTCAAGAGGTGAGCATGGTTATGGTTTCGA
Organism: Scutellaria baicalensis; assembly: GCA_005771605.1. Lineage (NCBI taxonomy): Eukaryota > Viridiplantae > Streptophyta > Magnoliopsida > Lamiales > Lamiaceae > Scutellaria > Scutellaria baicalensis. The sequence continues at coordinate 65,463,577 of CM016721.1, read as the reverse complement.
ACTGTGTCCGAAGGTTTGGTATAATTGATGATCAAATTCCGGCTTCAAAATCAAAGTCATATATTGTATGGTTTGGTTCACCCATGTAGGTGATCGGAAAATGACAGTTTCGGAAACGAGTCAGAACCTCGCCCAAGTCTACTTAACTCCTCGAATGAAGCAAAAGCATTTAGAAGTGCTTTTGGAAAATAGAAATTTATATAAAATTATGTTATGAATATCATAATCCAAAATTATTTTTTAAGAATCATTCTCTATCTTATAGGTTATGAATTGTAGGTTAACAACTTAACGTGTTTTACGGTAAGTTTGTCGGACAGTCTTGTAAGAACACATAATTGAAAGGAAATAGTTTTGTTTTAATATTTAAGTTGTAGTTTGGATTTATAAATTGGTTGGTAATCAACATTTTGCTATATAACACTGCCTCACTTTTCAGTTATTTTAAGAATAAGCTCATGAATAGTAAAATAAGGTTGTAAATATTATAAGAAATTGACAATGATGAATCAGTTATAACGGTGATTAAATTAACACAAAAACTTGTGTGAGACCGTCTCACAAATGATTTTCGTTAGACAGATCTCTTTTATTTATTAACCAAATTCATATCCACAAATTTATACGTGAATTATGAAGTGTGGGTCATGGGTTGACCCGTCTCACATGAAATAATCCGTGAGACGGTTAAATTAAAATATTATCAAATATAATATTCATATGATTTAATAAAGCTTAGAATATTCTCTTTTATGAATATATATTATAATATTGTCCAAGCCATCTTTATATGGACCGTGTATGGATTCATAATCCGAACCCTTGTTAAACTTGTTGAGTGGGCCTGCAGGCACAGCCCATTACGATACTGGGCTGAAAATTTACTTAGATCAGGGCTTCAATCTACTAGTGGGCTTCAACCCAAACCAGTGATTTTCACTTGAAATGAAATCCCAGTTCTAAGTTGTGAATGACGGTTAAAAAATTGTAACTTACCAAACATTAAGCAAAATATTTTACTTGAAGCTAATTTTTGCCATTCTATTAAATGATAATCGAAGTATTTTGCATAATTAAGTTTTTTTTAAATACTAATTAAGTTAAGAATTAATGATAAATAACAATGACTTAATAAATACATAAACAATATTTTTCAAATTTTTAATCAGTATTAAAATATTCGTATCTCACATTATAAATGTATAGATATGTATCACATAAATGTTTTACTTTATTTGCTTTAAATAAAGGTATACATCATTTATTTAATTACGTATTTATTTAATAATAATGTAAGAGAGTTACTTATATCACAAAAATGTACCAATAATATAACGCAAACGTCTAAATACATCTTTTTAAAGGTTCGCCTGATTTTACTTACAAAATGATTTATTATTTGACAAAAATATATTAGTGCATCGCATAAATGTATTAGGCTATTAGTTAACCCACATAAAAGGTATTAGTTATATCATGACATAAATGACAAAACTTTTATGCATCGGTTGCACGGATCTGGGATCCGTACAATCGGGTCGACCCGTTCACGCGCCCAAAACGTGCTTCCACGCGCCTCCCACGCGTTTGCATGCGCTCCCACGTGCCTGAACACTTGCGCTGAAGCTCACCCAAAATTCGCTCCGATAGACCAACCTTTGTGTATAGTTAGACCAACCTTGGTGTTATGTTAAACATACCTTATGTAGGTAGGTCTAAATATATACAAATGTATGTCTAACATATATAAATGTATGTCTAACATATACAAATGTATGTCTAAGTATACATAAAGATATGTCTAACACAACGTAAAGGTATGTCTAACATAACGTAGTGGTATGTGCCAAAATTCAAAAATCAAGCCCAAAAAAGACAAGGTATGAAATCTGGGCAGTATGCTACATTTAACATAGCTTAAAGGTATGTCTAACATAACGTAAAGGTATGTCTAACATAACTTATTGGTATGTGAATTTTTTCAAAAATCATACGCGAAAAGAAAAAAAAAAAAAAAAGAGGCGGTCCCCCTGACCCGGATCCGACCCGGGTCGCATGGATCTAAGATCCATGCACCCGATTCACAAGAAACTTACTCGACATAAATATATTACTTCATTTATGTAAAGGTAATATCTCATTTTACGTAATATAATGTAAGAGTAATATTCACGTAACATAAATTTATTACAAGTATAACAAAAAAGTTTCATTAATATAACTAAAAGATATCAATTATTACATATTTATTAGCACACGAAAATTTTATAAAAGTGTGGCTTCATACTCTCAAGTGATGAAACTTGAATCTCTACAAGCATAATAAGTGTCTATTCTTAAAAAAAAAATTTATATATGAGATAGCAAAACATGAATATCAATTAAATATACACCCCACTACTCTAAAAAAAAATGCTTAGAAAAAATTAAATATGTAAATTACAAATGTTTGCTAACGTTTTATTATTTTCTTTTACATGAATTATTTGTTCCATACTTGAATAATTGTTTTTATCCAAATTTCCTATTTGCACAAAAATAAAAAATAAACAACAATATTACATAAGCTCGTATAGGATGAAATTTTCATAAAAGAAACCAACAAAATTGAATAGTATTAATTAAGCATCGTCGCAGCGAACGCCGTGCCCCGAGTTACTCAGTGAGGTCACACAACACATTTAAACATAGTCACTAGGCTGCCTGAAAAACATCGTTGTAGCGAGCGCCGTGCTCCAAGTGCTTATTTTTAAAGGAATCAAAACAAATAAATAAAAAGATCGGGCAAAAACTTATATACCCCTGGGGCACATAGGGGCACGGATCTAGATGTTATAAATATACTCTATATGTGTTATGTTTTTTGGTTTATAAATATACTCTACATGTATTACATGTATACTCTTGTATATATGTGATACCTGAAGATTATATATATGGTACCTGTAGAGTATATATTTAACATCATATAATGATTAATTTGGGGACACCGTGCCCCCGGGGCACACAAGTGTTACTCAAAAGATCGATGTTTGAAGATACCAATTTTTTACAAAAGAACATTTAGAATAGTTTAAACCTGGAAAAAAAAAAAGTACATTTACAGAGAATTTTTTTTGGAGCATTCAAGAAAAAAAATATATATGCTAACATTAAAATTCAATAATGTCTAATATACTTTAAAATTGTAATTAAAAAAATGTAGATATTAGTTCGGTAATGTCATACATACAAATAAATCTACTAATATATATGAAAAAGATACTACTTATAAAATAAAGTTAAGATAAGTATTAAATAAAACTTGTGCATCGTACGGATTCAACCTGAAAAAATGTGGACACGAAACATTTGACATATAGAGTGCGTTTGAGAACACCTAAAAATGGATCGAATCGAACATCAAATACACAAAAGTTTTTGACAATAATATTCAGCTGGTAAACTAGCTGAATTTTATTTTTAAATTTTTATTTGTATTAAATATAAGATTTTAAAATTGATTACTGTTTATTTTACTTCTTCTAAGAAGAGAGCCACTGAAGAATTGAGTGTATCTCCAAAAAACAGGATTGAGTTGGGCCTCATTTATGGGCTTTAAAATTTGGGTTGGATTAACTCAATTTTCTTTTGATGTTTCACCAATATAAATAATAGATTGAGATATAAGGCATATGACTAATGAAGAAGCATAGTATTATGCTATTTTGACAGACCAAACGGTCCAGGCCCAAGTTGTGGGCCCAAGTTCTGAGCCCAAGTTCTTTAAATGTAAATACCTAATCTACCCTTAAATACTCTCTTCCTCGATTCATTCCTCATTTTCCTTTCAAACTTGTGTCTTCCCTTCTTCTTTTTTGTTTTCTTGATTTTTAATTTTTTCTATTCACTGATGGAGATCTCAATTCATGCTTTTTACTCTTGCAAGAACTCTTTCCGATTACGTTTCAATGGAACCGCGATCTGGGATTGTTGGGTTTTGATCTTCTTTCTTGATTGTGTCGCCGTGTTTTCTTGGTCGAATTTGTTTTCTTGCATGATCGGGTTTTCGAATTTTAATGTTTGAAGTGTTTTTCTTATCGAATTTCTTTCTTGGATGATCTGGTTTTTCATTTACTAATGGTCGAAGTGTTTTCTTGGCAAAATTAATTTTCTGGGCAAATTAATTTTATTGAATGATTCGGTTTTCGTATTTCAAATTGTCGAAGTGTTTTCTTGGTCGATTTTGTTTTCGTTTTTCCAATGTTCGAAGTGTTTCTTGGATCTGATTTTTGAATTTCCAAAGGTCGAATATATTTTCTTGAAAATCTTTGGTTTTCGTATTTCCAAAGTCGAGTATTTTGATGTCTTCTTGGTCGAATTTGCTTTCTTGGATGATCTTGTTTCCTATTTACAGTGTTTGAAGTGTTTTCTTGGTCGAATGTGTTTTCTAATCTGATCGGTTTTTATATTTCCAAACCAAGTAGTTTTCTTGGTCGAATCTGTTATTTGGATGATTTGACTTAAATCTACCAGATCATCCGAATAACGACCAGATGAAATTTCTGGGGTTCGAATAATCAAATTTCAATGCTTCGCAGTTGGATAATTATATGAGAAGGACTGAGCCTGAATGATTTGATCATAGCCTTCTGGATGAAGAATTTCTGTTGGGAAAATCTAAAGAGTCTGGGGTTGTAATGACCTAAAGGTAAGGGCTGTTTTGATCCTTGTCTGCACCCTTACTAGTTACTAACATGAAAAACTTCAATCTTATGGGGTGAGATAATCCAACTTCAAGTTTCTGCAATCCAACTTCAATTTTCTGTAGTTGTGATAATCTAAAGAAAAGGGCTGAATTCATTGCCTGCCTTATTTTGGTCCTTACTAACATGAAGAAGAACTTCAGTATAATCCAACTTCAAGTTTCTGCAGTTGTGATAAATTAAAGAAAAGGGCTGAAATCATTGTCTGCCTTATTTTGGTCCTTACTAACATAAAGAAGAACTTCTTTATAATCAAACTTCAAGTTTCTGCAATCCAACTTCAGTTTTCTGCAGTTGTGATAATCTAAAGAAAAGGGCAAAAATCATTGCCTGCCTTATTTTGGCCTCACTAAGGTTGTGATAATCCGACTTCAAATTTCTGCAATCCAACTTCAATTTTCTGCAGTTGTGATAATCTAAAGAAAAGGGTTGAAATCATTGTCTGCCTTATTTTGGCCCTTACTAAGGTTGTGATAATCCAACTTCAATTTTCTAGAATACAACTTCAATTTTCTGCAGTTGTGATAATCTAAAGAGGAGGGCTGAAATCATTGCCTGCCTTATTTTGGCCTTTACTAAGGTTGTGATAATCCGACTTCAATTTTCTGCAATCCAACTTCAATTTTCTGCAGTTGTGATAATCTAAAGAGGAGGGCTGAAACCATTGCCTGCCTTATTTTGGCCCTTACTAAGGTTGTGATAATCCAACTTCAATTTTCTGCAATACAACTTCAATTTTCTGCAGTTGTGATAATCTAAAGAGGAGGGCTGAAATCATTGCCTGCCTTATTTTGGCCCTTACTAAGGTTGTGATAATCCGACTTCAATTTTCTGCAATCCAACTTCAATTTTCTGCAATTGTGATAATCTAAAGAGAAGGACTGAAATCATTGCCTTATTTTGGCCCTTACTAAGGTTGTGATAATCCGGCTTCAATTTTCTGCAGTTGTGATAATCTAAAGAGAGGAGCTAAAATCATTGCCTTATTTTGGCCCTTACTAAGGTTGTGATAATCTGACTTCAATTTTCTGCAATCCAACTTCAATTTTCTGCAGTTGTGATAATCTAAAGAGAAGGACTGAAATCATTGCCTACCTTATTTTGGCCCTTACTAAGGTTGAGATAATCCAACTTTAATTTTCTGCAATCCAAGTTCAATTTTCTGCAGTTGTGAGAAGGGCTGAAATCATTGTCTGCCTTATTTTTGGCCCTTAATAAGGTTGAGATAATCCAACTTCAATTTTCTGCAATCCTAGTTCAACTTTCTGCACTTGTGATAATTTAAAGAGAAGGGCTGAAATCATTGCCTGCCTTATTTTGGCCCTTACTAAGGTTGTGATAATCCGACTTCAATTTTCTGCAATCCAACTTCAATTTTCTGCAGTTGTGATAATTTAAAGAGAAGAACTGAAATCATTGTCTGCCTTATTTTGGCCCTTACTAAGGTCGAGATAATCCAACTTCAGTTTTCTGCAATTCAAGTTCAATTTTCTGCAGTTGTGATAATTTAAAGAGAAGGGCTGAAATCATTGTCTGCCTTATTTTGGCCCTTAATAAGGTTTTGATAATCCAACTTCAGTTTTCTGCAGTTGTGATAATCTAAAGAAAAGGGCTGAATAATTTGATCATTACCTGCCTGGCCCTTACTAACATGAAGAAGAACTTCAATCTTCTGTGTTTGAGATAATCTAACTTCAAATGGCTGCATTTGGGATAATCTATTGAGGAAGGCAGAGTATTTAATGCTTGTCTGCTAGTTTTTGATCCACACTAATATAAAGAGCTTCAATTATCTGCAGTTTGGTTGATTTAATGAAAAAGACTGAATAGTTTGATGCTTGCATGCTAGACTTTGGTCCTTACTAATATGAAAAGCATCTATTTTCTACGGTTGAGATAATCTAAAGAGAAGGGCTGAACAATTTGATCCTTGCCACTTGCCAGCTAGATTTTGACTCTTACTAAAATGAAAACCTTCAAGATTCTGCGGTTGGGAAAATCTAACTTCAATAGTCTGCAATTGTGATAATCTAATTTCAAGATTTGAGAGTTTGCTGCAAGTTCATTTAAATCTATTCATCTTACATGCTTTGGCTGATGAATATATTCATATAAAGAATAATTAAGAGTGTCCTTGTCTACTAGTTCTTGTACTGCATAAGAGCTTCAATTTGTTTCTATGAGACTGCAGTTGTAATAATCTAGATTCAAAATCTTGTCAGGTTGGTTTTATTCCCTTCACTATAATTCATATTCATACTCGCATAACTTGGTTGTGATATCTAATTTCAGAATTTGGAGTTTCCCTTGCTTTGTTAAGTTTGCAAGATTCATTTCACCTTGAGATGTTGTTAATATGTGTTCATTCTCATGTACTATTTCCATTATGTTGTCTCCTGACTTACCATTTTTTCGTTTTGTTTCCATCAAATTGCTTACATTCTCGTTCTTGTTGATGTTAATTTGATTTCAGATTTCGTCTATATCTCTGCTTGTGTTAGCGAAGTGGTTGGATGCCCATGTGTTGTTGTTTTTGTTATTCTTGTGCAATTTTTTTATTTTGCTTCGTGGTTGGATTCCCATATATTGTTGTCTTTGTTATTCTTGTGCAATTTTTAATTTTTCTTTGACTTTCTTGATGACCAGTAGCCATAGAGGCATTGCTGTGTGTTCTTAAGTTGTTGCGTTTCTCTTGTTTTGTGTACTTTATGTGTTAAGACTCTGGTTTGTGTTCTGTGTTTGTATTGATTTCTCCATTTTATAGTGCTTCGAATCTCTCTCTCTCTCTCTCTCTCTCTCTCCACACTTAATCATTTCATTTTTGTTGTTTGATGCTAAATCTGACTTCATCTAAAGCTGGAAAACCTCACGAATGTAAGTTTGTCTTCTGAACTGTGACTTAATCATAAATCCAATGTCTTGGTGTGTTCTTGTCTTTCAAAAATAACCTCTTCATGATGGTGATTTTCTTGGGCTTCGATCTTTACATTGGTTCTAACTTTATCCCGTGATGTTCCACATGATACTTATTTTCCCTATTCAATCTCAACCTTGGACATTAAATTGTGGTTTTTTTGGGGACTCATTGATCATCAAGTGATTGTTTCATTTGCCATGAACTTATTTGGTAGTATGTTGTTGAGCTATCTTAAAAGAGTAGTATTTTGTTATTGATGCAAGTGGTACTGTTTTTGATCAAAACTTACAAGTGTAGAGATAATTCATATTCATCATGGCTTCATCAATTTGCTTTTATGAGTTTCATTTCCAACTTGAGTTAGTTCTTGTTTGTGTTCAATTCTTTTGTATTGAACTTTGGTCCTACATTTGAGTGTGTTATGTTTTCTGCTTTCTATTTTCATTATATTCTATGCAACATGTCTTAAATTACATCACTGAGTTGTTCAAAATTGATGTGTTTAAGTCCTAATGAAATGGTTTGATTATGTATTCAAATATTTCTGTTATGTTCTTACATTTCATTTGCCTAATATACATACTTATTTGATTTGGTTGATTTCGAATTTCTATTTTTTAAGTAAGATTTCAAATTTTACATATATCTTTGTAAGTTAAGATGTGATATATAAATCCAATTCGATTTGGGTGCAAGTTCTTTCTTTTGTGTTTACCTTCTTTACCCTCTTAACTTATTTTTCATATATAGTATAATATATATAGTTTGAAATATCGTTGTCTTTTCTAACTAATATATTTAACAAGTGATTGTTTTCGGATGATCAAATTGATTTGGTATCATAAAAGAATATATAATTTTTGAGATGATTAATCATATATTGTATTTGTCAAAGCAGTCTCACTAATATCTATCAGTTTTTTTTTTTTTCCTTTATGTTTTTATGTAGAATTTCAAAAAAAATTGTTGTATTTGATATTAGATTATTCATATTTCTGTTCTAAGAAAATCTATTTTTACCACTTAATTATGTTTTTTGTAAAATTTGTTTTACCTATATGTATTTTTTTTCAATATAAAATTTAGTTACATTCATGCTTAATCTGACTTCATCTATATATCTGTTTGATAGCTAGATTACTTTTTTTTAAACGATTTAATTTCGGTAATTGACTATACCAATATTAATTGGTTATTATTTTCTTTTATGAGATTTTAGATGAGAGTTAGTCTCCTGTGCACCAGTTGCACGGATCTGTGATTCGTGCAACTGGGTCGCGCGCGGGCTGGGCTGGCCCGCCCAGCCCGAGCCTCTTTACTTATTTCGCGTGTTTTGCTCGTTACCCTCACGTTATGTTAGGGTTACTTTCGCGTTATGTTAGGGTTACCTTCGCGTTATGTTAATGTGACCCCATATCCAGATTTCATACCCTTAGTTTAAAACTACTAAACTAAAATGTTAATCATACCCTTATGTTATGTTAGAGTTACCCTCATGTTATGTTAGGGTTACTCTCATGTTATGTTAGTGTTACCCTCGTGAGGGTAACACGGGTAACCCTAACATAACATGAGGGTATGACTGCCTGAGCGAATCTTGGTAGGTTTGAGTGCACCCACCAGGTGCGTGAGAGCGCGTTGGGGCGCGTAAAAATGCACGTCAGAGGCGCGTGGGGCGGGTCGACCCGGGTGCATGGATCCTAGATCCATGCACCAGTTGCATAAAATATTTTACCTTTAGATGATGGTTCAAACCATATTAACGTACCATATAAGTATATTAACATTGTAAATTGTAATTAAATCAATTTTTCATAATAATGTTTTGTTTCATGTAGATTGTGTCTTGATGTGTTTTTAATTGTTGTTTTTTTAATAGACACACACAAATTGTGTGTATATATATATATATATATATATTGATGTAGAAAGATATGTATTTTATTAGATATTAATGCATGCAATTAGGGTTTTGCATGATCAAGTGATTAACAACAGTTTCTTATGCGTTGTGTATTAAGCTTCATAGTGTTGTGTTTCAGTTTTGCATCTTAAAGATTAGTTGTTAGGTTGTTATCCACGTCAGCTTGATAGTTATGATTTCTGTTTGTATCTCTTGTATATATATAGTCTTTGTACACGTGATAATCTTCATAATGGAATCATTCTTTTCTTTTCCATATTCATTCTTCAATATGGTATCAAGAGCCTAGAATCTTCTCTCTCTTAAGCTTCTTCTTGCTTGTTCGTGGCGAATTTCTCCTTGCCAACGTTTACTACACTTACATTACGGCTTGATCGGTCAAATTTCACGTATTGGAGGTTGTAAGTTCTCGCTACGGTTACGGCGCATGGCTTTGATCAATTTCTTCATGGTGATGAGAGCTCTATTCCTGATGAGTTTGAGGTAACTGATAATGGAGCTGCTTGCCGACGAAATGAGTTTGTTGAGTGGATTCGTCGCGATCAATTTTTGAAGAGCTGGTTGTTAAGTTCTATTTCGGAGTCCATGCTTGGATTTGTAAGCCGATTTACTCATGCCTTTGAGATTTGGCGTGCGCTTGAGCAGTTGTTTAAGAGTCAATCGAAAGCTCGAGCTATGAATCTACAGTTTCAACTTCAAACTATAAAGAAAGGTGATTCATCAATTGTTGATTTTTTCATGAAGATGCAAAATCTAGCAGATCAGTTGCAGGCTGCTGGTCAATCGATCAGTGATGATGATTTGCTTCTGTATGTTCTTGATGGATTAGGAGTTGAATATGCATCTAACTACTCGTACTGAGGAGATCTCTCTCTCTTTCTGAAACACAATTTGTGCTTCAAACTCATGAATTAAAGATGTTGCGAAACTCTTCCGTGGTTGCTCATGTTGCAAGTGTTCCTCAGTCTAGTTCTATTTCTTCGCCCTCAGCTCAAATTGGTGTTGTTTGAAATTTTTCGGATCGGTCTAAAGCTCCTTTTAGTAGCCGAGGTAGAGGGCGGTTTTACAGAGGTGGTAAAGGTGTTGTGTGCCAGTTATGTGGCAAGTCTAATCATGTGGCTATTAAGTGCTTTTGGAGGTTTGATGTTCGTTTCAAGGACTGGAGAATTATGTTGTTCCTCCTCAAGCCAATGTGCTAAGTACTGGTACTATTACTCTTCCACATTCTTCTAGTTCTAATCACTCACTTGTTTCTTCTCCAAGTGCTTCTAGCTCTTCTCCGGATTGGATATTGGACAGTGGGGCTACTCACCATGTAACTTCAGCCCTGGATCATCTTCAATTGCAATCCTCCTATCCTGGTAAGCAACGGTTAGTTGTTGGAAATGGTTCTAGTCTTCCTATTTCTCATGTTGGTTCTACCTCATATCCTTCCTTATTTGAACAATGTCTTGTTTGTTCATCTATTCACTTGAACAATGTCTTGTTTGTTCCCGACATTACCAAAAACTTGCTTAGTATATCTCAGTTCTTAAAGGATAACAAAGCTCTTATTGAATTTCATGCTGACTTTTGTCTTGTTAAGGACTTGATGTCTCACAAAGTGCTATTGAAAGGGGTGCTTAAGGATGGTTTATATCAACTGGATCTCTCTCATCTTCCTTCGGTTTCTTCCTCAAATGTGTTGTCCTCTTCATTGATGCAATCTTTTGTATGTACTTCTCATGATTCACATGTTGTTCCTCCTACTAGCTCTGTTTCCTTGTGGCATAATAGGTTTGGTCATCCATGTAAAAACACTTTAGCTAAGGTTTTGAGTTCAATAAAAGTTTCTTGTAATAAGTTGTTGGATTTTTGTTAAGCTTGTAAAGTTGGAAAGCAACATCAAATGCATTTCTCTTCTGTTACTCATACTGCTTTACATCATTTAGATATTGTTCATGTGGATCTATGGGGTCCTGTTGCTACTATGTCTAGAGAGGGCTGCAAGTACTATGTCTTATTTGTTGATAACCACACTAGGTATTCTTAGATCTTTCCTTTATGTGTCAAATCTGATGTTGCAAATATCTTTAAGCAATTTTTACCTTTAGTGGAAATGTTGTTTAATGCTAAGCTTAAGTCTCTTCATTGTGATATGGGAGGTGAATTTAAGGTTTTGTATCCTTTTCTTAAGTCATTAGGCATTACCATTAGACATTTTTGTCTTTACACTCATCAACAAAATGGCTTAGTTGAGATGAAACATCAAAATGTCATTGAATTATGATTAACTCTTCTTAGTCATGCTTCTCTTCCTTTGTCTTTTTGGTGGGATGCCTTTCAATCTGCGGTTTTTCTCATTAATAGATTGTCTAGTATTCATTTGCAAGGACAAACTCCTTATTTCAAAGTTTATAAGACTGCACCTGATTATCATTTCTTAAAAGTCTTTGGATGTACTTGCTTTCCTTATCTTAGGCCATATAATGATCACAAGCTTCAATTTCGTAGTCATAAATGTGTCTTTATAGGTTATAGTCCTTTGCACAAAGGTTATAAGTGTTTAAGTCCTAGTGGTAGGATATATGTTGCAAGGACAGTAGCTTTTAATGAGGAAGAATTTCCTTATGTTGTTTTTTTCTCTCCATCACACTCTTCTTCCTCTCTTGTTAATTCACAACTTCCCATACTTTCCTCTTCTATGTCAAATGTTACTATCTCTGGCTCATCCACTTTTTCCCCTACTACTGTCACACCTTCTTCGTCTACTCCTGATCCTACTACTAATCCTACTCCCTTGATTCAGTCTGATATCTCATCCTCAGCTCCCCTATCAACAGATACTTCTTCTCCTCACTTTTCTTCTCTTGTTCCTGATACTTTGCATTCTTTGTCTAAATCCACTCACCCTATGACTACACGTTCCAAGGCTGGCATTTTTAAGCCTAAAGCCTTTCTTGCTGATTTTTCTTTCCATGAGCCATTTACTGTTGAACAAGCCTTAGCTCATCCAAAATGGAAGGTTGCAATGGAAGATGAATTTAGAGCGCTACAACAAAACAACACATGACAGTTAGTTCCTAGTTCTTCTAATATTCAATATTCATCCTATTACCAATAAGTGGGTGTTTAGGATCAAGAAGAATTCGGATGACAGTATAAACAAGAACAAGGCACGTTTGGTGGCAAGGGGTTTTCAACAGAATGCTGGAGTTGATTTCTTTGAAACTTGCAGTCCGGTTGTGAAGCCATTAACCATAAGACTTATCTTTCCTATGGCTGTGACTAAAGGTTGGAAGATTCAGCAAGTAGATGTTAATAATGCTTTTCTTAAAGAGGATCTTAAGGAGACAGTCTACATGCTTAACCTGAGGGTTTTGTTGATCCTACTTATCCTTCTTATGTGTCCAAACTTCAGAGGTCTCTCTATGGTCTTAGACAGGCTCCTAAGGCTTGTTATGACAAACTCACATCCTTCCTTATTTCTCAAGGGCTTCAAAGCTCTATGGCAGATACTTCTATGTTTTATCTTCATAAAGGGAGGAAGTTATTGGTGGTTTTGGTGTATGTTGATGATATTTTAGTGACATGTGATGATGATACTATGATTGCCACTCTAATTCAGTGCTTGGATGATCAATTTTCCTTGAAGCATCTTGGTGAGGTAAACTATTTCTTAGGGGCTGAGGCTTGTAGGATATCTTCTGGTATACATTTATCTCAATCCAAATACATTCGAGATATACTTCATACGACTGGTTTAATCGAGTCCAAGCCTAGTCCTACTCCCTATCTCTCTGGCCAGAAGTTACACATTGGTGATAGCTCTTTGTTTGAGCAGCCATCTTTGTACAGAAGTATAGTGGGCAGTCTTCAGTATCTCACTTTGACAAGGCCATACATTGCCTTCATTGTTAACAAGTTAAGTCAATTTCTTCATGTTCCTACTGTAAATCAGTGGAAAGCCTGCAAGAGGGTGCTTAGGTTTTTGCTTTGTACTCAATCTTTTGGGATACATTTCAAACCGATAACAAGGTTTGTGTTGGAAGGATATGCTGATGCTGATTTTGCAAGTGATGGTGATGATAGGCGCAACACTAGTGGTTATTGCATCTATCTTGGATCGAATCTTTTAACTTGGAGTAGTAAGAAGCTGACTGTAGTAGCAAGAAGTAGCACTGAGGCTGAGTATAGATCCCTATCTTTGGCTACTAGGGATCTTCTTTGGCTCAAAAGTGTTCTTCGTGAGCTTGGTGTTTCTCTTGAGACTCCAATCTTGTTGTGGTGTGACAATCAAGGTGCCATCAAGTTGGCTTTTAATCCTGCCTTTCATGCTCGGACAAAGCACATCGAGGTTGATGTTCATTTTTTGAAAGAGAAGGTTGTGAATCGTGAGCTCAATGTTCTGTTTGTTCATTCGGAGTTCCAAGTGGCTAATATCTTCACTAAGTCTCTTTCCGCTGCTCGTTTTGCTACACTCATTTCTCGGCTGACATTGCTCGATCATCCAGGGTGAAGGTGTTTTGGTGCGTATTAGATATTAATGAATGCAATTAGGGTTTTGCATGATCAAGTGATTAACAACAGTTTCTTAAGCGTTGTGTATTAAGCTCCATAGTGTTGTGTTTCAGTTTTGTATCTTAAAGATTAGTTGTTAGGTTGTTATTCCATGTCAGTTTGGTAGTTATGATTTCTGTTTGTATCTCTTGTATATATATAGTCTCTTTACACGTGATAGTCTTTATAATGGAATCATTCTTTTCTTTTCCATATTCATTCTTCAATATATTTATATACACATTGTATATATTTAATAAGAAAATCAACATTGAATTGTGAGAACACAAAAATTTCATGTAAGGAAGTGTTGTTATTAGTATTTGGTATGAATTAGATGGTAGTGTATAGTGTATATATTAGTAATATATCATTTTCGATATATTAATTATAGGTATTCACTACAAGAAAAATGCACATAGACTACACCCCTAAGACAACGGTTTTTTTAAAAAACCGTTGTCGTAGCCAAAATTGGCGTTGTCGTAGACAAAACCGTTGTCGTAGGGCTGAAAAATGCGCTCATAGACAACGGCTCTTTATTGGCGTTGTCGTAGAGGCGTAGTCGTAGGGTAAAATTCAGCCATACGACAACGGTTGTGACTTGAGGTTGTCGTAGTGGTGTAGTCTTAGTAAAAAATGAACCCTAAGACAACACTTATGACATGAGGTTGTCGTAGATATATAGTGGTTGATCCCTAAGACAATGGGACAATATGAGGTTGTCGTTGAGGCGTAGTCATTGATCCCTAAGACAACGGTAACTTTATAGCGTTGTCTTAACCTCATAGTAGCGTTGTCGTAGACTAAATTAACTTAATATTTTCTTTTATTATTACTATTATATATAAATGTAAATACATATAAAATAAAAGACTTAGAGAAATTACACCCCCAAATTCAAAATCCCCAAATTTACACTAGATATCCCTTCCCAATCGAAACCCTAGACTTCCAAATCTAGATTGATAATAGCGTTGTTGTAGACTAAGTTAAGTTGAAATCTTTTTTTTTTAAGTTAAGTTGAAATCTTTTTTTTTTTTATTAAACTTGAACAAAAAATTTCTAATTAAACTATAAATGATATATATGGTGAATTAAGTGAAATAATTATTTTTTTGAATTAAATTTTATTTGTTTATGATTAATTTTCAGAAAATATCAAGTAAATGAAAAACTAATTTAAATATATATGATAATAAATTGAGTTATAATTATTTTGTTATAATATTTATTATAAGTAATTGGGTCATTTACTAATAATATAGTATCACATTTATATGTAAAAAATGACTTTAAGTATCTAAAATTCAAAACCCCCTTCAAAACCCTAGCACTCTCCCTCTTCTCCACATTTGCTGCCCCACCGCCACCGTCCCGCTGCTGCCTCTGCCGTCGCCGCTGCGCCACCGCGCCATCGCCCCTGCCTCCGTCCCTCACTGTCGTATCTCATCTCTTCAAAAATCCTTGCTATCTCTCCTTCTTACCTACACCATTTGCTGCCCCCTCTCTCACTTTGCCGCCTCCGCTCCCCGCCGCCAGTGCCCACTCCTCCGTCCCTCGCCCCCGCTGCCTCGCCCTTCTCCTCCGCCTCCCACTACTGCTTCTCTCTCCCTCTCATGCCGAATCCCTACTTTCCATGGAGGCCCACTGGGCGCCCTCCCCCAAATCCCTAGCCTCCCAATCCGACGTCGTCTTCTCCATCGTCGGCTACCCCTCCGACGTCCGCCACGTGATCCTCGACCCCTCCTCCGGTGCCCTCTCCATCGTCTTCTTCAAGAGGTATGAACTTTCAGCTCCTTTAAGGTTTCTGCATTGTCTGTTTTGATTGGGGATAATGCAGTGGCGAACTTGAGATCTATTGACTCACTTTTGGGTAATTTTTAATTTTAGTTTCTCGTATTTTGAGCTGAAATTTTTGATGTTTTTAATCTGGTGTAATTATCCATGGACTCGTTTGGCTTTTCTGGGATTTTTCAAGTAGAGTGTTTAGCATTCTAGATTATGAAATTGCTATTTATTGTAATAACAGAGAGTTAGTCAGCTCAAGATTATGTTTGCTTGATTTGGAATTGGATAGCCTCAAGGGTGTTTGGGGAATGATATGTCATTGCTGTGATTTGGGCTTGGTTTATTGTATTGAACTTCAGTTTTTGTTTTTGGTTTGCTATTTTAGAAATGGTAAAAATCTTGTTTAAGTATGAGCAATGCCTGGGAAGATGCCTCCACATTCATGGTGTCCCTGGAACTGGCAAGGTAAAATATGTTTACCTTTGATAAAACAAGCATGAGAAGGAGGTGAGGCCAGCTATGTATCCAAACTGATCATTTTAATATAACTTAATTATTAAAAGTAAGTTACATTGATAAGAGAAGACAATATTAATGCTGCAGGTTTTTTTTTGTTTCGAACCATGAATTATGATAATCCTTTCCAAGATACATCTGAGGAATCTTGTGTCCAGAATCACCACATTATATTAGTTCTCCTTCCCATTTATTTTTTGTTTCACATTATATGCTTGTAACTTCTCTATTTTCAATTAAGCATAGAAAATATTTTCATGTATTTGCATAAGTTTTGGTTCAGCTGGTTGTGAAAGACATTGATTTAATCTTGATAGTATTTCAATGAAAGCAATCAGAAAAACTCATAAACATACATAATTATTTTGTAGTAATATCAGATTAGAACAGATTGATGAAACCATATCCCTTTAGTTGATAAACGAAACTGGATTTGCAGGCACTCTGTGATTCTTATTGTGGTGAAAATTACGGGTCAACAGATTTTGAGGTGCTTGAGAATGTGAGGGAGGCAATCTTAAGGATGACTTATTACTGGTGAGAGTTATCTTTACAGTGCATGATGGTATACACATTCCTTAGTTGTATCCTTTTACATGACTAAGCTGACATGCTGTTTTCAGGTACAATTTCATGCCACTATCAAGAGGTAGTGCTGTAATTGGGCTCGTTGTGATGCTCGGGCTGCTTCTTGCCGCTAACATGGAGTTCACCGGAAACATTCCAGAAGGCCTGCAGGTGGATTGGGAAGCAATCTTAGAATCAGATCCTAACTCATTTATATCTTTTATAAAAAGTTGGTTGTACCCTTCTCTCAAGATTCTTTCTAGAATACAGATATCATGTAGCTTGTAGCTTCCATATTTTGTACTAACTCTTAGATCATATGAACTTTTAGAGTAATAGTTGTTGTATGAACTATTAAATGAATATTTCAATTTGATATGACTATTTTGAGTTGAATGTTTATTTTGTATATTTAAATTTCAATTAATATACAATAATTATTAAATGTTGTTAGAACTTGTAAAAGACAACGCTGAAAATAGACTACGACAACAGTTGTCAAAGCGTTGTTGTAAGTAGAGAAGACAAGACCACCATACCTACGACAACGCTGAAAAACCGTTGTCTATGAGCGTTGGACCGTTGTGGTAGGTGTATAAGACAACGGTTTAAAAACCGTTGTCTATGAGCGTCCGACCGTTGTGGTAGGTATATAAGACAACGGTTAAAAACCGTTGTCTATGAGCGTACCAACCGTTGTGGTAGGTACTTAAGACAACGGTTAAAAACCGTTGTCTATGAGCGAAATTTGCTGACCCCTACGACAACGATGGCTACGACAAGGCTGCTTTTAGACCTACGACAACGGTTTTTAACCGTTGTCTATGTGCGAAATTCTTGTAGTGATTTCCACTTAGATATTATCATTCAGAAAATTGATATATAGTTTTCTTATGTGGACTTGACTTATACGAATTTTACTTTTGCATATTTTATAATAATCTTTGACTTTTTTCATCACGGTTAAATAAATGAATTTTGAAGTACATATAAATATCAATTAAAATCAACATTATTTCACAAATCTAATTAAATGTGTTCTGTTTTTAGCAAAGAAGATTCATTCAAAAATTATAGTCAAAAACTTATATATCCCTTGGGCACATAGGGGCACGAATCTAAGTGTTATATACATGCTCTTCAGGTGTTATATATATACTATATAGGTGTTATGGTTCTTGGTGTTATAAATATATTCTACATGTATCATATGTATATAAGAGTATACATGTGACACCCGAAAAGTATATACATGATATCTGTAGAGTATATATTTAACATCATATGATGATTAATTTGGGGCACCATGCTCCTGGGGCACACAAGTGTCACTCAAAATTATATTAGTTACAAGAGCGACACTTGTGTGTGCCGGGGGCACGGTGCCCACAACTTAACCATCATATGGTGTTACATATATACTCTACAGGTTTCATGTATATACTCTTCAGGTATCATATGTATATTCTTATATATATATGATATATGTAGAATATGTGTATAATACCAAAAAATGTAACACCTATAAAATATATATAACACCTAAATTTGTGTCCCAGTGGCATATAAGTTTTTGCCTAGTTACAAAAATATCAAAAATCTAGATTTAATTTTTTAAATCACAATTTCATAATCAATTTGTTCAAATTAATATTATTTTCTTACTTTTTATGCTTGAATTGAATGAATTAAATTTTGCATATTGTATAATGTTAACCCAGTTTTCTTTGTTGCTTAAGTTGCATGAATTAAATTGTATGAATATCTTACAATGATTTTTCATTTTTCTCTTGCTTGGATTAAAATTGTAGAATATTTTGTAATGAATTATAATGTTTACTTATAAAAGATATTAACCTATCAATTTGTGTTGTTGATCCCGGTTCGGTTTCGGTTTTTCGAAATTGATGGACACCTTTACTTATATAACGAAAGAAAATCTAGTGAATGATCTTAAATTGATTTGAACTTCGTCTATTACACTTAAACAAGCTCAAAATGTTGATGAGATGAGACAATTTTTATAAGAGTAAGTCTTGTGTGAGACCGTCTCACGAATCTTTTTTCGTGAGATAAGTATTGAAGTACACATATAATTCCGCTGCATTGCTGTGCTTTTGTATATGAAGCAATTAGGGTTTTCTGATATTTTATGTTGCCACCTAAGCTATGCCACATCAGATTCAGTTAGATGGTAGTTAGGGTTGTTATTAGATGTTTTTAATCTCTCATCTCTCTTTGATATAAATACATGTAAACACTAATTCTCATTAATGCAAAATCGTATTTCTCTCTCTAAACTCAGTTTTAACAACGAGTCAACCCATAACCATACTTAGCAATTCATATGAAATTTTGTGGATATGAGTTCAATTCAAGGGTAATAAGGATCTGTCTCACGGAAACTATCCATGAGACCGTCTCACATGAGTTTTTGTGTTCCTTTAATAATAGTTTTTGTCAATTTGAAAGTCTGATTTATCAGTTTTTTCCAATTGTAATCAATAAATTATGCCAATATGAAAGTCATGACAAACAAAATTTGTAAATCAGAATCATGCATTGACCATCAACATAACCTATCGAGGACTCATCATTATATATTAAATTTGATAGAAGTGAACCTTATGTTTTATTTTTTATGTTTTGATACTACATAATATCATGTGTACAAACCAATGCTAGCTCAAGTTCAAATAATAAATCAAATACCCACAAAATAAGAATAATAATGTCATATTAATAATGAAAGAAAACACTAAACTTTAAGTTGCTCATAATTCGAATTTAAATGAAGAAGAGAACAAGTCATATCTTATTATTAACCATCAAAATGATTGCAAGCAAAAGAGGTTAAATTGTAATCAAGGGTCTTGATCACATTACATTGGGTTAAGATTAATTTTGATGGGTGGTGGGCCAACTTTTTTATTTAATTTATAATCTAGTATAAGTTTATATTTCAAATATAACGGTATATAATTTAAGTTAAAATCAATTTCCGTTGTTGTGTTGTGTGTGTTTTACAATGTGTGTGTGTGTATATATATATATATATAGTTATGAAATTGTTTTCATATTAATTGAAGTTGCTCTAAGATTTTAATGCAATTGAGTACCAATAATGAGTCTTTCCACTGATTAAATTGAAGAGATAATACTTGTATAACCTTCTTCTCTCCAAACATTAGGTTCTGTTTAGTATTGGGGGATTGTGGATAGTTTCATTCCTTTTTCTTGAGTTATATTATTTTTCATTAGAAAGTAGATCATTTTTGTAGAGCTGTCAAAATGAGTTAAGTTTGACAGATTATCCATATCTGTATAGCAAAGAAGTGTTGGGATGAGCATTTGAGACATTGGTCGGTTGGTCCGTTAAAAAAAAAAATCCTTAAATATGTAGATAAGATATAAATAAATATAAAAATCCTTACGACGTGTAATTATGTATAAATATTGAGATATTAATAATATTAAGTAATATATATAAATATGATGAATAATATGATAAATTCATGTAAACAATTTGATAAAAAATATATAGAATATAATATATATCACTCTTTTTAAACAAAGAAATAAAAAATTAGGAATATTAATTTTGTGGGCAGATCCGCTACTTGACAGTCCGCTCCACAATCTCCTTTCGACACCTCTAATTGAGCTATGAGTAAGTCTTATGTGAGACTGTCTCACGGATCTTTTTTCGTGAGACGGATCAACTCATAACCCACACTTAGCAATTCATATGAAAGTTTGTGGATATGAATTCAATTTATGAGTAATAAGGATCCGTCTCACGGAAACTATCCGTGAGACCGTCTCACATGAGTTTTTGCGTTGAGGTATTTAGAAAACACTCATATTTTATGTAGACAAACATATGTGTGTCACTTTGGGCATGTTAACTCGTTTGTTGCTTCACAATAATTGTTTTGTTTGAGATTTATAATTTAAATCCTTAATTTGGAGGATGTTTGCTACTTTGCTATCTAAGTATCTAACTACCTTTAGGAATGAATGGACATTTTGGGTTATGACATCTAATTTGTATATTGGTTTGAACTAACTACTTTATTTAATTTTATTTTTATTTTTGATATAATCATTTGAAAGTGAAATTAGAAGTTGATCTTCTTGAACACTGGTCCTCAACAGGGTGTTGGCTTCATTACAGAAAAATAAGTATTTACGCGCAACAATATTGATAATAATCACAAAAGATTATCAAATATAATTTGATGAGACGAAATCCCAATGTAACACTCAAATCATTAAATGGGCCTTTATATATGCATATGCCCCAACAAGATATCTATCAACTTTATTCTTTACCTTAGATTCACATGGAAAAGCAGAGCTTTAAAGTGAAAAAGAGAAATAAAATGGAATAAAATTTTGAAACAAAATAATGGTTTTGGAGGGTCGTCATTAATCATGCATGCTCCCATCCCGTGAAAAGTAGCTTGCACCTCTAATTCAATCATTTTGCTTCTAAATTTTAATATGTTATTTAATGTTATATTAGCTATAGTAATACTTGGCTTATGAGCTACACATTTATTTGTTCTCTTTAAGGATAGCAAAATTTTGTTTCAAATTAGGTAATGTGTCACAAGGTTGTAGTATTCACGTGTTTTTATATGTTAAGAGGTTATCTGATTGAGCTTATAAGTGATTCTAAAATGTTTTATAAACATGTCGACAAGATTATTATAAGTGTTTAGCAACAATTTTTTTTTTTTTTTGAAAATTATCTTATATCATCCTTAAATGGGATGTGATTTGCATTTCAAGAAATATGAAAAACCTCAATTTATAAGATGTTTTGAATAACTCTCTTTCGATGTGACTAATATGAATACTACATTAACGCAGAAATTATGTGCTATGTAAATATCATACGTAATTAGACTCTATTTTTTCAAACACCATCTAATATTAAAAAAAGTTATTACTCAAGATCTATTAGTCAACTTTTCAATCATCGGAGTGAAATTAATAAACATGTATATGCATTATATATATTAATCACTAACACTTAACTATTTTGTTTTTTTTTATTTATTCAAAATTCATTTATTTATTTAGAGAAAACAAGTGAGTTGCTTAGTTAATTTGTAATAATTATCACCCAAGAGATAGTCATGACACAATGTATTTTGACATAACATAATTAATGTATATTGCTTAAGTGGACTCCCATGAGACACTAGTAACTTAAAAGCAATACAATTCCCAATTGATATAATAATAACAGTAATAGTAATAATATCATCGTATTTGATAAGTGTTAGACAAGCATTCGAATATACTCATTTTTCAGTAAAATTGAATGTTTTACTTGTCGCGCATCAATTAATTAAAATGAATTCGTCCAATACGAAACTGCTTCCTCCAATTCATTTAAAATGTATCCTAAAATCGAGTACACACGAATTAATAATTATTTTATTTTTCTAATATACCATCCATTAGTTAAGCTTTTATTTGATCTTTATTGAAAATATGAGCACTATATAATTACATTATTTAGCCAAAAATAATGTTGCTAACTTAAAAAAAAAAATCAAAAAGAAATTTCAGCCATTGCAGGGTAATGTAGCAAGGGGTGTGGCTATCAATATCCAAAAAATACTAAGTACACACCAAACATTATATTTTTATATTGTTCATTTTCTAAAAACAAAAGGGATGTAATTAGTATTTTTTGGATATAAACAGCCTCACGTAACTAAAATCACCCAATCTTGTCTGGTTGAAGTTAAGATTTCAAATAAAAAATATAATTACAACAAAATGAGAGATAAACTAATATATAAAGTGATAATATGAGAAATTTTGTACAAAGTATATTTATGAACTAATAATAGCATGAGCTCCGGTGAGATTCAAATGAATAAGATGACATGCCATTTTGATTTAAACAATATTGATACCAACTCACCATATTAGACCAATTTTGGGTGTAATCATAAACATGTCATTCATATGCTCCTCTATCTCTATCAATTTTGGGTGTAATCATAAACATGCCATTCAATGATTAAGGTAAAACAATAGTGAAAGAGTAGAAAATGATTGAAAATTGGAATTTTTTTGCTCATTGCCGACACACTGCACCGAAAAAGATATTTCACCGAAATATCGGCGATATTTCCGTGAAAACCAACGTTTCATGCCTGGCACTCACCAAAACCGAAACCGAAACCGAAATTCACCGATATTTCGCCGATATTTCGGCGACATTTTGACGAACAGATGGAATTATGGGCAGGGTGGGTTCGGCCCTCGACTTTTAAAAAATATTATTTTTCAATGTATTTTTTATTTATTTTCCTTATATATATATATATATAGTTAATTAATTTATAAGAGTTTGTTTTTCTTACACCGTAAATTACTACGTATTTGTTTTATAGATTTTGCCTCCAACCTGCTTTAAGTTATAATAATATTAAAAAGAATAAACCCTAAAACAAAATTTGAGATCTGTTTTTTATTTATCTGTTGATTCTAATAATACCTGAAAGCTGAAAGTGACATTACAATTATGCACAAGGTTGAATTTGGATGGAAGAAATAGATCATGAAATTGAAGATTTGCATATATATGATAGCTAATAGACCCAATAGTGATTAGTGGTTAATTTTTAATGAATTTTAAATTAATCGTTTTCATTATGAATTATTTCTTGAAGAGGATTATTGGATTTAAAGTTCACTACTTTAATTAGGTGAATTTAATTTTGAGTTACAAGTCTACCATCAAAACAACAGAACTAAAATAATATCAACCAAACATTAGTTGATTTAATTATATATAACTTAAAATTTATGCCTTCTTAGTTTCTTACATACAATTTAAATTAATTCATCGGTACAATTGGACGAAGTACAAAGTTCCAAATATGAAAATCAATTTTTTGGGATGGTATACAAATGGTGACTAACCTTTATATATTATTTATTACTTTGGTCACTAGTTTTTACTATCTTTTCATATTGGTTTATTAAGTTATTTTTATTTTGGTTAGTTATCTTTTTTCTTTTAATTTCGTTATGTAAATTTGGATTACTAGCCTCAATTATATTTACGTTTGTCTTAATTATTTTTTATAAGTTTTCATTTTGGTCATTTGCTTCTAACTATTATGGAATTAAAAAGAAAAAGAAAAAAAGAAGACCAACACTAAAAAATAATGTAGAGGTAAATGAGCAAAATGAAAATTTATAAAGGTATGTGACATTAATAAGAAACAGAAGGGTTGTGAAAAATGAAAACAAGTATAGTGGTAACTGCCTAAAATGAATATAACTAAAAGTTAGTGACCTAAGTAAAAATAAGTGTAAAGATAGGTGACAATTTTACATTAATACTGTCCCCTTTTTTTTTTTTCTATACATAAAGAAAGTAATTAGTAACTTGGCAAAAAAAAAAAAATGTAATTAGGGCACATTATAATAACAATTAACTTATATTTAGTTGTAACTAATCAGCTTGTTTGTCTGTTGATTTTGTAATTATGTCCTAATCCACTCTTGCTCACATTAGTTAACATATATTTGTATTAAGGTTATGATCCAATCATATATACAATAGTTTGAAAAGAATATTGATATAGCATTTTTTATTTAAAAAAAAAACTCTGTGATCATGATAAGCACCAACTTTTGTGATTACTATTAGATTCCAATCTTCATAGCAAATAATCCAAAATTATTATAAAGTTTTGGCTACATTATTATAAAACTTGAAGAGCTTATACTAAATTAATTTGTCAAGAAAAGTCAGCAGTAGCTAGGATGCTTTAATTTCTTAATGGAGTACATGATTGCATGTCCTTACCATAATCCAAATAAAATAATCATCACTAAATTATGGATTAATATTAGTTTATCATAAATTGCAGTAATTAATTTTCAATATTCTATTACTAACAATGTACCCACCTGTTTCATAGTCATGTCTTTTTGAAGTTTTTGTCATATATCAAGGTTCATAAAAATTGGACAAATAAACCCTTAATTAATTAAGGAATTTATGATTAAGATTGGAAACAGAATCTAATTAATTTTACAAAAGGTATCGTATTAAATCCATACATTTTAGCTAACGAATATTTATAGGTATAATTTAGAGATAAAGTTGTATAGACGTCTAAAATGACACTTACTATGAAACAAAATTTACATTTTAGAATGATACTTATTGTGAAATGGAAGGAATATTTATCAAAACTAGTGTTGTACGTACCATGCAAATCGAGCCAAACAGAATCGAGAAATTATCAAACCAAGTGGTACAACTAGAGCTAGACCCGAGGCCGAGCATGGAGCCGGTCAGGCAAAAGTTGACCGAGCGTGCAAGGGCTTGGATCGAAGTAATAAGATCACTTGGGATGAAAAAGCTGATTCAAGAAGATATTGGAACCTAGCTTAAGATATCTAATCAGAAAAGGAAACAAATCGTGATATAATCAAATCAAGTTACTCTCCTGTGATCCGTGCAGCTGGGCCTGGTTCGCCCAGCTTGCGCCTTTATACTTTTTCACGTGTTTTGGTTGTTACATTCACGTTATATTAGTGTTACATTCGTGTTATGTTAGGGTTACCTTCACGTTATGTTAATGTGATCTCATCTCCATATTTCATACCCTTAGTTTAAAACTACTGAACTAAAATAACATGAAGGTAACACTAATATAACATGAAGGTAACACTAACATAACATAAAGGTAAAAAACAATGTTAATTATACATTCATGTTATGTTAGAGTGACCCTCATGTTATGTTAGGATTACCATCATGTTATGTTAGATGGTAACACTAACATAACATGAAGGTAACTTTAACATAACATGAGGGTATGACTGTCTGGAACGAATCTTGGTGGGTTTGAGCGCACCCACCAGGTGCGTGGGGGCGCGTGAAAACGCGCGTCATAGGTGCGTGGGGCGGGTCGACCCGGGTGCATGGATCCAGTTGCACAAAATATTTGCCAATCAAATCTAATCCGAACAACAAGAAACTCCTCCAATTCAAATACTGAAAATTGGGGATGCCGTAGATTCACCAAGAATACAAAAACTTGCGTGAGACGGTTTCAATGAGTGTTTTCGTGAGACCGATCCTTTTAACCCATGAATCAAACACATTTTCACTAATTTATATGTGAATTGTGAATGTGGGTTGACCCGTCTTTTGAAACATGATCGGTGAGACGATGTCACACAATCTTTCAAGAATTTGTAATCTCTACTTTTTATGTCTATGTTTAGGAGTTAATTGTAGGTTTTATGTTTGCAATAGAATAAATAATTAGAGTAATCATCAATATTTCGTGTTTAATGAATTTAAATGCATTTTCAAACCCTCCCATCAAAATCCACCCTAAATTTATTTTACAAGTAGGACTTATAATCAAAGTTAAAACATTCGAATGAAAAGTATATGCATTCAATAGGTAGTACATATATATTAGTGTAAAAGTTATGTGATAAACGGATTTATAAAAATAAATATTTAAAAAGAATTATATAATATAAAAATACTTTTTGAGTAAATAATATAATAATTTGGAAAATATGATAATTAATTAAAATATTTTTTAGAGACTAACTTTTTAACATTTTCTTTAATGATTTTATTATCTTTTTTAACGAAGTTTGTAATAAATATATGAGTGACTCTCCTGTGCACCAGGTGCACAAATCTAGATCCGTGCAATCGGGCAGCGCGCGGGCTGAGCGGGCCAGCCCAGCCTGCGTCTCTTTATTTTTTCGCGTGTATTGTTCGTGACCTTTATATTATGTTAGTGTTACATTCATGTTATGTTAGTGTTACCTTCGTTTTATGTTAGCGTGACTTCATTTCCAGATTTCATACCCTTAGTTTAGAACCATTGAATTAAAATAACACGAATGTAACACTAACATAACATGAATGTAACACTAACATAACATGAAAATAAAAACAATGTTAATTATACCTTCATGTTATGTTAGTGTTACCTTCATGAAGGCAACACTAACATAACATGAATGTATGATTGTCTAGAGCTAATTTTTGTGAGTTTGAGCGCACCCATCAGACGCTTGGGAGCGCTTGGGACACATGAAAACGCGTGTGAGAGACGACCCGGATGCATGGATCCAGTTGCACAAAATATTTTGCCCAAATATATATACTTCAATTTTTTTTGGCTAGACAACATTTATTTTAGAAGGGAGAAGGTATAAACATAACTCATTATAGATATTATAACTTTCACAATTTTTTTCTCATTTTGATGTTGTTGCAATCGTTGTTTAGTTGTGGTGTTTTTTCTGTAACATACAAATTTATTTTTGGTAAAGTTTCAAAAAATAAAGTTCCTAATTTATTTTTCTTTAATTAGTTGTACGTACTTATTTACAGAATCATATAATATTCTTTTCTAATAGAAAAAATTAAGTATATTATAGCATACCACACTATTGCTTTTTCATGTTATTGAAATCAAATAAATAAAGCGTAAGTTTTGTATACAACCGTTTCACCGATCTTTTTTCGTCAGACGAATCAACTCATAATTCACACTTAGTAATTCATATGAAAATTTGTGGATATAAGTTACTTCATAAGTAATAATGATTTGTCCCATGAAAATATATCCGTAAAACCATCTCTTATGAGTTTCTCTGATAAATTAAAAGCAGAAAATGGAGGGAGAGAGAGAGAGTTACAAGTGAAGAATAGTTTTCAAAAAATTGTAAGAGATCTCTTTCCCGTTAGCTTCTGATTTACAGCAGAAAGAGAAAAAGAAAAGAACAACTCAAGAAAGAAACTCCCATCTCTCTCTCTCTCTCTCTCTCTCTCTACGCATTCTTACATACATTATACATACACACTACATAAAGAGAAAGACAAGAGACATGCAAAACCCAACCACTGATGATCAATGTCTCTCATCAACTCCTCCTACTTTTGATCCTTCAGACAGCGACCCACTCCAATCCCATGATTTCTCCTTCTTTTCTTTCCCATTTCCTCTCTTGATTCCTATTATTCTGCTCTCCACTCATCTGCCATGGCCGAGCTACAGCTTGAGGCCGTCTTGCAATTCCTGAGGATTAATGGTTTGTCCCACTCTGAATCTGCCCTCATGGAGGATATCATGGCGAAATCCTCCGCTGATTTTGACAACTTCTGCTTTCCCATGGTGCCGCCACCTCCGCCGCTGAGAATTCCGGCCACTCGGCGGCCACCGCCGCTGTTCATTGATGACGGTGGAGGGAGCTCAAAGGGTTCTTCTGATGATGAGTTCGTGAGTTTGGGTTCTTCTACTACTGAGATATGTTCTTCTGGTATAGTAAAGTCTTTTTACTCTCTTTCCTTTATTTGTTGTCTTGTGCATTTTTTTACATATTTAATTATTTCGTGGCTAACTTATTATTCTTCTTTTTTCAAAGTGAGGGGTTGAATATTTTGATACCTTGTTTCTTTCTCTGTCCAATTATGTATGGATTGATGCTAAATTTGTTTTTTTTTTTTTTTTGATATTTCTTTGATACTGTACTATTCATGTGATGTTCTTCGTTTACTAATGTCATGATGAATCTCCTCATATCGTAAATTTCGTTCTCATTTCAACGTTTTGCTACTTCATTTCTTGTCAATCGAAATACAATTAGCATCGAGAACCTCTTTTTATTTGAGCCATGTTTTGATTATATGTTTAGTGTGGAGTGTTAAACCTCATTATGTTGCAGTTCTATGGGTAATAGATCTATGTTTTGCTATTACTAACTAATATAGATGATTCTTTTCTCCTATGTGTGGGTGTTTGCTTTGGCTGTTCACTAGCCCTGAATCTTTGTCTTGTATAAATTCCAGATTTTACCAATCCATATGGTGTTCGTACCACACGGCCAACTTCTCAAGCTTCATCTGATCGAATGTCTCAGTTTGGCACTGCTCGAGATTACCCTGATTTTGATATGCAGAATGACCTGTTCTGGTACAAGGAGAATGATGAAGACTATGCTATGCCACCACTGTTTGATGGTCGAGATTTTAATAGTGATCCTAGTGAAGACAAGTTTATATTGAGTGTTGAAACCGGCGAACCTGTTGAGGACAATCTGATTTCTGAAGGGAGTGCTAACTATTTGGAAAAACAACTGGCTTTAGCTTCGAGGGAGGACTTCAAATCTGAACATAATAAAGATTTTCATGAACTCGGTGAGAACTTTGATTTCGGAAAAAGTATCAAAAAGAATGAAGATCATTGCAATGTTTATAGCTGTTCAGCCCCTCACTGTGCTTGCTGCAATGGTGCCGGGACGGCTTATGCTGGTGATCCTGCAGATTACAGCCTGGAAAATCTAAAGATAACAGATCTATGCGACCATGAGTTGGTGCCTTTAGGGAAGAACCATACCACAAGTGAGAGTAACTTATCCAACCAAAGGAGTTCTGAGAAAGATAAGGTTGGACGCTTGATTAAGCATGACTATAGCATCATTGGTGATGAAGTTGTTTCTGGAGAACCCCATGAACCTGAAACCGGGCTAGATGAAGAGGCTTCTGCCATCTCTGATGAGCTTCTGATCTATGAAAAAGAAGATGAGTATGAAACATTCAATCTAAGGATTATACATAGGAAAAACAGGTTGGTGGGTGTTGGTGAAAGAGAAGTATTACTTTTCGGAACAAGAATTTCTTCTCATCATTCTTGTCAGCTTTATGGATTATTCTTCAGTTGTTACCACAGCATTCTGTTTTTCTAAGCTGATTTGTTGCTAGCAATTGCACTGATTTCTTATGCCACTGACAGGACTGGATTCGAAGAGAATAAGGAGTTTCCTATTGTTCTAAACAGTGTCATAGCGGGTCGATATTATGTTACAGAGATTCTCGGATCTGCTGCTTTCAGCAGAGTTGTCCAGGCACATGATCTTTATTTGGGGATGGATGTTTGCTTAAAGATCATAAAGAATGACAAAGACTTTTTTGATCAAAGCTTAGATGAGATCAAACTTCTCAAGTTTGTTAACAAACATGATCCAGCAGATGAGCACCATATTTTACGTCTTTATGACTACTTTTACCATCAGGTATGCAACAAGAAACTTCATGACAATTTATATCAATAATCCTTACTGCTGCATCTTTCTAATGCCTTTTCTGAAATGCCGTTAAGTTTCTAGAGTTATTTACAGAAGTAGAGGAACATTCAGATATTAGGTACATGCTATTAAAGAGATCAGAATAGTCAATGACTCATTTCTTGGGAACAGATAATATCAAATCTCTCTCTCTCTCTCTCTCTCTCTCTCTCTCTCTCTGTTGACTACTGAATTTGGAGTATATGAGCTGGGGTGGTAATCAGAGGAGAGCTTTTGTATTGTTTAAATATCAGGACTTAGAGCGTACATCTCTCAAGGGAAACATAGACTTGCTTTGAAAACTTTAATCAGATAACTGTGGAAATTATTCCATCAGAGTGAGAATATTGATGCTGATCACTTTCTCCAGGTTAGTTTTGAATTACAATATGCATAGGTATTGTTCACTTTTAGCTTAGAGTATCAATGACACGCTTCAAATTGGAGATATCAAAGACAAAGCTACAAAGTGGACACTAATACATAACCCTGAGAATAGGAAATTTTATTTGGGATTGGTTCATTCCAACAGCATGAAGAACATCACATGGAACCCGTTTTTTAGATTGCAACATCTATGGCTAAGTGTAGAGTTAGGTAGATGCGATGTTTTTGGATGGCCGGCCCAGTCATTCATCAACTAACAATATCAAATGAAGTATATGGCCCTCTGTGACTGGATAATGTCATGTTCAAGAATTCTTTATGCATGTGGAGTGTGGTGTGGTTACTTAATTAGGTGGGTGAGAAAGAACACAATGATGGAGGTTAACTCTGTAAATGTTGCCATTGTTGTTGATAATTGATACATGTCCATTTCAACACAAGTTTTAATTTATTTTCCTAGAAAGCTACATTTCTCATCCAATGCCATAACAAGCTTTTTAATTATTTATAGTTAGCTAAATGACCTACTTGATTATGATGATATGTTACTTAAAAAAACTAAAATTATGAGGCATTCTTACGTGATGTGTAACTTCTTTACTCCTCATAGAAGCTATCCATTTTCATTTATATATTTACCAAGTTTACTACTTTTTGATGGTTGATGATTGATCAACCTAGTGGTTAGTTTAAGGATTATTAGGTGTTCAAATTCTTAGGTGATTGAATATTCACCAGAATGCATATTTGAACCTTATGCTTGATCATAA
This sequence comes from Scutellaria baicalensis, assembly GCA_005771605.1. Lineage (NCBI taxonomy): Eukaryota > Viridiplantae > Streptophyta > Magnoliopsida > Lamiales > Lamiaceae > Scutellaria > Scutellaria baicalensis. Next base: position 65,432,269 of record CM016721.1, on the reverse strand, counting down.
ACTTCAGAGAGTACATTGTCTCTCAAGTATTGTGGCAACTGGATGTGCAATCTTGAAATAGTAAATCACGTCTACCTATTTGCTTCTGTTATTTTGCTGGACACAAAAAAGAGGAGATCCAATGAAGTGAAGAAAAGAGATATAGATTGAAATCCAGGTTCACCAGACTATAGAAATTGATTCCCATGCTCTTAATAATTGGTGCAGTGGTAATGGAAAGAGAAACAGAGTGGATTTTATGAGAAAGGTTTGGAACGTGAGAATAAATCGTCCCAAAACAACAACTAAGATTATTGAGATGTTAAATGTACACCAAGAAAAATGTTCAACCCCACTATAGTAATCATCGTACACAAAAACTCAAGCCAATAAAGTAGAATTGGTTGCCAATGTAGATGGAGGATTGCCAATCAGGTGCTGAGACTAAAATACTAGTAGCCGAATCTACCAATGATACCAGCATTTCAATTCCTTTCTTTTACTTCTTCGTTTTTCTTTATTATCTATGAACTAGAATTGGCGCGCCCTTCCAATTTGGCTGACATAATGTATAGGTGCATTCAAAATTGTATTATTTGGAGAATGCCAACAGCTGTATATTTGATTGATTTTACCAATGACTGTATGATATGTATAGTAGAAGATTAATGAAAGGGAATAAAAGACAATCACCCACAAATTTTTTGAGAACTATTCGGCATCTTTGTTAATATAATTCATCATAAGTGATAATTTGGTTGGTGGGAAATCTGCAGAAATGTGAACTGTTTTAAAATGAGTTATATGAGGTCTTCCTTTATAAATTATACAGTTTTCGAGACTATCGAGAACCTAGTTCTCATGGTGCATTGTATTGTTTCCTTCTAAGAAAAATTGCAGGCCTGTAATTCTTCTTTAGATTTTACTTCAAATTTACAATTTCTATAGAGTAAATTTCTGCTCATATATCATGCATGGACCTATTGTATCCCAGTTCCCTGAACTATTTATTTGACTAATGGATCACTTGCTGATCATTTAATACTATCTGTATCAAATTAAATGGCAGGAGCATCTATTCATTGTCACTGAACTTCTGAGAGCAAACTTGTATGAATTCCAGAAATATAACCGGGAATCTGGAGCGGAACCATACTTTACAATGCACAGGCTGCAGGTTCTATTTATCATGAATAAGTTTAGCTCTAATGAAAATAACATAGTTACTTTATCTCTGGGGAACAAAATGAGATATCGAGGTTTACTAACTTATATACCTTTTCAGGTCATTACCCGACAGTGTTTGGAGGCACTATTATACCTGCATGATTTGGGAGTTGTCCATTGTGATCTGAAGCCCGAAAATATTCTGATCAAAAGTTACCGAAGGTGTGAGATAAAGGTTATTGATCTTGGCAGCAGTTGCTTTCAGACAGATAACCTGTCCCTCTATGTACAATCTCGATCGTATAGGGCTCCTGAGGTTATGTTAGGCCTCCCTTATGACCAGAAGATTGACCTCTGGTCTCTTGGCTGTATTTTGGCTGAGTTATATTCTGGAGAGGTATGTTTATCATTTTTGTGTGTTTAATCGATAATTGACGAGCATTTACGTAGCACAATATTTGATCATATAGAACATATGTAGCTTTCTTACCATTCCATTTTAAGATTCATTAGTTTGGTTAATGCTATCTTGTTAACCCATGCTTCTCATATCATTATAGAGATAAACCTAATCTAAATTTGTGCCTATATTTAAAGGTGTAAATGAGATAATACAGATCAGGTGCTACTTGGGATCGACTCATAAAAAATCGAGTTTGACTCGAAGATAATTGAGCCGAGCTCGATCTCGAGCCACTCGAGTAGTTCTAAATCTCGAGTTTGAGCACATTAATATTAGGCTTGACATGCGCATGCTCTCGAGCCTAATCAAGTAGAATCTAGCATATCTAAGTTTGCTATTTTTGCCCAGGTAGTTTGTTAAAATTTCCATTTTAAAGCATATTTTCAGGCACTTAGTTATAAATACTATTTATGCGTCGAATTGAGTCGAGTCGAGTCGAACTCAAGCTTATGGAGTTGTCCATTGAGTCGAGCTTGGGCCTCGAGTTTCGTAATAGAGTTAGAGCTCAAGCGTGATAGTACTTGGCTCGACTCACTCGTTAATACCCCTACCTGCTTTTCATGTATGTGTGTACTTTGAGCATTTTCCTTGAATAATATCCAATACTGCCTGCAGGTACTTTTTCCGAATGAAGCAATTGCAATACTTCTTGCACGTATGATAGGAATGGTTGGTCCTATAGAGATGGACATGTTGCAGAACGGGCAGGCGATACACAAGTATTTTACAAAAGAATACGATCTGTATTATATGAATGAGGTAAGTGTTTCTTAAATCTTAAATAAATATACATAGACGAAGTTTTACAAAAGCTTCTAATGAAATGTGATCCGTTGAAATGTCTCAACCTTGCTTTTCACATTTGTTAAAACTCATTTTAAACAAAAACCATCTCTTAATAACTTTTCGCTACGAAAATGTGAAAAATAGGACACAAATGAGCTCGAGTATGTTATCCATGAGGAGTTGTCGTTGGAGGACCACCTTCAGATCTCCGATGCAGTTTTTGTTGATTTCTTGAAATGCCTGCTCGAGATCAACCCAAATAGACGGCCCACTGCTAAAGAGGCACTCAAGCACCCTTGGCTTTCCCGTTATTATGAACAATGAGGTAAGTTTTATGGATGAATGAGTATTCGTCGAGATGTTAGAAGATCAAATTCGAAGCACATCGTCCCGTTGAATAAAGTATATTATGTACATCTCTGCTTAGATTTTGTAGGATCTAGATCATCATGATTTCTTGGAATGTAGATACCATATTAACAACATTGTCATATGTTAGAAAGTTATAGGTAAAGGTGTTACAGTCCCATATGTGACTCATATTTGATTTGATCAAATAGGTTTACTTTGAAGTCAAAGTCTTTGGGAGAGAAGAAGCTGTACATGTATGACAATGGAGTCTTCAATCTGAAGTTTTCATTCTCTTTGATGTTGATTTTTGACTTATTTGATATCTTGACAAATGTTGTCTAAATTTTGGAAAAGATAATAATGCATTTCTGACCTAAAAGTGGGGTTTATTAGATAGATCTATATACATGGACCAGGTCTTTAATTTTGTGTTATATTTTATTGTTACAGTGAGTGATAAAATTAAGAAGTGGATAATCTCAAAGTGTCAAAAAAAAAAAAAAGACAAGAGTGGATGGGAGAATATATGCATGTATTTGGAGATGTTAAAGAATAGCAGTAGTAGAAGTAGTAGTATGTGTGTTGTAATAGGGATCTACAAAGTTAAAAAGTGGCAAAAACTGTCTCTTCTGATTTCCTCTTTTTCTGCTTTTGTCACTTTCTATTTCCATCACTCACTCACTACTCATCATTTTATGTTATCTTCATGCTCTCTCTCTCTTACTCATTTTATGTTATCTTCATCTTCATTCTCTCTCTCCCTCTCTCTCTCTATATATATATACACACACTATTGTCCCATACATCATGGACACAGTTAGTGTATGTTCAATGAGGTATGTTTACTGATCACGTGTCAGATATTCAATATACTAATAAATTTCTCTTGTTATATAACGAAGGATTGAGATCATTATATATTAGTAGTGGACATATTGAGAGTTACCCAACGTAGACAATTTAGCATTTTTCTATATATGAGTATGTATGTGTATCTTTTCTTTAAAGTATAAACGAATTTAGTTAGTGATTTTTTTTACATCAATCTATGTCATATTCGTTTATCAAATTCCATTATCATTGTGCAAACATGTCATTTTCCAAATCTAGAAAATGAATGAATAATTTACCATTTGAAAAGTACATTATAATTACTTTATTTCATATTTTTTAGGACAAAACTTATATACCTCTGGGGTACATAGGGGCACAGATCTAGGTATTATACAAATGTTTTTTAGGTGTTATATATATACTCTATATGTGTTATGTTTCTTGGTGTTATACTTATATTCTACAGGTATCATATGTATATAAGAACATACATATAATACCTAAGGAGTATATATATGATACTTGTAGAGTATATATATAACACCATATAATAGGTTAAGTTGGGGGCACCGTGCCCCCGGGGCACACAAGTGTAACTCTATTTTTTATAAGCTAAGTTGAATCCAAAATGAGTTCACTAAAGTAGATTTCATCTACAAAAGATACCACAGTTGTCTCTAATGGGTTGAATTGATAATTTGTCACATTATTTTTAGAGGCATCTCATCAAAATAATGACGTATCTTGTTAACTTATATAATACGACAAAATTTTATATATCCTTGGGGCACATAGAGATACGAATTTAAGTGTTATATACATACTCTTTAGGTGTTATATATACTTCATAGATGTTATGTTTTTTGGTGTTATAAATATATTCTACAAGTATATATAAGAATATACATGTGATACTGAAGGGTATATACATGATACTTGTAGGGTTTATATTTAACACCATATAATAATTAATTTAAGGGCACCATGCTCTTGGTGCACACAAGTGTCATTCATATAATAAATAGCTATTGTGATTGGTTTTTTTTTTTTTTCTCAAATTAAGAAAAATGTAACCGAATCAAGAACTTGACATTTCGAAGCTTAATTATACGTCGCTATAAATTTGGTAACCAAGAAAAGTAGAGATAAATAATTAATCCAGAAATGAATCAGATTTAGAAAAAAATCAGTAAAGCCACCGATTAAGTTGATATAATATGTAATTCTAAATAGGTAAATTATGGGCTCAACCTTAAAATTATTAATTTTCCGAGTAAATGTCTCTATACATAAGTTATTAATTTCTGGAAATTCATTTATTAAGATTGTATTATGAAAAAAATATAGAAAAAAGAGTAGCATATATATATATATATGTGTGTGTGTGTGCGCGCATATATATGAAAATGGAAGGACTTATTGAGTCCTTTTTGGTGTTTTTTAAGGTAAGATTTTGTACAATAATGATAAAAACGATAATGTTCAATCCGAATTAAATAAGTACAACTTTATTGTAGTATTAAATAAAGTGTTGACAAATCCGAGTTAAGTACATTAGATGAACAAACTAACCCCAATTCATGATAGTATATTGTCATTTTTTTACATATGTAGGTTAGTAGTAATATGCTTTAATGTATTACAATTAAGAGATAAAAAAGAATCAATATCTATTTAATTACTTGTTAAAGAAAAGCATAACTTACTCACCACTTCAACAATATATTTAGGTTAATAGAAATTTGAATAAAACCATCAACTTTCTTTTATTGCACATTGATTTCTATTCTTACAAAATAATAGACCCTTTTATTCAAATGATCCAATTCAACACTAATCTTTATTTAAAAGTAGATTTTTACTATTCCCTCTGCCTCTCTCTCTCTCACACACACACACACACATATATATATATATTCCTTTTTTTAATGTAATATATAATTTATATTCTCATATTCAATTTGATTTTTTAAATCTTGAAAACATTAAAATCATTAAAGATTAAATAATATATCAGAGAATTACTAAATTTTATAGAAAATTGACTAGTTTAATTATTTTTTCAATTATTATGTTAACTTTGATGAAAAACTACAAATGAAAGAAATGTTTTCTATTTATCCTATAGTAATTTCAAAACATAAAAACTCATATGAGACGGTCTCACGGATAGTTTTCGTGACGGATCCTTTAAACCCATGAATTGAATTCATATCCCTAGATTTCTATATAAATTGATATGTGTGGATTATGGGTTGACTCATCTCACGAAAAAAGATCTGTGAGACGGTCTCACACAAGACATACTCATTTCAAAAAGAAAGAAAGAAGAAAGAGTGACACTTGTGTGCCCGAGGGCACGGTGCCCTAAAATTAATCATCATATGATATTAAAAATATACTTTATAGGTATCATGTGTATACTCTTCAGGTATCACATGACATATGATACCTGTAGAGTATATATATAACATCAAGAAATATAACACTTATAAAGTATATATAATACTTGAAGAACATGTATATAATACCTAAATCGGTGTCCCTGTGTGCTCCATGGATATATAAATTTTTATAAAAAAAAAAAAGTTAAAGAAAAAAAGAAGAAGCTAAATCCCAAATCCCAAAAAACTAAAAATTAAATTCCAACTGTATTAATAATACTAATCTTTCATTGTTGTTTTCATTTGTCCCACTCTCAGAATGAACGCGTGACACACACTCTCTCCCTTTATTTAATTTCTTCATTTATACTATAAATCTGTACTGTGATCGCAATTGCGAACGCCTTCATCTTGACCACTCCTCTCCGTCGCCTAAGCAAAACACACACAACACACACTCTCACTCTCACATAAACACAGTCGGCGGCGAGAAGCCGTTAGTCGATAATCAACCGGCGCAATCTAGACGGAGACAGTGTCCGATTATAATCAATATCCGCATATTTGATGATGGCGGAACTGGCGGCGGCTGAGGTGTACGCGCCGCGGACGATACAGGTATGGCGGACGCTCCTGAACTGGCTGGCCTTCTTCTTCCAGATCTTTGCTCAGATCCTCCGTGGAACGCCGTCGTTTACTCAGGTTCTTTCATATGTTGGCTTACGCCACGGCTCTCTGCTGTCTTCTGCGCCCCACGCGTCGCCGCAGTTTAAGCCTCTGCCGGTGGTTGAACTTCAGGAGTTCTCTGAAGAGCCTGAAGAGGCGCCGCCTCCATTGCGGTTAATTTCCTCAGCCGCTGTTTCGGTCTCTGGTAGTGGAGAAAAGATGGCTGATTCTCCACCCTTGGAGAGGCTAACGGTAACTTTTTTTGATTCTAATTGCAACTAGTGGTATTAGAATTTAATTGGTTAACTTTTGATAAATGAAAGAGTTTGTTGCTGCAATTATTTGTGGTTGACTTTACCAAGTGATTCAGGCACTTTTAGCTGTTGATTTTATTTGTTAATCAATAGTATAGGTTATAGAGAAGTTATTGTCTTATTGATAGTGTATTCAGATGCTGGACTGAACATAGGAGGGAATTTCTTTAAAAAAAGTGATATTTATTCCTTCCATGGCGGATTTAATATTCTTTCTATGTTTTGGAGAGAAATGGACCATTTGCCGTGACGCTATATATCTTCTCAAAACCAAAAGACAATTCAATAGGATTGAAACTACTCTGTGTGTAAATTAATTGTGATATTATGATGATTGGGATGGAAAATGATACCCCTTTATATTTTGGTGAGGATTTTTGTAACCAGATTGTAATATACTCAAGCACAAAATGGTATCTTCTCTGATTCCAGGCACAGTATTCACTAGAAGTTTACTTTTGCAGATGTCTTTACCTACCATGCAATTTAGTTTATGCCTAGTTTGCTAGTTCAGCTACATCTATAATTTAAGCGAGCAGCATGTCTGGAGTACCTTGAACTTAATTGTGCTACTACTTTACTACCCATTGATTATGGAGATGAAATACAAGTAAGGGCGAAGTATGTAGCCATGCAACATCAACCCCATGTTGTGTCTTTGCGTAATTTGGTATTATTTTCCCAGCTTTATAATTCACACTAACAGTCCTTCATTAGATAAGGACTGTTCAGGACTTTATTTTGCTAAGAATGCTGGCAGTAAACTAGGGACATTTCATTTCATGCAGTGATTAAAGCAAGTATCTATAATGAATAATCTGAATTGAAGAGCAAGTCAGGCAAAAACTTCTGATGTGAAATTTCTGCTGACAAGCTAACCTACAATTTGCTAAGTTGTTTGCTCAAGATGAATTGCTGAACACAGTTAAGAAAAGTCAAAAATCCATGACAAAAATTGGATTTTTGTTGCAAATATTAAATAAGTAAAGTGACACAGCCCCCTTTATAGAAAAAAAGAAACTTGGCATTTTGTTAGTTGAGTGGATGGATAGTTGTGTCGTGATTTGTTTACTGAATTAAAGGATTGAAAGTTGAAGGACAAATTTAATGAGAGTGGAATCTATTGGAATTCTTATATTTTGGAACACTTTTTTTTAGGTTCTAGGAACAGGACCTTCATAGTTATGATAATCTGCATTAACACATATTTAGTTATGAAGATTATTAGAAAGTGTAGAAAAACATGATGTTTAAAGGACTTCATAGTTATGATAATCTGCATTAACACATATTTAGTTATGAGAAGATTATTAGAAAGAGTAGAAAACATGATGTTTAAAGGACTTTATGTCGTACCAGTTCAACCCCACCCACCCACCCACCCAAAAAAAAAAGAAAAAAAAAACATTTTTGCGTGACTAAGCCTCTTCTTAATCTTCTGAGTGGATTGGGTATACCGTATACGTTTGACCTAATTGTTGATGCTAGGCTATTCATTTAGTGAATATTGCTATTTTCACAAGATCTAGCAAGATATGTAGTTATTAAAGTGTTTATCTTAATTCAAAGTGCTTTGGTATTGATATCTGTAATTGAATGCAGGTAGTTCTTGATTTGGATGAAACTCTAGTATGTGCATATGAGACATCAAGCTTGCCAGCCATGTTACGCAGTCAAGCCACAGAAGCTGGTATAAAATGGTTTGAATTAGAATGTGTCTCTTCTGACAAAGTAAGCTACTCTTTCTGTAAGACATCAACAATTAATCTGAATACTATTGCAAATCTCAAAATTTTATGTTGATTTTGCACTACTATTTTGGGTGGGACTTCTAGGAATTTGAAGGCAAACCAAAGATCAACTATGTGACAGTGTTTGAACGTCCAGGACTCAAGGAGTTTCTAAAACAACTTAGTGAATTTTCTGATCTTATATTATTCACAGCTGGACTTGAAGGTTTTCTGTTAATTTATGATGCCTTATTTTTCTTGATTTTGAGCTGCAAGTTTTTGGACTTGTTAGATTTCCGTTCTTTTGTCTTTACAGGCTATGCTAGACCTCTTGTTGATCGAATTGATATTGAAAATAAATTCAGCCGAAGACTTTATCGCCCTTCTACCATTAGCACGTAAGTTTTTTGTTCATGCGGTGGTCTACCATAGGAAATATTTTAAGTTTACTTTTTATTTATCGCATTTCTCCATAAAGTTGCTGGTTTTGCATTTCCACTGCAGTTAGATGTGTGAGATCCATCCTATATCTTGTCGCTTTTTCTGTGGGAAAGGCATAGCTAATAACTTCTTGAGCAAGAAATCAGTTATGCATGCATATGTGTTGTGTAGTCTACGGGATCAAGTCATGTAATAGGGTGATCAACTGGCAAATCTGTTGCAAAGTACAGACCCCTTGGTGCTTTTCTTCGTGCAACATGTGTGATATGAGTTGATTAAGCTCATTAAAGGGAGCACTTAGAACTTAAGACCATAGTTGTTGGGGCTGCAAGGTATATAGAAGTGCAACCATGCTTCTGGTGGCATGCCTCTTGGTACATGAGGCGCAAAATTACAAATATTAAAAATCTAGAGAAACTGAAAAAATTTAATTATAGACTACTAAAAGCTCATATAGTAAGTACATAATAATATTCTAAACACACTAAGTCATTAAACATCTTAAAATAGTTGCCTGTTTGAGTCCAACATTCAAATCTAAACACAGAGACAAACACAAACACTGGCACACATAACACAAACAGGAATGGAAAAGGTGGTGGAGGCTGCCAGGAGTCTGGTGGGTGTGGGTGGCAGAGCCTCCTTCCTTTGGTGGTGAAGTAAGTATAACTAAAACTGATTGGGAGTCAAGTAGCACTTTCCAGCTAAAAAGTGCTACGTCCAATTTCCACTTATGAAAAAAGCTCTAAGAGGCGCTCCTAGGCATACACCTGTGGAACCGTGCAGCCTCTCTGCAGACATGGAACCTAGGCTTGCACCCTATGCTTAGGACTCATTAGAGAGAGACCCAAATCTCATATAACTTGAATAACTTTCTTCATGGCTTCAATCACTGTTCACGATCTTCTTTTTCCTCCTGGATAGTAGCTGGTAGTGCACAGTTTTTGAGTTATTTACTGTAACTGTCATTGTTGTGACCCTTTTGTCATATGGTGTTGGTAATGACATGCTTTAGATAACAAAAGACTGTTTATATTCTTTGTTTTTTTTTTTTTTTTCCAACTCTCTTGAACAACTTTCACCACTTTTATGTGAGATTTTTTGGGATGTTTAAAAGTGAATGTACTTCATTAGATTTGAAATGTTTTAACTGTTTGTAGTTCTAATTGGAAAACTGAAGAAGATGTGGTATGTTGAAAGTGGAAGACCGATTTTATGATTTGAATATGTACTGTACACCAATATATATAAAGATATGTCTTGTACAAAAGTGAGTGGGACAGAGAATTGTGCAAAAGTATGGAGGGCTTAAAAAGACCGAGATCTTGCTTAATGGACACAGAGAAGCTAACTGTCATGTGTTGAAAAAATTTCTTTCGTTTTTCCTTTCCTTTTTTTTTTTTGCCCTCTCAATATAATATTAACACAAGCCATGGAAAATCAAACCTGTAAAAGTTATTATGTGCTGCAAAAATCCACACATCTAAAATGAGAAGTTGGTTGCAAGCTAATTTTTCTTTCAGTTTCACTTGAGAAAAGCTCATTGAGCTTGTTCTTGATTTACAATAAACCAAGCTTGTACGTTTTAATTCTTCCAGAAGTTTTACTTGGCTCAAGCTTGATTTTATACATGTGAATGCATGAATTAACTCTAGCTCAATCCTTGCCAACTTGACTTCAACTTGGGCTCGAGTCTACTGTCGATCAAACCATGCTCAAGAACTAACTTCATGCACAGTAACCATGTTAACTCAATTTGATTTTTAGTTATTGTGATTATTATTTACTTGATTTATGTACACTACCTTACACTATCTTTGAAGTACTTGAATATAGGGCGAGTATTTGTGGATGCAAAGAACTTTGTGCATATAATAATGTCTAGTTAAAATTCATTTCCTTTTGAGTTCCATCATGTGAGGTTCTACCATTTAGGTTCACCATTTAGAAATCAAAAGATACAAATTAGACGCTCATTTAACGATATCAAATTCTATGGTTATAACTACTTGTTTGCATATAACAGGGAGTATCGTGAACACGTGAAGGACTTATCATGCTTGTCAAAGGATTTTGGTCGAATAGTTATTGTTGACAATAACCCATTTAGTTTCTTGTTGCAACCATTAAATGGCATTCCATGCATACCATTTTCTCCTGGACAACCTCACGACGAGCAGGTACTATATCTATACATAAATTAATCTTTCCCCATTAATTTTCCACTTCATCTTGACTTTTTTTTGCATCCACGCGCATATCAGCTCTTGGATGTCATCCTTCCGCTTCTAAAGCATCTCTCCCTGCAAATGGATGTACGTCCCGTTCTGTACGAAAGGTTCCATATGCCTGAGTGGTTTCAGAAGCATGGAATCCCTACTTCAGGATGGACATAGGATGCCATTGTTGATCTCAATGCCTGTGTCATGTATTATAAGTGCCTAAGGTAATTATTCTTTTCAGAAGGCAGTGTCTCTAAGCCAGAGCCACAAAGTTTTGTATAGCATTGTTCTGTGGATTGAAATAGCCATTGATGATCTTGCCTCGATGAATCCCCACCTCGTAAGCACGATTAGACATTGTAAAACTGTGAAAAGTAATATTCTTGTGTAACGTGGTTCCTAGGGTTGTATACCGTTGATACGATGAACTATTTGCAGTGATAAGTCTTTGTTCTGTAACATAGATTTGTGATATGTGAATCAAATATTTGTGTCAATATCTCATCCAACTCCTTTTAATTGTTTGATTGTGATATTTCTCCTGGATCTTGCATACATATTAAATGTTATCATGCATGAACATACAATATGCCATATTAAAATTTGTTATCGCTTGTGCCTGGCTGTATTAGAGAAAAGCTTATAGAGTTAGGGAAGTGTTTCAAAGTTAAATTCAGAAAATAGAATATCTGATAATGTTAGATAGGGTGTGTAATCGAGTTGAGTTGATATATCGCAGTTTATGCTTGAGCTCAGCTCAGAAACTCAAATCTCGATTGGACTTGTTACCTATTTTTCGAGCTCCGAGCACGACCTTATTGTGAACTTGTTAAAACTCGAGCTCAACTTGATTGCAAACTTGAGCTTGACTCGATTAATTTTATTATTATTTGAAAATCTACGTAGTTGAGTTAAATATGAGCTTGATGAACTCGATAAGGCTTGGTCCAATTACTTAGACTTGATATATGAGTATGATATTTTTGAGCTCGATTAAGGCTTGGTCCAAGTTTTTTACACCCGCAAAAACTTATGTTTTATGGTTTTACGTGAAGCTGATTTTAGCTTGGTTGAATGGATTGATTCGCTTTAACCAATTAACATGAGCTCCGTTTTACATAAAGTTTTATGTAAGACCTACTCATTTACATGAAGCGGAGTTTAATTTCTTTTCAAGTCAATTATGAACAGCTTGTGAGCTGGTATGAAGAGATGATGGATAATATATATAATGTGTCTTTTATCTTATTCTTGAGCTTTATCTGTTGGGGGTCCAGCCATATTGTAAAGGGGTATTATGCAAAAAAAGAACAACAAAACTCGCGTGCAACCGTCGCACATGCGACGGAATTCCAAATCACATACTTATAGCTGAAAAAGACATATTTATAAGTGTAAATAGACATACTTTTAAAACTCATGTTTATACCTGTAAAAATATACTTATAAAACACATATTTATAGTTGAAAAACACATACTTATACCTATAAAAGACATACTTAAATTTGGTCGCATGTGAGATAGTTTCACAAGAGACCAACTCAAAAAAGAAATGTGCATCCTTAGACCCTGTAAAGAAGAAGCCCTTTTTGTTGAGTTGATGAAATATATATATATATATATATATTAACATATATACCTTTTAATGTATTTATTACTATTTGGACATGATCATTTTGTTTCAAATAGAGGGGGTCCTAAACCCATGTTCTTTAAAGCTGTCGAATTAAAGAGAGAAGCCACCTTTTACTCTCTCTCTCTCTCTCTCACATTCATGTGTCAGTTTTGTGTAATTGTTGTAAAGAGGAAGGTGGGGTTGTCTGAAGGAAACTGAGTGCCATCTAACATAACCAAGACTTTGTTAGGAATTAAATAAAAGTCATACTGGGTTATCTAGTCTCACCTTGTGTTATATTTTAGTACATGGTGTCTATTATGATAATAGCAAACATACAATAATATTAAAATTCAAAGTAGTTGTTGTGACATAATATTTTTCTATAAATGAAGGATGATTTGATTGATTCCCATTTCTATGTAGTATCTTCTAAAGTATGAAACAAATGATCTGATGCACATAAATGGACAAGTTTCTGATCACTAGGAAAGAAAAAGAGCCACCATTATTTATTATCATACTTGTTGCAAAGCATACACTTACAAAGCCACTCTTTTCACACTCAAAACACTTTCACCATATATGGCTAACAGACAATTCTTTCTTGGTTCATTTGCTTTCAAACACATTTAACTAACTGCCTTCACTCTTCTACTTTGGATCTTTTCTTGCAAATTTTATTGAGCATTAATATCACTAATCTCATTTTCAGTTTTATTTATCTAGGACCAAATAATTAATTAATTCACGTAAAACTCCAGAAAAAAGAAAAAGTTTATATGAACAAGAAGCAAAAAATCATGTTATTTTCCAAGAAATCCACGTGATAGCTACTTGAGATATGTGAGAAATCTAATTAATGTCTTCAAAGCAATCTTGATATCACATCCAACTCTACTAAAACACATTGCAAACTGATCTTTGCATGTGAATTAAAAAATATATATTTGAGCTTGATTTTTGAACAAAATAAATAAGTTTTGATCTATATATAAACAACTATAAAATGATTAGATTACTCACGTTTGACTCAATTATACCGTTCACATTTAGCTTAAATGGTTATTAAGCCGTTTAAAAATATTTTTTTAAAATAAAAATCGAACAAATAAACCATAGTACTATTTCCTAATCCACAATGGTAATAGTCAAAGAAAAGAGTGAGGATATAAACCAAAACTCATAAATGATTTAAGAAACATTCAAAGAAGTTGAGTAGTGGTTTTTCTTGCCAAAAGATCAAACTTTGAAAAAGTGTAATTTTGATCCATTTTGATAAGTATGTCATATATTTATGTACATGCACCTATAGAATATTTGTTTACAGTTGAAGTGGACATATTAAAACACCTAATTTAAAACTATGTTTAATACTATATTTTTGGTGTCATTTTATACATATATAGTGTAGTGGTTAGTCAAAAATGTATATCAATAAAACTTATTGTTTAAAATAACATACCACGTGTGACAGACATTCTACTCGAAAAGTGATTCAACAACAATTAGGAATATAAATATTGGAATAATACCTCTATTATGCTTTATACATGAAAATTATGATGTCAACTTTAAATTTAGTAAAAAGTTATTAATAATTAACAGTACTAATAAATGATTTAATATTTAAAAATGAAAGACAAAAGATAACTTTTAATATTCTATCTACTGTTAATTGTTACTTTGTCAATATGCTTTCATTGTTTTCATATTATATTTGTATATTTTAATTAACTGAAATGCAAATACAAAAAACATAAAGGATACATGACATGAGAGTACTTTTAGACAACATAAATTTACAGATCACATTCAAACATATGTATACCCTTAATAATAATTCAAATTGATAGAGCATTCAACTATGACTCCTATGAGTAATGAGATAGATCGAAGATTTATTTTCGTGGGACGAGTCACTCTACAATTTATAGTAAACTATGAAATTGATATTAACTTGTGAGAAGGACTTGAATTGTAGACACTGAAACTAGTTTTTGCCATCCTTTCATGATCAACTCATTACCCTAGCTGAAAAGATAAATATTGCTTCAATTATTTAGATATGAATTGACAATATATTCCATTTCTTGTGAATTAAGAACACCTATTTATAATTTTATATATCGTCTCATACAGCATTGCGAATAATGACAACATTAGGTAGAGGAGATTTGCTTCATGTATGAAGAAGCAAATTATATGAATCTTGAAAATTAAATTGTTTGATAATGACGTGGGTTATCATATATACAATCATTACATGTAAAAGTAATATTTTTATGTATATCATGCATCATTGACCAGCGTTGACATCAAAGAGTTGCCTGGATCGGATCAATCTATTTCTTCGAACACAAAAATTCATGTGAGCTGGTATCGCATATAGATTTCGTGAAATGGATCTATGTTACTCCTAAATTGAACCTATTTTTCATAAATTCTTATGTAAATTGTCAAGTGTTAGCTATTGGTTAACGTATCTTGCATAACGAAGTTCATGAGGAGTTCCCATATAAAACGGCTACTCTTCACGAAATGAGACAATGAGATTGAACGATGAAACTACTTTATACAAAACTATATTTTTTGAGTAGGTCTTGTGTGAGACCGTCTCACGGAACTTTTTTCGTGAGACGGGTCAATCCATAATTAATCCACACTTAGCAATTCATATGAAAATTTGTGGATATGAGTTTAATTCATAGGTAATAAGGATTCTTCTCACGGAAACTATCCGTGAAATCGTCTCACATGAATTTTTGTGATATTTTTCATCCAGATAAAAAAAATGAGGAAAAGTCTAAGAAGACTTTGACTAGAGGAGATGGAGAGAGGGGAATGCAATATATTAGTTCTTTTTTATTGAAGAAGCCAATAATGAAATCCACTATTATATTTATTGAGGATTAATCTCAACTAATTAAACATCCCTAATTATTGGTTCAACAAACATTCCAAGAAGTTGTAAGTGTGCTCATATTTTACTTGTCAAAACATCAACTTTTCATCCACGCACGCTTTTGTATATTTTCCAGGAAATTCAGACCACACTTTGTAAAAGTTTCTTTTTCTTTTTTAAATTCAATTCATAAATAAATGAAAGCAAAATATTTTGTGCAACTGGTGTATGAATTTAGGATCCATGCATCCGGGTTGACCCGTCCTAGGCGTTTCTCTTCACGCCCCCCAACGCGCTTCAAGCGCTCCTACGCGCCTGGTGGGTGCGCTCAAACCCACAAAGATTCACTTCAGGCAGTTCATGTTATGTTAGAGGTACTTTCATGTTATGTTAGTCTTACCTTTCTTCATGTTATGTTAGTGTTAACACTAACATAACATGAAGAAAGGTGTTAACACTAACATAACATGAAGGTGAAGGTATGATTAACATTGTTTTTTACCTTCATGTTATATTAGTGTTACCTTCGTGTTATTTTAGTTCAATGTTTTAAACTAAGGGTATGAAATCTGGAAATGAGGTCACACTAACATAACACGAAAATAACGCTAATATAACACGAAGATAACACTAACATAACATGAAGATAACGACCAAAACACGCAAAAAAGTAAGGAGACACGGGATGGACGGGCCGGCCCAGCCCGCGGGCTGGTGTACAGGAGAGTAACTCATAAATAAAAAAACAAGAGCAATATTCTATGTTTTTGTAAGAAAATAAAAACAAAAAGTTATTCTCATGTTTAAAAAAATTCAAAATCAAAATACAATTTTTTTCTGTATACATGTTTCTCAAAGATAATTATTGAATTAGACCCGATCAAATTCACCTAAAACATATGAAAAAAAATCATTTTTAATTTAACTATATCATATACATCCTCAACGTTTAATCACACATTTTGTAACAGTGTTTTATGAAGAACACCTTTTATATATTTTATATATATATATATATATGTATGTATTAAATGGAATTTAACATCACGAAAATGGACAAAATTAGGTAATGAATTTTTTCAAATAGTGGTCTGATTAAAATACATTGGGGATTGGTTGCTCTACGAAGAAGCAAATAATATGACAATCTTTGAATTAAACTGTTTGATCACTACTACTTACTAATATTAATATGATGTTTTAAAACAAAAGTCTTGACATATATTTATTAATTTATTCACCATCTTTCTTAGAAACTGCTAAAAGTTGTAATTTTGAGAGACAAAACTCATTTCCCTTCAAAAATTAAATTCAATTTTGTATCACATATATTCTTTTCTTTCATTTTATTTGAGTTTTAAGCCAAAATTAACAATTATTATTCTAACTAATTTCAGATTCAAAGGCAAGAAAAGATGTATTCATCTCAACAAACACTGCATCTCTCTCTCTCTCTCTCTCCCCCATAAATCTGAACCCATTCTTCCACGTCTACAAATAATCAAGATCAAATTAACACTTAAATAACTTTGTTCAATATTCTTCCAAAAATAATGATCAAATAAACAACTCTGTTCATTAAAAAAGAAAAAAAAAAACTTTGTTCATTTTTTCCAAAAAAAGAAAAGTCTTGAAAAATGTATATCAGGTTGGGTTTCTCCAATACATGATCTATTAATCATTTCTTCTCCCAAAACATTTATCTTTATTACTTTATCCAAAGCATTCCATAATTCAATTTCCAACAATGAATAGTTACACTACTTTGATAGTGAACTGATTTTTGAAATTAATAAAAATCCATCCATTATTCTATTTTTGTATATCAAAATACATGGATTGGATGTTGTAATGAATTTAGGTTTAAATTGGAAAATAAATGTGCAGAAAAGAAGAGTAATAAAGGTATGTTTATGTAGCTAGCCTAGCTCTCTCAAGTAGTATATACAAATTATACATACACAAAATATATATGTATATATGGTTAGTTGTACTGGTAAAGCGCTTCACTTCACTTTCTCTCTCTAGGGTAGTTCTCCCTATCTCTCTCTACGGATGAGGCGCTACCTCTACTTCCAACTAACCACCTCGGCCCTTTAGATGACGCCACCCTCTTCCGCCCTCATCACCACCACCTTGTTACTCCTCGCCGCCGTATGCCCTCCCCCCTCGTCCCATGCACTCGGCGGCTCCGGCGCCACCATAGCCGCGGTCTACGGCTCTGCCACCACCGTCTGCTCCATAGTCGCGCAGCAGCCCATCCAGGAGATTCAATGCTGGAGAAACGGCCTACTACTGCCGTCCATCCTTCCCACCACCTCCTTCGACGCCATCGCCGGCGGCCGCGACACCCTCTGCGGCGTCCGCTCCGGCGGCTTCAGCCTCCTCTGCTGGAACACTACCTTTAGTCCCAAGAGAATCTACAGCGACGCTTCAGCTCCGTTAATCTCTCTCGCGATTGGCGACACACAAATTTGTGCGTTAAAAAACGGAAGTCTGGCCGATAATGCCGTTTGCTGGCGAGAAAACAATGCTTCTTCAGTTCAAATCCGAAGTGGGAATTCTCAATTACGCATGATTTCATCTGGGCTGAGATTTTCCTGCGGTGTTGTGGAAAGAAACAGCAGGGTTCTGTGCTGGGGCGATGAGGCCATCTCTCATTCGATACAATCGAAGTTCGCGAATTCTACGATGATCACCATTGAAGTAGGTGGGGAATTTGCTTGCGGAATTAATACTAGAGGATTTATAGTGTGTAAAGGCAACAACGACAACTCACAGCTCAATGCTCCCACCAAAACGACGCCGTATGAATACAGAGCTCTGGCGCTTGGGGCCAATCACACCTGCGCCATCAGAAGACAGAACAACACTGTGGTCTGTTGGGGTGGAAGAGGACAATTTGCCAGCAATATAACTGACGGTATTTCGTTTGAATCGATTGTTGCAGGGTTTGATTTCACTTGTGGATTAATCTCCATTAATCTCTCTGTAATCTGTTGGGGCCCCGGTTTTCCTAACCGGTATTATGCATCTGGGCTTGAGCTCCCTTTTCAGAAGACTCTTCCAGGGCCCTGTGTTGATACAGAGTGTGAGTGTGATGTATATCCTCTATCTCAGTCCCTTTGTTCTGGAAATGGTCATATTTGTAGTCCTTGTGATCTTCCAATTTCACCTCCAGAAATTCTTGTTACTTCTTCCCCTGCTAGGAGGCTTACGAGGGGGTTATTAGCTTTCTTGATCCTTGGATCAGTAGGTGGATTAGCTGGGATTTTGACCTTGATCTATTGGTTGTGGACTGGTGTGTGTTTTGGTAAGAAGAAGATTCATAATTCAGTGCAGCCAACTATAAGTGGTGGCAATGCAGGTACACAGTCTAGTAGTAGCCCCCCTTCCCGATCGTCCACTCTCAGGCGCCAAGGGTCCCGTCTCATGAGGCGCCAGAGAAGTGGAACTTCGGGTAAGCATGCTGAAAGGGCTGAGGAGTTCTTGTTTTCTGATCTTGTAGTGGCTACTAATGGCTTCTCTTTGGAGAACAAGATTGGGGCAGGGAGTTTTGGAGTTGTTTATAAAGGGAAGCTCTTTGATGGGCGTGAAGTTGCTATTAAACGAAGTGAGATTGGTGCAAAGACGAAAAAATTTCAAGAAAAAGAGAGTGCATTTGAGTCAGAATTAGCGTTTTTATCGCGTCTTCATCACAAACACTTGGTTAGGCTAGTTGGATATTGTGAGGAGAGGGAAGAGAGGCTACTGGTTTATGAGTACATGAAGAATGGAGCTTTATATGATCATTTACACAATAAGAACAATGTTGATAAGACTAGTAGTGTAGTGAATTCTTGGAAAGTGAGGATCAAGATTTCATTAGATGCTGCTCGTGGCATTGAGTATCTACATAACTACGCGGTTCCTATGATCATCCATCGAGACATCAAGTCCTCCAACATCTTGCTAGATGCAAACTGGACAGCTAGAGTGTCCGATTTCGGGCTATCACTAATGGGGCCAGAGGATGATCGTGATTATAGGCCAACTAAGGCAGCGGGCACGGTTGGATACATTGACCCTGAATACTACGGCCTAAATGTATTGACAGCAAAGAGCGACGTCTATGGCCTTGGAGTGGTGTTGTTGGAGCTTTTGACAGGGAAGAGGGCTATATTCAAGAATGATGAAAACGAAGGCGGACCGATCAGTGTGGTCGACTATGCTGTCCCGGTGATCATGGCAGGAGAAGTGGCGAAGATCTTGGACC
Source organism: Scutellaria baicalensis (assembly GCA_005771605.1). Classification (NCBI taxonomy): domain Eukaryota; kingdom Viridiplantae; phylum Streptophyta; class Magnoliopsida; order Lamiales; family Lamiaceae; genus Scutellaria; species Scutellaria baicalensis. The sequence continues at coordinate 65,412,156 of CM016721.1, read as the reverse complement.
ACCGGGTGGGGCCAGCGGAGGCAAACGAGGCGGAGGCGGTGGAACTGGTGGCGTACACGGCCATGCATTGTGTGCATTTGGAGGGGAAAGATAGGCCTACCATGACTGATATTGTTGCTAATTTGGAACGAGCATTGGCCCTTTGTGATGATAGCCATGGAAGCATTTCAAGTGGTCCTATTTCCATTGTTTCGGATTGAGAATTGTTTTCTTTTAATTTCATTTCATATGTGGGCATTGATTTTTGCAGTGTTTATAATGGTTAACATGAGGTGCAAAGTAGGAGTCTTTAGAAGAACACTGACACCCACCACTATTTTTTGTAACATTTTTTGCTATTCTTATTTATTTATGACATTTTCGGTTAACTAGTTCCATCACTTCTAAGCATTTTCATTGAATATGATGTTGATGGAAGGGAATAGGCCGTCAGGATCCTCTATTCCAAACCGTGTTTCATCTAGTGTTTCAATTTAATCCCCCACACGCTCACGTGTAAAAGATGACATTACCAATGTACATTTGTCATCTATTAAAAACAATTGAATATAAAATAAAATACAATTTAAAATAGAAGATCCGATTCCAAAAAAGGTGGTCCAATTTCAAAAGCTTTCAACTTTTTTATATATGAAGAATTTGTGGAAAGATGGTAATTGACTTTTTATTGTCATCAAAAGCAGTTGTACAATTAGAGCCACTTAACCGCTGACACGTGTCAATATTATTGTAATTCGTACTTTTTACAAGATTTTAACAAACGAAACATTTTGATTTAATAACAAAATGTAATGAATTAAGTGGTTTTCTATGTCAGAAAATTCACAAAAACTTATTAGAGATGGTTTCACAGATAATTTTCGTTAGACAGATCCTTATTATTCATGAACTGAATTCATATTCACATGTATCAATATGTATTGCTAAGTATGGGTTATGGTTAACCCGTCTCATAGACGAAAAAAGATCTGTAAAACGGTTTTACACAAGACATATGCCAACAGATTTCACTCAAGTTTCTATCTATTTCTAAATGCAATTTGAGTTTATTTTTGGGTCTTAAATTAATTTATATAAGTTGTATTAGTTTTGTGCTATAATTTTCTAAAAATAGAATTAATTTATATCATAATTTTCTTACTGACTTTTTTTATATACATACATAATGCACAATGTATATATGTAAAAATATGTTAAATAGTACAACATATAATGATTCATATTTAAAAAAATTATAATTGTGGAGGTTGTACTAGCCCAAATTGCTACATATGATAGCCCCAAAATAGTTTATACATGTATCAACAAATATTTGGCCCATTATCAATTTCCAATATTATCTCGAATCCTCTTAAAATCCTTTTCCCACATTCATATTATATCTCGTATTTCATTATTTTTTTAATATATACACTGCATTTTAATTAAAGATATCATCATAAGACAATAATAGAGTAAGTCTTGTGTGAGACCGTCTCACGGATCTTTTTTCCTGAGACGGACCAACCCATAACCCACACTTAACAATTCATATGAAAGTTTGTGGATATAGATTCAATTCATGGGTAATAAGGATCCGTCTCACGGAAACTATCCGTGAGACCGTCTCACATGAGTTTTTGCGTACAAATAATACAAGTACCTTCCCCAGCTATGTAAGAACTTGGTTTAAGGAGCAAAAGTAACAAGCAAAGTTACCAAATTATGAATTCAGCTTCACCTATAAATTTAACAATGACAATCAAAAGAAAGTGTACAACCAAATGCAAAATTCAAAACCTCTGAACTGCATTCAAGTTTCAGACACAAATTCGAGTCGCCTAGATTCGCGAATTTATTCTTCTCTGTCGAGCTTCATGTTCGTTCATCCAATCAGACAGCCATACCAGACCTTTATAGCCAAAATATGCAGATGCAATTGCAATAACTACGATCATGAGGAACAGAACGAACCGTTGAGCCACACCAACTATTTTCTGCAATCGAACCAATTCATTTTATAGCACAAGGAAAATATTCAGTACCATTATTGCGATATATATTCTTAAGAATAAAAGTTGAACCTGCAGTCTGGAAATATTCTCCTCTTCTTGCACCCTTTGCTTTCGTCTTCTACGTTTTGATACATTAGGTTTATCAGACTCCTTTTCCTAACAAATAATCAATACACCAGATTAAATACCGTCCGTACATGAAGTAGGCATTTTTACATGTATACTTCATCAAATCGAAGCTTTTATGGGACAGCTTGTGCTCGTAGTAACATGTTCTTATTCTAAAATACGATGCATTACCTCTTGAGACTTTGATGGCCGGAAATGTAACTCTGGATTGGGGACCTTCACTTTGCTCTTGCAAGTTTGATCACAAGGAAGAAGCCCGACTCCATATTGATTCTTAGGTACATCTTTGGGATCAGAATTAGAGCTTCGATATGCTGATTGTACATCTAGACACAGCCACTCCTTCTTTAAGGTATGGCATCCACAACGAACAGTTACCTGGCAAAACGATCCAAAGGTATTAAACAGACAATATATCTCATCATCTTTTTTTCTTACAAAGAGTGGACACCAATCCCACTCCTCTCAAGAATAGAAGATAGAACACCGAGTTGAATTAACATTCTCACTACATTCATTTGTTTTAGATAATATTTCATTTCAGGATGCCATTCGCCAACCCAGCCACCCTCAACATCAAGCTCAGATTATGGTGTAGGACGAAAAGACAAATCAATATTTGGTTTACATAAACGATAACATTAATTCGTCCAATAACTTGCAATTATGTCACACTCAAGATTATCATGGAACAGGGCAAAATGCTAATAAGCCCTTGGAATCCTCAAACCATACTGCAATAACATCTGTCAGAATGTAGACTGTTTCATCACCCACTTTTGTTCAATAAATACTTAATTCAACTCAAAATTCCCACTACTAAAGTTTAACGAAAATGGGGACATCACCAGAAATGGGAAGCATTGGAAGCTTCTTTGTACACAAAATTAACATTCACTGTCCTCTTATTTATGATGTATTGACAATGACGCTATAAATCATACAACATTGTGATACCTTCTTAGAGCACTTGTCAGGTAACGGGCAGGGACCAGGATGGCATGTCTCTGGGCATAAATGTGTACAATTCAGCAACTTCCTGCAAATCCAAAATTATTAGGGACATCTTTATCATAGATTTCAAAATAACATCTTTGGCTAGCAGGAATTGAGTAAAAAAAAAACTCAAAATAGAAGACACAAAGAAGTCAAAAGGATATAAAAACTTACAAAATTGACTTTCTGTGAAACTAGAAAGAGAGAATTAATACACCAATAAGACATATTGTACTTGCTCAAGATGTTGCCATAACACATTCATATGGCATTATCTTTTCAATGTCAAATAGATCCACCTACCTGCCACCACTCCCACACACCCAGACCCAAGAAAACAGTAGTGGAAGAATCACAAAGACCACTTGAAACAGAAATTCGATATCTACCCTGACTAAATTAGCCAGAATAACTTGTTTCACTTTGCAGGCTTGGAAAAAAAAATAAAAACTCTAGAATTATAAGTCAATCGGAGTTCTTGACACTATTTAACAAAATTGATCGATAACACTAATGACCATGACAAGAAAGACACAATCTAGAATTCTGATTTTTTTTTTTCCTTTTTATTCCTAGAGTATTAATTAGAAACCTATACTGATGACTAGCATGGTCAGGTAAGCATGGCAGAAGCAGAAGCAGAAGCTCAGGTCACATTCAACTTGAGTAAATTCCAAAAAACAACGTATAACTAGCCTCTTTGTCTCTACAAGTTACAATCACCGTTTTTTTTTTTCTCTTCTTTTTAAAGCACAGGCATGCCTTTAATTATGAAGATAAAGTATTGCAGAAATCTGGAAATTACCTATGGCAAGGCCCTTTGCATGAACGCGCAGCCATTTGCTCTTTCTCTGAGAGGCTATTGTAATACTTACACTCAAAAACATGTACCATGGATCCACAGTGACATGAGCGCTTAACCAGTGTCTTGCAAGGGGGGCATTCTCCAGGATGACATGCCAAAGGGCAAGGATGTGGACATTCAGGATCTCTTTTCTGAAAGAAGATCATGAACAAAGAAGAAAAGCTAATAAGGACAGACCCAATACCGCCAAATTGAAGCTTCTGATAAAGCAGTTATATAGATTAATTTTAAAGCGCTTGCCATTGTTGGCTGGATTCCAAGAAAATTAATGAACAAGGCATGAGCTATATACAAACAAGGAAAATCATTTAAAAGCTCGGATAGTATAGAGCTCTATAGGAATATATTTACCTTTTCACAGGGGAGACTGCACTCTTCACAAGACTCGTCTATCCTGTATCTATCTGGTTTTGAGGAATAAGTTTTTAAGGGATGGCATACATAAGTGCAATAATGATTGCCACAAGGGAGAGGATTTCCACACAAGTTATCACAAGAAAATTCTTTGCTATCTGAGCAAACCATCTGAAAGAGGAACGGAAAAGAAAAGCTAAGTTAGTAATTACCTATATATATCAACTGCGCAAAAACCCTTGTAGAAAATGAAGATTTTAAGACTAGTTCCCAACCCACTAGAAAGACAAAACAAAATAATTACAATAGAAATAAGAATAAACTAATTTATTGAGTAAAAAGCCAACCATCCTCTCTGCTCCCATGTGATTGCCAAAACATGATCTCAGCACGGTTCTGAGCAAGAAGGACATGCAGAACCAGGAGTCACTTCACTCAGATAATTTGACTTCTTCTTTCTGGGTTTCAATGTAAATTCAGGACCAGGAGGTGGTTTAGGTCCGTGGCACCTATATGTAACATTTAAAAACAATAGAATTGAGGAGGCAATGCATAAGGGAAGAATCTATTAATGGAACTCAAATATTTAACGGCAAACCTCAATTTGCATTCGTGGCCACATGGGTATATTTCACCACAAACTAGGCGGCATGGGGGGCAGGCACCATAATGACACTTGTGTGGCTGGAGAAATGTAACCATGAGTTATTACTGGGAACAATTTCTGTGTACAATTTGAGATAATCACTTGATAGATTGAGCAAAAAGCTTAAATTCACATTTAATAGTCAAATATTTCAGAAGATCTTGTCGCAAATAGCCTGAATAATATTTCTTGTCTTGTACAATGACGATTAACCATACAAGTTACAACCTTGCAATTTGGCCCATGCTTGCACAGAGGAGCTATGGGACATGGTTTCCGACACTTTGGAGGTTTCTGTTCAGTCTCTGTGCCACAAGGAACCTGATCATAAATTGAATGAGTGAGACGGACATTTGAGTGGAGTACTAAATATCATATCAACATCATTAGAGAACTCTTAACATATTTTACTAAATTATTATTATTGCACATGGTTTACCCAGCAAAATAAAAAGCATGACCAATGTGACCAGCTTTAAGTTTTGCCTCCATGATATACTGATAAAGGGTCCAGGGAAAAATCTGATACAAGTATTTAGCATATGTATCAATATAATGACACATTTTATTTAATCAAAGGAGGTGAGCTATTTAAAAAATGAGCTGGGAAAATGTTGTCACAAAAGCCCTTACTTTGCAATGGCTACAAGAAAGTATGCAACAGAACAGCAGGTTGTATTTGAAATTATAATAAACTACCAAAGCACATGACAAACTCAGTTCCATTCATGAATCAAGAGAGAATAAAATCTCAAAAGTTCTTGCCATAGACTTATTTATTAATAGTACAAAACAGTGTTTAAGTATAGAGGTTAATGAATACTAATCTTAATACATATAAAAGGTGAATCCAAACAAGAAACAATGTGCCGCAACAAATAATTACATGAATGCTAACCTCAAAATGTGTCTCACCGCATGCGCATGAAATCCTTACCATCAATGGGCAAGGAGCACAAGCACCTCTACAAGAAAAACAAAACAATTAGCATACTCATTTAATCAGAGTGTCTTCTATGACTGTCATACATGGAAGGAATCAGCTAATTTCACCATCTAGAAGTTGAGGCATAATGTTGGTATTTTCCAAAGATTATTGATAAATAAATTATCCATATGATATTAAGATTTTCTGAACTGGGGTGAACCCTAACCTCACCCCCTTCTCTTCTCCTCCCCTTCATCCCCTCCAAACAAACTTCCCTCATCTTTCCACATCCTTCCACCATGGGAAGATGGGGAGGTGTCAAAGGACCTATAATGAATCTTTACTTATAGTGCAAGCAGCCACTACTTAATGGAAAATTTTTGCACTCTAATTCAAAATAAAATATTTATTCCCCTTGTTCTTTAGGAATGAAGGGGCTTTTATTGACTACAATCTCTTGTAATTATTAGTTCATCGACTTATCAATAGAAATTATGAGTTGATCGTGCTTCCCAAGAAAAGGTTCTTTGAAATTGGCATTAGCATTCTTTGGTTAGTGTTTGTTTTTTCCGCTGATTTAGTGAGTTAGTACCCCAAGATGGCACTTCCATGCATTGACAACTTCTAGAGAGGCATATGTCATTCATGCACTTCTCGAAGCTTTGTCGTTTATCTAGGGGAGAGGTCGCCCCATAAGTAGATCAAAAATTACAAACTAATCCTTAATTCCACTGTATGGGGTCAACTATATGAATCATGTCACTATTGCAATCAGTTCAACATGCGTTCTTATTTGAATTCAAGTATAATGTGCCTTCTTCTTATAGCTTCTTTCCAAGTCTTTTAGCCCCTCCCCTTTTCATTATGTTGCTTCAGGAAATGCACACACTCGAACCATCTAATTCATTGTTTTTTGTCCTCTCATCTATTGGGACTACTCCCACAGTCCCGCTCTATCTAATCTAATCCACACATACATTACAACTTTCTCATTTCTGCTACCTCATTCTACATTCATGTTATATTTAGTAGTCCAACATTGGATCCATAAAGCATCACTCCATCAGTAGTGATTCAAAGAAAGTTTTATGCGTATTGACAATAACAATTATCTGATACAAGACTCATACAACACATCATATTAATATTAACTGAACACATGCCAAATCCTTCCATTCACAGAGGACTATACCATGTGTCCTGACAGTTTACAGTAATACAATAACATATTCATAATTAGACCTAAATAGAAACTTTTGTGTCGCTAGACCACCCCATTATACCATAGCATCAAAAATGAGAAAGCAACTACTTTGTGATAAAAAGCCAACCAAGTTTTATTATGTAAGATGTCATCCAAGACTGCAGCTTAAAGAGACCATTAAGATTATTCTGTTATTCCATTAACCTTTTGGCTTCTCACTATGAGAGAGAAAATATGTGCATGCATGTGTAGCATTCCACATCTACAATATATTGATTATGCACCTAACAAGTTCTCTACATTTACAATGGTTCACAAAGAAACCCCTCATCTAGACATTGAACAAAATCACAAGATAGAAATACCTGTGACATGGAGCTGGGCACTTGTGATTCCTACACCGAAGCCTTCGATCACAAATCTGTAATAAAAAATACAGATGGAAGTGATGTAAGCATGAGCTCCATTTGATAAACCAAGCATTAGAATGATAGAAAAACCAACCTCTGAGCAAGGTGGGCAATCCCCATCACAGCAGCGGCGCTTACAAGCATGCCTCCCACAATCTCTAAGTTGTTGACACTTTCTCTCACATGTCAACTCTTGGTAGCAAGGAACCTATTCTAAATCCAATCAGCCATTCCACTTATCACATACAACATATACATTAGATGTTAAAAGATAAGTAAATAGATCATTACACAATTTAAGAACCAACCAACGAATACAATCGTGTACCTGTTTCTTCAAGCTCCCACACCTACAAGACTTTATCACAACACTCCTGCAAGTCTCAATGCATGGTCCACGATGGCACCTATCAGGACACCTATGAAACCTACAACTCAACAGCTTATCACAGGTTGCCCCACATAATGGCACAGAAACATCACACATCATCCCTTCATATACTTTCTTTCCACACGGACAAGTCCTCTTCCCTTGAAGAGGGCAATCCCCACACTCACCCTCATGACACCCCCTCTCACAAACATGCCTTCCACAGCTTAACATCTTATTGCAAGGACTATCACATCTGAAGTCTCTCTCACAACACTCTCTCACCATCTCCACCTTCCCACATTGACACCTATAAGTTCCCTTCTTTCTACACGGCAAGCACAATCCCTCATGGCAGATCTCCTCACATCCATGAGCTCCACACTCCAACAACTTCCCACACACGCCATTACAAGAGAAATTCTTGAATCCACATCGCCTAACATCCTCTAGCTTCCCACAGAAACACTTACTCCTCACCAGTTTCGGGCAAGCCGCGCAGGGACCCGGGTGGCACAACAGCAAACAGAAATGCCCACAATCATATTTCAACGATCGGCCGCAGATTTCCCCGCAAGAATGCGGTAAAACCCACGGATCACGAGGCGGATCCTGAATTTTACCACAAAAACAGTAATAATTCTTGGGTGTTTGGGATTTAAGGTACTCAACACGGCACTTAGGGCAGGGCCACATAAAGGAATTCTCATCAGGAACTACGGGGGCGCGAGCGGAGGCACGTGAGGCGGCGAGGGTGGTGGACTGGCGGGCCCACGACTGGATGCATAGAAGGTGGAAGATAGCGAAGCAGCGGGAGGAGCAGGACCAAGTTGGATCAGTGGGTTTAATGCGTTCGAGGCAAATGAGGCAGGAAAGAGCACCAGACCTTGAAGAGGTGAGGAAAGATTGGATCTTGATGAGATCTTGATGGTTTTGATGATTATCATGAGCAGAACTGGAGTTGGAGAGGTAGGATTGGAAAATGGAGGAGGAAAGATCAGGGTGGCGCTGGTGCGCGGAAGAGGAATTGCTGGGGGAGGAGTCGTCGGAATCAGAGTCAGAGGAGGGCGGCGGTGGCGGTTGGGTGGCGGAGGAGAGCATTTTGGGTGGCGCTGCTTAGAATTTTCCGACTAATTCTAGGAAAAATGTTAGTATTGTTTGTCCTAGCAGCAGGCAATGAGAGTGACGCCTAGATTGAAATAAAAATTCTGAAATAATAATATTAATAATAATAATAATAATAATAATAATAATAATAATAATAATAATAATAATAATAATAATAATAATAATAATAATAATTATTATTATTATTATTATTATTATTATTATTATTATTATTATTATTATTATTATTATAGATTTATTTCTGGATGAAAAATGATAATAGATTTTAGAGATTTTACCAATGTAAGGTGTGAAATAAATCTTATTAGTTTGGGATTGCAAATTTGTAAACTGTTAAATTAAAATTTTCAAAATCTAAAATCATTAACATTCTTTTCAAGTTGTAAATCTCTGTATGAACTGAAAAATTAAAATTAAAATGAAAGTATATAAATTTTAAATTGCCATTTTCTTTCCTAACTGCGATATCCGACATAATATGTTATTGAATACAAATTTATTATTATTATTATTATTATTATTATTATTATTATTATTATTATTATTATTATTATTATTATTATTAGTTTTTAATATATTTTGAATATATAATTCACCTTAATTACGATTAGTTATGTTTAAGCTATAGTAATCCAATACAAAAATGTTACACATATTATCAATATATATATATATATATTATTAATTTGTGAAGAATATTCATATTGATATTATCTTGTAGGTTATTGATTTTATCTATATTATTCAATACCTCAAAATATCCAAGTTTTCAATGTTTTGAATTGTATCAATAATTTCATGCAGATTAGATTTCATACAATTTTCTTTGTGGGTAAAACTTGTTTGAGTGACACTTGTGTGATCCAGGGCATGTTGCTCCCAAATTAATCATTATATGGTGTTAAATATATACTCTACATGTATCATGTATATACTCTTCAGGTATCACATATATACTCTTATATACATATGATACCTGTAGAGTATATTTATAACACCAAGAATCATAGCACATATAGAATATATATATAACACCTGAAGAGTATGCATATAACATCTAAATCCGTGGCCCTATATACCCCAGAGGTATATAAGTTTTTGCCAACTTGTTTAAGAAGATGAATATGAAATCATTTTGTTTTCCATATTATTGACAATGTTATGCTGCTCCAATACAAGCACATGTTGACTTTTAACTGGATTAGTGCCTCCTAAATTTGACTTTTTGGGTTGAGGATTTGATTCAACGCCTTGTTTTGATATGAAAGGGTGTGACATGATTGATGAGTTCATGAGAGCCAAATGCAACTCAATCCAACAAAGGAAAAAAACAACAGCAATAACAATTCACCACCAACATCCAATGACTCTTATTGAAATTATATGGCAGATCACTTACACACGACATGATATTTCAGAATCAAAGTGATAAGAAATATCGATTTCGACTTGCATATCACAGAAGAAAGGAAAGGGATTATTTGAACTCATCGACACTCAAGAGACTTCTGTACATGTGATTCAACTGTGTCTCACAAGAAATTACATAATGCTTTACAGAGTATATATACACAACACAGAGATGGACTCATCAGAGATCAAACAAACTCAAATCGCATGAGAAGCTTCACATTTTCGTACTTTGTCCCCTTGCGAGTATGAAGTGGAACTGCTCGGATGCCTTTTCTCAGCTCCGATATTGGCAGGCACGTTTGCCCAGCAAAATCATCCTTCTCTGACATATCATACTCATGAACTTCAATTCGAAGTAGGGCAAGCTCAGGGACTGTTAATGGGAACTCAAACACCTCGTCCCATGCTGGTATCCAATTATCTTCAAGAGTCTTGGTTTTCTTCATAATAGTATCAGCAGGCACCCCAGCAATTCCCACCTTAAAATCATGAAATTATTGCTACTCAGTTATCAACAATAAAGGTCATGGATCCATGTTGCAACAAATTTTGTGTCAATTTTCCTCCACTACAAGATCTCATACATGAGATGAGAGCCATAAAAAGACTAATGATATTTCGTAAAATTAGTGAAGAGTGCTACTAAATGAGATGCTTCATGAATAGAGTTGTTTAATAAAATCAAGAAAATTAAAGAGGGATGTTGGACGTAAGAAACAAAGACACATTAGAAAACCAAAGTATAGCTGGTGGTATGTACTTACCCTAGCATAGAAATCTGGAGGAGAATAAGTATCGAAGTGTGTGTGTTTGAAGTCAGAATACCATCCTTCACCCATATAGACAGTCACCTGTTTATGCATGTGTAAAATGAACAAAGACTTAATCATGTAGTTGATCACAACGGAAGAAATTAAGGTAACACAGATGATCATCAGAACAGTCAAAACTATAAGCCTACCTTCAAAGTGGTTTTGACAGGTAATACTGCTTTAGGATCAAAAACATCACCATATGCATCAGCTCTCAACAAAAACTCTGGCTTCTTAACATATCCACAACCACCATTACACTTGAACATGCCTTGCATTACCCAAAGTGATCTTCCATAACCCTACAGATAACAATAACATGTTATTATCTCACTTATAGAGATTTTCCTGAGATATAATTCAAGTATCAAAGGTTGCTACTAGAACATATCTCATGGCTACTGGACTAGACAACCTTATTGGGCCATATATGTTGTATTGCTTTATTGTAACTTGTTTCTCCAGAATAAAGTGCAATGAAGATATTGATACGACTAGTTTCAAGAATATGTTGGAGCATCTTACCGGCATGGACTTTTGGCCATCTTTACCCTAGATTTATTAGGGCATACAAATTGATGGGTTCCACTAATTAAGCTATGTGAGTAATACATGCTAGGTCTTCCTCACATAGTTACCATTGGATTTATCCATATTGAATAGCTACTGATTGTCTGAAAACTGTGAGGTTGTTAATCTTACAGTTTTAAATTGTATGTTTTCAATGCAGTTCTTAGACAAAAAACCAAAGTAAAGGGACTTAAGCAATGAACAGCTAACTAACAAGTTGAAATCTCCCCTCACAGTCAATGGCTAACCTGCATGTTGAATGCAACCATTTGAGCTCCATGGGACCATCCAATTAAAGGGTTGTAATTGGATGAGTCCAAACGTATACCTTTTGGATATATTCTAAGCAGGTTCCTCTGTGTAAACCTGATAAAGGGAGAAATCAGATCAAAAAAATGCCTAAGACAGTCAATACTCAAACATGTTATATTTGTTAAATCACTGAAGCAAAACATTGCAGGATCCTATAAGCAGAGCAGAAAAAAGCAATGCTTTTCCTTCACATTTCGGGTTTGCCTTCTTCTTTTTCCTTTATTTATTATATTTGGAGGGTGTGTGTGTGTGTGTGTGTGGGGGGGGGGGGGGGGGGTGTAGGAGTGGGGAGGAGAGTGGTCTCTAAGAATTTATGCTAAGTTTAGTAGTGATCACAAGAAAAATTAGGTAAGCATAAATTTTGAGATATAGATATTAACCTGGTAATTTATTATTACTATATAGCTAGCTTATGACTTCATTTTTAGGTTGCCACATGATTAGTTTAGCCATTATGATTAAGCCCATTTATACGTAAGCATGTTAACCCATTAAATACATTCGTTACTCACAATAATATATGAAAAAGATTTCTATTAGCATACCATTAATTATTATTCATATCCAATCACAAGATCATGAGAGCTAAGTTTCCTAATCCAAGTTATATATAATAAGTCCATCATACTAGTTTTACTTAGTTAAGCAATTATTAACTGCAATACACAAATAAAGAATTAAGAATTTAAAACAAGTAAAAAAACAGAGTTAGATCCACCAAAGTACAACATTTGATTTTGAGATAGTACATCTTTTTCTAAGGCATGAAGTTTCATCATACCCCTCAATCTATAAGTCCATCATTCAAAGTTTGTTATCATGGTATTATAGATTTTCCAATTAGAATACACTTTTGACTTTTGAAACATGACTCTTTTATGGGGGAAAAAAAAAAATCTTCAAGACATGACTCTTTTTATGTGACAAAACAAGCAAGCATTGATCAATAATAATAACAACAGTAAAAAAATCATAATTCACAATAATAACAAAAATAGCGACCAACACTTGTCAAGATATTTGATAAAAACCACATAAAGAGATATTATTCAATATATTAACATAATAAAACAAATGCTAATACATGTGTTTATTCATCATCATTGACATACACAATGTATAAAATGTATTGTACATAAATATGATTTGGAGGGGAGAGGGGAGGGTTTTGTCTTCCACACTAACAAACCAAAAAAAAATGTGTTATTTCTTGGTTCAAAGATCTAATAACAAATCAAATTTTGGGTAATTAGATTTCTAGAAAATAGAGTTTCCAATTCAAATGGATGTATGAGGCATACAACTTTTAGACACAGGGACAATGAAGTAAAATTATGCAAAAAATTATAATGCTATAACCACATGGTATTACAGCCATGGCTTTTGCACACATACTCTGAGGTCTAGTACTTTTCTTATTCTGCTCTACAACAACTTCAGATTTCTCAACATCTACTTATTATCCATTTATAACAAATCAATATTAAATTGGTGGTCTCCTATTATATTAAATCCATAATGCCATAACCACAGTATTATAGTCATGGTCTTTGCACATATTACTCTTATTATTTATGTGATGACTAAGGTCTAGTACTTTTGCTTCCTTTAGCTCATTACACCTTCACATTCCCGGGCATCTACTCATTCTCTTTCATGACTAACTAGAATTACATCCATGGTCTCCTATTATGTTAAGATTCATAATGCCATAACCATATAGGGAATTAAACCCATGGTCTTCCCACACATTACTCTTATCCACTATTTGATGATTAAGGTCTATTACTTTTATTCTAGCTTTACTACAACTTTCAATTCTCCATTTCTCTCATAAGTGAAACAGGAGATTCAAAATTTAAAGCAGAAATTCTTCATACGCGAAATGGTAGAGGAAAACATACTCAATACTAACTTCATATGCATAATCACCTGACAATATCTTTCCCATAAGTTATAATGGCCTTTTCAAGTTCTTGCTCACTCAAGCTAAGACGTCTCACTTTATTAGGATCAACTTTCAGCCAGTCCCGCATTCCACCTTTCCCTTTTCCAGCATGAATAGCAATCAAGCGCCTGTATTCTGGTGCTTCAGTTTGCTGTGCCTTGGTATCCTCTTCATCCTCCTCATCATCCTCCCCATCTTCATCATCATCCTAGAAGAAAAATTGTCAGCAACTAAGAAGTTTAGATGTTGAAGCTCACTTATTGAGGAAATAGTTTGAATAGGCACCTTACTACTGAAATTTTTTATTTCACTTCCCCAAGCTTCTTCCTCAGTCGCATCCATTCCCTTCTTTGAGTCACTCTCTTTCACCTTAACATCCTTGGCTTGTAAGTACTCTTTGGGTGGTTTGGTTGATATAATAATCCTTCTCTTCAAAGATTCTGGGGAGGGGAAATCTTTCAAGCATTCCGAACCAGGGCAAAAGAGGATGTCTTCAAATGTTTGAGTAATCATCTAAAATTAATCATGAAAAAAGTGATTATGCAGCAGTGAAATTGTTTAGTTTCCCCCATTAAACTCCATACACATACCTCAGCCACTTTAGCCTGAAGATCTGGAGTAAGATGATCTTCCAGTGTTATTACAACGGGATACTCAGATTTAACAAATGCATGCTCTTTAATCGATTTCAAACATTTTATGAGCGCAACAGGAGTGGTCAGCGTCCTACACAAACAAATACAATAAAAAGAATATAATATACAACAAGGTAAGAAATAAAAGCAGACCAGACACAATAAATGTGCCAAATCAGTGCACTAAACTGATTCCCAGCATGTTGAAAAGCATTCCTGATAAAAGGCATTAAACAGGAAGGAGATTTTCTTCATCCTTACAGCGATTCAAAAAAAGATCTTAATGCAAAATTTAACCAGAAAGTGACAAATTTCCAGTAATTCGTTATTGAAAGTATTTTCTCATGTCTGTCATAATTCATTTTGAATTTAAACCATTTGGACAATCCAATAAAGATTGATAGCATTTAGAATGAAATGAAATCCGATTATCTTTTTCCTCTTTTATAACCAGCAAAGCTCATAATTCCATATTTCATTGTCTTCAATTTCAGAGATGAAATGGCAATTCAATGGCGATAAGAGTTACTAAATTGAAACAGATCAACACAGTGTTCTGTTGAAAGTATGCCGAGTGATATAAATATGATTGACAGACTTCTTCAGTCAGCGATCAATTTTTTGGACTAAAACGTGAATCAATGTGTTTGATTTCAAAGACAAGACTTGTATACTTATTATTGCAATCTACTTACTTCCACACGTCATTTCATCAATGAAAGTAAACATTAAGTTAATGATCGACCATTGACCAAAGACAAAAAGGATATCCAGTGAAAAAATTACAGGAACAATGCTTTATTTATTTCAAGTACATAGACGATCATCTCATGCAGCATGCATGTTTTTATAAGTGAAACCTTCTTCTTAATGATGCATAAATCAGAGTTCATTTTATTTCTTTTTCAGGAAATAATTCAGTTTTGTCTTACTCTTTTCTGTTAAACATGGTCAGTCGATTAATAAATTAATGTCTTAGTTCACTCAATACATTAATCCACAGTCTTGTTGGTGGTGGCTTGTATTAAAGCTGATTCTACCTGTTATTTAAATTAAACAATAAAAAATTAGTCAAGGTTTGAGAAACAATTATATCAATGTCGAGTTGGTTTAAGCAACTTAGATCATACCATAGTTTAAATCCAGCTTATATCTCTAGCCTGAGTGCCACCCTACTAACATGTAAATGTACTTTTTTTTTCTTGGTCTCACAAAGCTATTGTATTTTTCATAGCATATACAAGCCAGCCATCACTTATTAAAGGCTACATCTTAAGAAGTAGTAGAGATCATTACTAAAAAGAACATTTTAAGAAGTAAGAGAGCTCAAATAGGCATTCAACCGCAAGATGCACACACTTTAAAATACCAACTATATGATTGTACGAACATCTAAACTCAAACAAATATGTAATTGTCAGCATACCTTCCATGAAGAACATCGACATCATCGTTTGAGGAATTCGGCCATATATCCAATTCAATAACTCTTACACCACTATGCAATGCGTTTATGATGGGAACATCACTACAATCACTACTTAGTTGATTCCCCGTCAGATAGGAATTATGACCCGTGTATATAAAATAATGAGACAGAGGTGCAGTCATGTCATGGTGCACCTGCAAAATGTGGAAATTAAAAATTAAGTATTAGCACATACTAAGATTTCAGGGTGAAGATCTAATAAGTTATTTTCAAGGTATCAAATTAAGCACCAGAAAATGAATTTAAATAATAAAAAAACCAATAAAAATTAATATTCATCAAAAGATATTGAATCAAATTGAGAAATTCAATTTGGTATACAACAACAAATTCTTGTGCTCAAATTCATAATTTATCAAATTGTAAGATATTCCATAAATAGTCATCCAAATACATAAACAGTTTCCACCAAACATTGTCGAATAACTAATTCTCCGTAAAGAAAATTACTTAAGGCAAGGGTAACTTGATCATAATGAATTACAAAAATTTAAGCGTTCATGTTTAATTAGAAATCACACAAATTATATAGAGAGGGAGTAGCTTGTTTATCCTGTTGCCAAAGTTAGTGAGAGCATTCTATGGCACAAACTCGCCATATTTACAAAGAAGTTTAAGGTCTTTTTCATCTAATAAACTCTTTATGATCTACTTCTTATTAGTATTAAGTTCTTAAATTGATTGAACTATCAATTGATTCTACCTTGAGACTGCCCTAACTAACACCTTGTATTATATTCATATTAAGCATTTATTTGGTTATAGTGATGAGATGACAACTTTTCCAATTTAACCAAATAGGCTTAGCATCTAAAATAATACAGAAAATCATACATGAAGCAAAATACGCCAAACACGATGGGTTCTAGTATGAAATGCTACCATCAACACCCATGGAGCAAAGAATGACGATTATGTTCTTTAACATCACAAGAGTTTTGGTAGCATTTGAAACATTTGGGTTTGAACTATAAGTCTTAAAAGCCAAAGGATGGCAAAGAAAACAAGTATCCGTTTTCCGGTGAGAGAGCAACTGAAATTCTTGGATGCAGGCAATCCACCGGTATCAATAATAAAAGTAAAGCATTTGGTTTGCTAAAGGTCTCTAACACTATAACGAAATAATCTTCACTATGCTTAGCAGGGTTCTTTATTGTAAACACAGCCTTCTGTATGGAAATGATGATGAACCAGCCAAAGCACAATTTCACAAAGTTATTAGTGGATGAATTACTGTACGAAACTACCAACATACCAGCATTTGTTTATAGAGAAAGAAAGATGGTAATAAAAGTTAAGACAATAAAAGCAAAGTACAGTGCCAAACTACCAGGAAAAATATAAGTAGGACATTCCCCTTCCATCAAAAAAGTCTCAGCATTAATCTTTTTACTATGTATTGTAGTCCAGAAGTTCTACAACAGAGCTAGTCAGTCCTAACATAGCCAAACAATTGACCCAAATTGTTAACTCTCAATTGTGAACCAATTCAGTACAACTTGCAAATCAAACTTACAAATGCACATCTGTTATCACTTCAAAATGCGAGAACAACAGCTTTAATCAAAACGAAATCCACAAAAGGTAAGGAAATTACCCCGAGATCGGGATTGAGCGGCGGATTAGCATCCCCAAACAAGTAGCGAAAGAAGCCTTCGAGATGGAGGCCCCGGCGATGAAACATATTAAGGTGCTTGACGCTGTCAATAATAGCCTGTGCATCCTCCACCGTGGCAGTCTCATGTTTCTGAACCTCGACCAGGAAGCGCTTCAGATGATCGGCGAGCATCACGCCGTTCTCCGAGTAGCTAGTGAAGAGCTCCTTTATATCGGCCGGCGCCACCGACGCGGTGAGGCGGAAGCGGCGCCGGAAGCAGAAGCAAACTCGGTATGTCTGCTTGGTAGCCATTGCGATCGGAAGAGGAGAAGATGAGGGTGGCGTTGAAACGGCTTAGCTGAAAAGGAAGGGTTGGATGCATTGATTGTGAAGAGAGGAAACTCTCAACGATTCGGTTTGGGGGACAGGGTATAGGTGGGACCCACTGGCTTCCGTTGGACAGCTCACCGCGAGTTGGCCACGCTTTCGGACTCAACGATGAATAGAAATTATCCTCTACACTCCTAGTATTTTACACTGCCACGTGAGCGCGTGTTAGTTAAACAATGTTTGTCTGGTCCGTTTTTGGAATAAAATATTGTTATCTGCTCAAATATTTGGGGAATATACTTTCATTTTAGCTTAATTGCAGAAGAGACCATAAACTTTTCTAAATAGTATTTATAATCTCTAACTTCTAAATTTTGACAAAAAACTTAATGAACTTGATATTGTTGTAAGATTTTGCTTTTTTTTTTTTTTTTTGTTAATTGTTGGATTTAAATTTGATAACTTTTATAGAGATGTTGGACATGAAATACAATCTTATTTTTGTCATTCTACACAATATCAACAACACATAAAAGAGTGAATAAATCAAAATGTACGTAGAATGTAAGATATTTCTTGATATATTAAATCGTTGCTATATATATGCACATGTGTGTTACATTGTTGAACTTTTATATGAAGCATGATGAATCATCCAGTTCCATTTTCCATTTTCTATATTTGGGACAAGGACGAAAATCTCTTTTTGGGAAATCAAAACAAACTCGTCACCCAAAAATTATGTCCCCTCCTTGTCTCTTTTGGCTAAATTTATAACAATATCTAATTTTTATATTAGCTATTGATTATAGATCAAAGATTTGAAATATTTCAAGAAGGAACTATATTTAATCCAATTTTTAAATTTAAGTTTCAAATAGATTGAGTTATCAAATTAAATATAAAGAAAAGAAAAAAAAAAAAAGGGAAATGGGATTTTGCAACTCAATCTAAATTGAAGACTTAAATTGAGAATTAAAGTTAAATTAAACCCCTCACAAAGAGGGCAAAATATTTTGTGCAACTGGTGCATGGATCCCGAGTCGACCCATCTTACGCGCCTCTGACACGCGCCCTAATGCGCCTGGTGGATGCACTCAAACCCAACAAAATTCGCTTTAGGCAGTCATACCCTCATATTATGTTAGGGTTACTTTCATATTATGTTAGGGTTACCTTCATGTTATGTTAGTGTTACCCTCATGAAGGTAACCTTAACATGAATGTAACCTTTACATAATGTGAGGGTCACTCTAACATAACATGAAGATATAATTAACATTGTTTTTTACATTCATGTTATGTTAATGTTACTTTCATGTTATGTTAGTGTTTACATTCATGTTATATTAGTGTTACATTCATATTATATTAGTGTTACATTCGTATTATTTTAGTTCAGTGATTTTAAACTAAGGGTATGAAATTTGAAGATGGGGTCACATTAACATAACGCGAAGGTAACCCTAACATAACATGAAGGTAACACTAACATAACATGAAGGTAACGACCAAAATAAAAGAAAAAAGTAAAGAGGCGCGGGCTGGGCGGGCCAGCCCAGCCCGCACGTGGCCCAGTTGAGATCCGTGCAACTGGTGCACAGGAGAGTAACTCCACCAAGAGATTTCAAAATTTGAATCTAGAGCTGGAACTAATACATAAGAGTGACTCTCCTGTGCAGCAGCCGAGCCACGCGCGGGCCAGCCCAACCCGCACCTCTTTACTTTTTTTTGTATTTTGGTCGTCACTTTTAACATAACATAAAGGTAACACTAACATAAAGTCAGTCTAACATAATATAAAAATATAACTGTTTTGAGTGAATTTTGGTGGGTTTGAGCGCGTGAAAGGCACTTGTTGCACAAAATATTTTGTCAATACATAAATATTAGATCTTGGTATGAAACTTATCCAATTGGTGTTGTCTTATAAATAAAATATCAATAAATCAAAATTTATATAGGCAAAAATATCTTTAAAATGTTTTACTTTTTATGTGCACAACTAAAATTAATAACATCAGCACGGACTTTTGATTCTAAAAGAATCCTAAATGGTTTACCACACAAATCACAAAGCGAAGTAATCAAAATAAAATGAAGGAACAAAAGATTCACATATAAGAATTTGAGTTACTCTCCTGTGCACCAGACAAATCCGTGCAATTGGATCGTGCGTGGGCCACACGTGGGCTGGGCTGGCCCGCATAACCCGTGCCTCTTTATTTTTTTCGTGTGTTTTGGTCGTTACCCTCACGTTATGTTAGTGTTACCTTCGTGTTATGTTAGGATTACCTTCACGTTATGTTAATATGACTCCATCTCCAGATTTCATACCCTTAGTTTAAAACCACTGAACTAAAATGTTAATCATACCCTCATGTTATGTTAGAGTTACGTTCATGTTATGTTAGTGTTACCCTCGTGAGGGTAACATGGGTAATACTAACATAACATGAGGGTAACCCTAACATAACATGAGGGTATGACTGTCTGAAGCGAATTTTGGTGGGTTTGAGTGCACCCACCAGACGTGTGAGGGCGTGTGAGGGCGCGTGAGAGCGCGTTGGGACACGTGAAAACGCACATCAGAGACGCGTGGGGCGGGTCGACCCGGGTGCATGGATCTAGGATCCATGCACCAGTTGCATAAAATAATTTGGCTAAGAATTTTTGTAAATTATTGGTTAACAAACTGAAATTATTACAAATAAATAAATATTGAAATAATTTGCGAACGTAGAATTTCCTATATAAATGGGTGCCAAAAGATTCAAGTATGATAAATTGGTGGATCTCAAGATTATCCCATTTATCATGTGAAAAATATACGGTTTGTTTTATAAACATTGATTCATTCTTAGCTTATTAACGATGTCATTATAATTAATGTTCAAACCATGATTTACATGTTGTTAATTAACTAATACTAACACCTGCGTGATGCGCGTTTTGTGATATAATGTTGGTAAATATTAATTATTTCATAATATAGTGTAAGTAATTTTAGTATATAAAAGACAATATAATATTTAATATCTAAGAAAGTATAAATTTGTTTAAGATAATTCAATTCACAACAATATATTGATATTATACAAATTCAATTCACTAATTTATGATTAATACTTAAAACAAAAGTATCAATATCATGATCTTCAAATCAAAATAGGAAATTCTACTTGTAAAGTTTGTAAGTTTTTTAAAAACTTCTTTATACACAACAATTATAGTCGAATTTTTTTTTATCATTTGTGTTACAAACTAATATTTTCAGTCACTTAAATTAAATATAGTAAAAACTATAAATTAAAAATCAAATTCAGTTATTTAAATGAAATACATGTGTGTGTGTATATATATAAACATTACACAATAAAATTAGAAATTTTACGTGGGAAACGTGATGCAAGCACTGTCAATTATGTATTTACAACCTTTTATTTCAAAATAAATTGAATTAGATTTTTTTTTATTAATATCGCTTTACATCGAAGATGGCTGCAGATAATTACTCATTTATAAGTATCATATAAATTAATTGATATAGCACGACATTGATAATTACAATTTAAGCTCAACACATAATCAAAATGTAGTAGTAGTTTACGATCATGATGATGACAATAAAAGTAGAAACTAAGCATATAATTTAAATAATCAGGTGAGCCATATAAATTCAAAACGTACACTCTTATATAAAAATATACGAAGTCCTAAGTGTAAAGTAAAAGTCTAAAATTTTATTTGATTATGAGATATTTATAATTTAAAAAATATTTAAGATGATATATAATTCAGACTAAATACATATTATATATACATATATGTATAAACACACATCTTTAATAGTGTTAATTTATTTATTAATTTATATTATTATGATATAAATTATCCACATGCAAATTAATATTTATTATTGAAATTATTGTTTGGATATCTTTGTTGATTTTTAATAAATTCTTCAATAAAAATTAATTTAATTAAAATCGATAAAATGAGAATAAATTAATATAATATTTATATTATTATATCAAATGGATTAAATAGTAATAAAAAAATTTGTTATGGGACACTTACAAATTTTATTTTAAAAAATACTTATAATGACATATAATTTCACACTAAATACATTATATATACATATATGTATATAAACACATCTCTAATAGTGTTACACTTATTTATAAATTATATTTATTAAATATGATACAATTATCCCCAAACAAATTAATATTTATTATTTAAATTATTGTTTGAACATTATCTATCGTTGGTGTATAAAAAATTATTCAATAAAAAATAGTTTAATCAGTATAAGAATAAACTAATACAATATATATTATAAATTGAATAGATTAAATAATAAAAAATGCAAAATAAAAATATTGATGATGTGACACTTTTTTGTTGAAAAAATAATATTTCTGTATATATCTCAAATTTTTCCTCTATTCTTGTAGTATAGAAGTATATAGATAAATTTATCTATTTACTTTGTCTTTTGAGTTTCTATATAATAAATATAAAATTAAATGTATTAAATATTACTACCTCCGTCCCATGATTTTTAGCCTACTTTGACCGGCACAGATATTAAGAAAAAACTGTTGACTTTGATTGGATGTGTTATTTTAATATTTTTGAGTGGCAATTTTGTAATTTAAACCAACTTTTTGAGTGCAAAAGTTGTAAAATGAAAGAAATTGAGGGGTAAGAGAGTAAAATTTTATTTGCCATTTTGGGGCTGGCAGATTTAATTGGGACAAACGAAAATGGCAAGTAGGCTGAAAATAGTGGGACGGAGGGAGTAATATTTATGTATTTGTTTATTACTAAATTTAAAATAAAAGTTATTAATGATTTCTTAAAATGAAAATATTTAATAAATAAGACATTTATTATAGCTATTTTTGGCAGAATATTCTATATATATATATATATATATATATATAGATTATATGGTCGACATGTAAAATTATTCCACATTAATATTGTTATTGACTTATTGGCAGTGCATAGAGTGAAAGCACGTCGGCAATTAACAATTGATGCAAAATGCAGCTCCAAACAGTTGAATGCGTCTGAACTGAAATCATCATTATCATCATTATTACATTATTATTATTATGATGTAATTAATGAGTAGTATTATCCTATTGTGATGCACTAATGATCCATCCCTGTTGAATTTCAGAAAGAATTTATTGATGGAGCTTCAAATAGAGCTCATTCTTGATGATAAGATTTCCCTTGAATTCTGTTGTCTTTTGGTTATAACCAAAAGGTGGGAATTGAAATCAATATGTTGGTCTTAAGAACTAAAAATGAATAATATGAAATCGTGCAAGAAAACAAACTTAGGATCAGACAAATTCAAATCTCACAAGAAGCTTTACACGTTTAACGCCATAAATTTGTGATATGTTTACTAAGATCTCATCTGAGTCGTCAGAGTTAAGTCCAACAAAGATATCACAAAGCTTGAACATATCATTTGGTTCGATAAAATCAAGATTCACACCAGATATGGAAATCCCAGCTCAAGAACAAAGAAGTGAGCAAAAGATTAAATAGTTGAACAAAGATAAAACAACTCGAGCTAAACTTTGCTATCAAGATTATCAAAAGAAGTAGTATAACTCAATTTCTGAAGCTTAATAGCAATTCGACAAAAAGTCGTGTATTCATTCAGTGACAGGCCTTACAAACAGAAAATCAATAACAAATCAGCCGGAGTTTAGGATTGAGAGGCGGATCAAGTAATTGAAGAAATGCCGCCACTGGATTTCCGAGTAATCCTCAAATATGCATTTGATTTCGGCAGCAGAAGCACACTCTGTAGGTCTGCTTGGACATGGAATTGAGTGGGATCCACAACCAATACCCTCATTTTCCCATATACTCCCTCCGTCCCGGTTAATTCGCACTGCAAGTAGGCAGAAGAATTCAAAATTCTGAGAAGGGATCGACAGCGAAAGTGTGATCATTGAAGCTCGAATGATCACGTGGAAAAGCAATACTCGATTGGATTCTTTGAAATTAATAAACGAAAATACGTTTCAATTCTATCAATTAATAAAGATAAAAGAAAACATATTATTACAAAGCATAACTAAATACCATAAGCATCGAGAATTATTTATTAAAATAAATATAGACAGCCAAGAGAAATGAATAATTCTGTACTAAAACATCTCTCATTAGATTTGGTAGCATTTTCACATAATGTATCTATAGAGAACATGCATGGAATGGAATATTCATTAATTCATGTACACCTCATAACTATCTTAAGCAGCTAGCTGTAATAAACATAAGAAAACTCATCATATTCTAAGTTCTCTGTTGTAACAAATGCAGAAACTGCTGTACAAAGGAATTGGTCGTACAATAAAGCTGAACAAAAAGATGGGGAGATACATGACTACATTTCATTCAAACCTAAACCCCATAAGAAGCCGCACTGATTTAAACTTTTGACCCTTCTTGTCGTAAAGAGGGACGGCTCGTATTCCAGGTTTCAACTCGGATACAGGTATACACGTTTGCCCTCCAAAGTCATCCTTATCCGATCTATCATATTCACAAACTTCTATTCGTAGTAGAGCTAGCTCTGGGACTCTTAATGGGAATGTAAACTCTTGATCCCAGTATGGCGCCCAGTCGTCTTCTATTATCCTCGTTTTTCTCTTTGCATCATCCACTGGTACCCCAACTATATGTACCTGCAAACTCACTTTTATATACATCATATGAAAATAAATCAAGAATGATCTACTTATGAGGCTCATGGGATTACAAGTATGTTCAAGATTAATGTCGGCTTTCCATATTTCTCTTACCTTGTACACATACATAGAGATAGAGCTCAACAAAACTGTAGGTCGTGTTTGGACGAAGGGATCATTTAATAGTAGAAATGTTCAACTAATTAAACAACAAGTGTTCAATAATCTAATTATCAAATATTTGTCTGCAATGAAATGGTTTGGTACCTTGGTGTAGAAGTCGGGTGGTGAATACGTATCAAAATGTGTGTGGCTGAAATCCAAACGCCAGCCATCTCCCATATACACAATTACCTGTCAAACAAAAGGGATTGATAAAAAGCTCTATCATCAAAGAAAAAAAATCCATCTGGTTTTTGTGTCACCTTTAAAGTTATCCTCACAGGCAATGGTAATTTGGGATCAAACACCTCATTGTTTGAACCTCTACTCATTAGCAATTCCGGTTTTTTAAAGTAACCGCAAGATCCGTTCGCTCTGAACACTCCGTGCATCATCCACAGAGATTTTCCGTATCCCTGTTAGATCAATACAAACTAATTTCTTCAACTAAATTAATCTAAGATATGCTTGAAGTAGTTATATAGACGAATTCCACGTGGTCATTTGGAGATGTTTTAGACTAGATTGATAGTTCTGTATTTGAAGAGGAAAACAGAATTTATACAGAGATTAGGGATTTGTCATGTGCAATACCATTTAATGCTATAAAAGAGAAGAAAACAAAGGCATATTTATTTCATGAATCTAAGCTTTTTGTTAACATAGTTTTTCACCTTGTGCAAAAAGAAAAAACGAAGAGAAAAAACCACCTGCATGTTAAAGGCAACCATCTGGGCTCCATGCATCCATCCAATAATTGGACTAAAATTCGATGAAGTTACTCGTGTACCCTTAGGGAACACCCTCAGTATGTTCTTTTGTGTGAACCTACAAAACAATAAAAATCGAAAAGAGAAGTTAACGAGAAGATAATTGACAAATATACAAATGAATCTTGAACAAAATGATACCTCACAACATCTGTAGGATACACAGCTGCAGCCTTCTCAAGTTCTTGTTCACTAATACTGAGTCGACTAGCTCTGTCCACTATGATCTTTAGTACATGACTCAGCCTCTTCTTTTTGGCATTCCCAGCATGAATGGCAATCAGACGCTTATATTCCGGTGCAGAAAGAGTTCCCGATTTCTGATTACACTTATCTCCATCTTCATCATCGCTATCACTCTGATACTCAATGCCAAAACAAAGAAGCTATATGAGCACCCCACATTTACATAATCAAGACAAACATTTATCGTTTTACCTTGTCATCACCATCCGGTTCATCATCAGACGAGTATTTGTCCTTTGGTGAAGAACTTCCTCCATCCTTGTGAGAGCGCAATCCAAGGTACTCCTTAGGTGGTTTGGTTGAAAGTATAATTCTATGTTTCAAGGCCTCAGGTGCTGGAAATTCCTCTAAATGTCCCGATTCAGGGCAATACAGCATGTCACCGAAAATTTGTATAGCCATCTAAGGATAAAACATGAAAGATTATACATTTACTAGATTGAAAAAAAAAAAGAAATCAAGAATGTGTTACCTCAGCCACTTTAGCTTGAAGATCTGGTGTAAGATGATCCTCTAATGTAATAATGACAGGGTAAGGCGACGTGACAAAAGCATGGTCTCTAATAGACTTCAAGCATTTGAAAAGTGGTACTGGAGTTGTTAATGTCCTGAAAGAGAAGATTGTCTCGGTTCTAACTTTTCACATTTCTTGAACATCAAAACGTAGAAACAAATCGAACAAAAGAAAGTATGAAAAAAGAAAGTTGATAAAAGAAGCTTACCGTACCTTCCATGAAGAACGTGCACATTATCTTTTCCAGAATTAGGCCATAGATCAAGCTCAATCCCCCTGACCCCCATTTCGAGAGCTCTGATGATAGGGATTTCACTACAGTCACTGCTCAATTGATTTCCAGTTAAGTAGGAATTGTGACCTGTATATATGAAATAATGATGCAACGGAGCTGTCATGTCATGGTGTACCTGGAATTTTCCAATTTGTCAATGTAAATATCCATTCTTCCCACTTCAAATTAAATCTTTCTATTATTCATTTCTCATCAAACTTGTTTCTTCGTTTGCTTCTTGAAATAGACAAAGATGAACACAAACAAAACAGAACAATGGGCTGTTAATTAGCCTACATACAATGGCACTTCTTAGTTCCTTGAAGACCATTTCTTTCAACCTTTTCACAAAGCAACATTGATTGTCCAAAACTATGCATAATGCCATCCAATTCTCCTCTATATATCACTTGAATTCACTGACATATCCAAAAGTGTTTCTTCCTAGTCCGTTTGCTTCATGTTAGGGATCGGTTCACATGTCCCACAAAATTCCCTCAAAATTACTGCAATATAAATATAAATCCCCCAAAACAACTTAAAAGGCAATCATCAACAAATTATATCAGAATCTTGATTCCTTCCTTCTCTAATCTCTATTCTTAGGGAAATAAAATCAAACACCTTCATGTTATTGCTAATACACATAATCTAAACGAAAAAGGGATTTAAAAGAGAGGTTGAAAGAAATACCTGAGGATTAATGGGGCCATTGAGATCATCGTGAAAGAGGAAATAGAAGAAGTCGTCAAGGTTAAAATGGTGGCGCTTCTCGGAGTTGTGGTGGTGGCGTTGGCGGAAAACCTGTTGCATGATTTCCTCGGCGTCGGCGTCGCTGCAGCCCTCCTCCTTCTGGTGCTCCACCATGAACTTGAGGAACTGCTCCGCCGTCAAGTGGGCTTCGCCGTCGGCGTACCGCCAGAACGCCTCCCTGACGTCCGGCGGGGGCTCCGACTCGCTGATCTTGAACTTCCGGTTGAAGCACCCAAACATCTTGTAATAATTGTAACTCCCCATTACGACACGATGTCCTGTCTCCCTCTCTCTCTCTCTTATTCTCCCTTTCTCTCTCCTCTTCTTAACCATAACACGAAAACTCCTCGAACATAATCGATTCATTTGAATGGCTCCTTCTTGGCGTCATTCTTGATCACATTCATGTAACCATGAATGGAGAAAGGGTCATCAAGAATTATTACAAGAAAATCAAAAAGTGATACAAAAAATGTTTGGAAAGAGGAAGAGAAAGCTAAGTTTAAGGAAAATGAGAGGTTAGATCGTTGTTGGCTTTATGACATGCGAATCCATTTTGTTTTTCAAATTTTTTTTTTCCTTAAATTCATTTTTGCCTTGAAAATTATGGTTTGCCACGTGTGCATTTTCCCGCCAACAAAACTAATTCTTGTTGTCAGTTCGTTTGTTTGAAACTCTCAATTATGTAGTGTTTGGTTAAAGAACAAAAACCAATATCTTTGATTTGTCAATTTCTGGTTCTAATATGAATCTATTTTTAGTTACGATGTAGTGCTATATAGTTGATCGAATTTTTGATGACACACTATTAGACATAATATTATTTTTAGTACAAGTTTCGAAATGTCAGTATCTCAAACTTTCATTTGTCCATAAACTCTTGGAGATTTGAATTGAATTACAGTTGATGCTGGATTGAAATTTTGTTTTTCTTTTTTTAGAGTCTATATATATTTTCCATAATTACTCACATCATGTCTTTACATTTTGTAATAAGTTGTTATTCACCCTTTGATTTTACTTTGAACAGAACCATTTTACTTACCAAATTTTAATAATATAACATTGATATGAGTGTTTGTAGTTGTTTTTTTTTTTAAGGAATGTTAAATGTGAGTTTTCTATTTGAAAGGGATGTTAATGTAAATTTTCTATTGAAATGGGTAAATTTTACTTGAATCACCTATCTTTGTATTTTTAGCTATTGAACCATTAGAAAATTTTGTTAAAAGAATATTAAAAATCCAAAGTTTTATTTTATTTTCATTATGAAATGAAAAGATACTAATGCATTTTTCTCATGTTTATACGTCTTATCAATTGAATCCCTAAGCAAAATCTGACTATATATATTTGTGCATGGTCAAGATTTTATGGAAAAACATTTCATGCAAACCATATAGTTATTTTTTAAATTTAATGTTCAGCCCAAATACCAAATTAAGAAAGTCGAGAGAGAGAGAGAGAGAGAGAGAGAGAGAGAGAGAGAGAGAGGAGAGAGAGCATGCATCTTAAAACATAAATGAATGCAACTTAGATTTTAATGGTTAGTTAATGCTCCCCTTCTTCATCAGCTTAAGCAAGTGTCATTTTCTGGTGAGTTTCTGAGGCAATGCCAATTTGATCACTGCAAAGTATATATACACATATTCAGTTTCTCCTCCACATCACTACCAACCTCAAATTCCCTTCTTGCTTTACTGCAGATTTGCCACTCACCGGCCAAATGCAAGATCATCTGAGTTTCATACCCAGACATTAATGGCGAACGACGAATTTATGCGTCCAACAAAACATAAACACAGAAATCTTCAGACATCAAGTTTTTTCATCCCGAAAACAAAAACCAAGTATATAAAAGATGATTCAGACCATCTCTAGAAACAAACAGCTGAATCAGGAGCAATCATTCCACAATCCCAATGCAGCACAGTTTTAAGTAAGATGATGATTGCCAGAGGAATAGATTATGCATTGTGCTCAAGCTCTGATGCTATCAAACCTGTTGCAACTTGTGATGAAATACTTTATATTCCAAACAAAACCTCCATTATCCCACTGGGATTGCACCTAAAGCTACAACTTATTCAAAGGGCTTTGATCGGAGAATTTACAAGTCATACGGATCAACATTAAGAACTCAAAGATATATTATATATATATAAATTAGTAACTTGACTGGATGTTGCACCTCCAGGAACCACAGCCACATTTCTCTTCAAAACACCAGCTGAGATGAGCTGTATGCTGCCAATTAAAAACATGGTTATTACAATGTGTATTGTAAGAATGGCAGCCTCTGACAACATTCTCATAAAAGCCATGTGAGCATGGCGAGAGATTTTGATTTCCACAAAGTCATGTGAACACAGATCTCCCCGCTAACTTCAGTCAGAGAAGTTTGTGTTGCCGTTCGACATCGGATGACCCTCAATCCAGAAATGAGATGGGTAGCAGTAGCAACTCAAAACCTTCTTCTTTTACCTCTACCATCAGTGAACCCATCATCATGCCAGACTTCAACAGGTCTAAAATTTCCATCCTGCTGCTCTTCAATATTTCTAATTCTCCGAGACACCACCAAAGGTTGGTGCTTCATACGCCCATCAAACTCCCTTTCTCGCATGTTATTCCTTTCAACAAACTCTGCATCCCCACCATCAGTGCAGAACCTGTATGGTGGCCTGGGACCATCATTCAGATGAAACCGGAAATTTTCATTTTCACCACCATAACTCGGTCGAAGAGGACGTTGAGGTCCCCGTCTCTCTATGAACTTTCTTCTCTCATCAATGCTTCCATCACCACGGAGTTCGTGGAACTTATTGGAAGGCAATGTTCCATTCATGAATTCATCACCATCTCCCATCTCACGAGAATCTAATGTATCGGCTCTCCTAGTATTTCTGTTAAAATCTCGTCCTGGTGAGCCTCTCCTATTAG
Source organism: Scutellaria baicalensis (assembly GCA_005771605.1). Lineage (NCBI taxonomy): Eukaryota > Viridiplantae > Streptophyta > Magnoliopsida > Lamiales > Lamiaceae > Scutellaria > Scutellaria baicalensis. Next base: position 65,381,633 of record CM016721.1, on the reverse strand, counting down.
AATCAGCATTTCTAGGATGAACATGCTCCCTCCCAGAATCAACATCTCTCAAGTCATTATTAGTGTGTCGCACAACGAAGGAAGGAGATCCATGCCTTCTACCAACCATTTCATCACGAAAACAAGGACGCTCAGGAGATCTCATCCTTCCACCCATCCTATACAAAGCTGGGGGTCTATGCTGAGTTAACTCAGGAAGTCCATTGGGAGATCTCCTCCGAGGAGATGACCAGGGACCAGGTGACCGTGTTCGAGATCTAACAGGAGATTTTGAATGAATTCGAGGATAAACCTTTCTTTGTAGGGTAGAGAAATTCCTATTCCCTCGCACAAGCTGACCATCAAGTTCATCATACATTGCTTGTGGACGATTGTAAACAGGGTCAATGATGTCATCAGATAACCGCATAAAGTTATCATCATGCCGAAACCCAATCATATCAGAACCAGCCTCATTGGAGCATCTTCTTGGGCTCATATTCCTTGGACCTCTGTGGAGCATTGGGACGCCCCTTGTGACAGGACCATCTCTATCCCCAGAAGAGAGTCTCCTCAGGGATGTATGGCGTACTGAAGAAAATTCATCATTCATTGTTTTCCTTCTATTATTACCCAAAGCAGTACCATCCTGTGGACCACCATAGCCATTGCATTCAAGCTCAACATCAGAAATGGATGGAGCATTTTTACGTCTGATGACCCGATAATCAGATGGGCCATAAGAAGTTTCGGATGAGAAGTCATGTTCAGAGTCCCAGTCAGTACGTAAGGAGCCAAAACGGCCAGGTTTCCTCCCCTTTCCAAACATGAAATTCGGTCTTGGGTTTCTGAATGACTGATTATGGACCCTATCTTTCACAAATTTGTTTGGACCACCAGTATAGAATTCATCTCTGTAATGTAAGACACACAGGAAAGAGAAATATAAACATCATCCATCAAAATGAAAGCAACAATGGTACAGATAAAAAATATCCAGAAATATTCACCTATTTCCCCGTGGTTGCATATCTCCATCAACATCAGGATATCTTTCTTTTCCACTTCGTGATGTCAGTAACCTATTTGGAATTGCTTTTGCTTTACAAGGACTTGTCACAACAGAAGCACGGGATAAATTAATGATGCGGCTCTTATTACCCACATTGCTAGAGTCTTTCACAGTATCGTGACTATTCATTGATGGTTCAACCTTATTCAAAGTCAAATCATCCCCTCCTGGACAGTTCTCTTTAACAATCTTCTCAGTTGCCTCATAACCTGGTTCATCACCAATCCCATGGCTGCCATTTGTGGGTACATCGGTAAGGACTTCTGTTTGAGGATTGTCTTGGACATCCTTCCCTGATATATGAAGAACTTTATCTGGGGTGACATTGATGGAACTCTTCTCTTGAGCTACTACTAACACATTGTCAGATATTTTTTGCAAAGAATTAACTTCACTGTTAGGCTCAGGACAGATACCAACACAATCTTTGTTCGAGTCACTATGAGTTTCTTCTTGGTTTTTCTTTACAGCATCTATTCTCTCAAAATCAGATATATGAATGTTTTGGTCAGCCAAAGGAACAGAAGGCTTGAAATTTCGAGAATCAGACTCTACAAGCTCTAATTTATCATTCTTCTTTCCCTCAACAGTAGGATCTTCACCAACTGAATGTTGCATAGGCTCCCGAACCTCACCATCTTCATACTCTTCATCTTCCTTATCTTCACCATTCTTCATACTTTGTTCAGATTCCGTATCAGAACCAAAAGTGCCTTCTTCAAGCACTGCAGGGGATACATTAATCTTCTCCTCATCATTTGCAGCTACCTCAATGTTTTGGGATATTTCATCCATATGCTCATCAACTGGAGCCAACTTGCGCTTATCAGCATCTACAACACTCAAACTCCCTACCTTGCAAGGGCTTAGTTCTTCATTCTGGCTCACAGAATTTGAAACCATAGAAGCAATTGACTCATCAGGTATATCATTGTGGTGTATTTTCTTACCGTCAAGGGATTGTGCAGATTGATTTGATAAACATCCCTTTGTAGTTAGCTCTGAACAAGCTGCTGACGTTGAAGTACATGGATTCGGATGAATCAGAGGAACCGGCAGAGAAGAAGAAGATACACAGCTCTCTTGATGCTGCATTAACCTTCCAGGAGATTGTAGCATACCAGCAGCATCTTTAGACATAGAGGTTTCCTGATTATACTCTACAACCACTTCAGACTTTATCAATCTACAGCCAACTGATTTTTCTGGACTAATAGATGACTGCAATACAGTTTTGCGGCTGTGGCAATTGGCAAGTTCTGTTTTCACAGAACTAAACTTCAGTAACTCCATATTAGTGCTGCTAGAACTACCTACGCTACAGTCAGGTTTTGAATTGTGATCCACAGGTTCCGATTTCACTGTCTTATTCACATTCGTAGTGGAAAGTTGCACCTGTTTCAGATTTATGTTCGGACCAACACTGGTAGAGACTAAGTTATCTGATAAAGATGAGCAATCCCGGCTAATATCCAAATATGGGGTGGCAAGCCTAAGACGAAGGGAATCATCAGCCTTACACTGCTGGCTAGGTTGTGTAAAACTGGACGCATGACCATCCAAAATACGCTTTCCTTTATTTGAATTGAGACCAACTGTACCTGCTGTGGTCAATGTAGATTTTACATCGTCACAACTACTAATCTTGCTCAACCCACCACCATGAACAAGCCTGTGAGCATATGCATCAGCATTGCTTCTGGTAGAGCCCTCCCACACATCCATAGTTGTGTTCAAATCCCAATTTGATCGATTAGCATAGACTCGATTGTTATCATTGTTATCATGAAGAACAAGATTTGCCTTGTGTAACGCCAAACTCAACAAAGAGGAATCCGATTTGTCAGACATCTGGGAAAGAGCTTCGCTATCATGATCCTTCGAAGCTGGAACAAGTGGTTCTTTTAGTCCTAATGACAATTCAACATTCATTTTTCCAGTAGAAAGTTCAAGTAGATGAGCAGCTTCAGTTTGTCCACTAACAATTTCCTGCTTCACATTTGCTGTTTGAGAAGCCATAGAACTGTTAGGAAATTGAGATTCTGAGGATTTTCCATTCTGCAAGATATCCGGTTTATTCCCCAAAACTTCAGATTCAAAAGACTTTTTGACCTGCAAGACATTATTTTTACTCCCCGAAACTTCAGATTCAGAACATTTTTCATTCTGCAAGATCACTTTTTTATTCCCCAAATCGTCTAGAGGACCTAAACTAGTACTAGGTTTCCCCTCCGGGACCTTGGATGCAAAAGTATCCACATCAGCCTCTCCCAATTGCACATTCGTAGGACTAACTTCTTTTTTAACTGTTATAGAAGAAGTCTTGCTCACATCAGAATTAGCAGGAGATGATGTAGTTCTTGCATCAATCGATGATAGCCCTTCATCTGGGATCTTACAATCCTTCGATTTGTGGTCCTCAGAAATAAGCGGCTTTTCTTCCCGGGGAGGAGATGACGATTCAATTATCGGAAATCTTCTCTTCTTGATAGGAATAGCACTGGAAAAATTTATAGATTGCTGCTGTTGAACCAGCTGTTGCCCGGACAATGCCCCAGGCTGCAGATAAAAAACAAAATCAGTCAACAAAATCTCGAAATTTTACATTAAACTCTGCAAATAATAATCTAAAGACAGGTAATACCTCTGGATTTTCTGGAATTGGCATGAGTCCAAGGTCTGATACCCTGCAAACAATCGGCAATCAATAAGAAAAATTTCACTAAGATTTACTACCTAAAATCCAGGATTTAGTATTTTTAGTATGCATTAAAATCTAAAACTATTAATACTCTAATAAAATTGTCAAACCATACTCTAAATTAGGGTAATAAATACAATAAACATTTATTAGGTTCGTAGGTCACTTTTCAATTATTGGAGGGGGGGACGACCCACAGAAGCAGAAAATCAAAACACTCTAATCGGAAGCGCCATTAAAAAACCTTCACAGCCAACATGCCTAGTTTTTTTTTTTTTCCTAATTAAAGGATAATAGAAAGAGAGAACAAATTCCAAAATGACAAGATATCTAGTATTTTGATCCCAAAAAATGGAAAATAATTGGTGAATCAGGAAAACAAAAGGTGTCCGGGGAAAGAAACAAATCGAGAGGAAGCAGAAAAACAGAAAAAAAAAAAAATGCAGATCAGGCACGAAATTAAGAGCGGTCGTTGCCTGATTACACATATCGAAACAAGACCACACAGTTCCAGATGAAAAAGGAATTCCGATGCACCGGCACAAGAAATTACCTAATGAAATCTGAACAGAATCAGAGATGATGCAGAGAGAGAGAGAGAGAGAGAGAGAGAGATTTAGGGAGAAGGGTTTGTTGTGTGAAAAGGGGGAAAATGGAGGTGGAAAAGGGGAAGAAGAAGACGAAGAAGATGAGTGAAGGTGGTTTCCAAGTGGTTACCATTCAAATAAATAAATAGCAATGTCAAGATAATTGATGTATTAGGGTTTCTACTTTTCCATTATTTTCCTTCTACTTGTTATTATTATTATACAAAAATTGATATGAGATCCACCTAATTTTATAATGAATCTCTATTATTTATATAAGGAGTTAACTCTTATCACAAATACTCATATGCAACCGTCTCACATGCGACGGCACTCGCGCACTGTCGACCGTGCCTCAGGACACGACCGTGCACGACTGCAGTGTATAAGTATGTCTTTTTCAATAATAAGTATGTGATTTTTCACTATAAGTATGTGATTTTTTTTTCTCGTCCACGACCGTGCCCTGGGACAGACCATGCCTCGCGTGAAAACTAAGAGCAATATGTGGCGTACGGTCGTGTTCTGGGACACGGTCGAGATAAATATGTGATTTTTGTCTATAAGTATGTCTTTTTGTCTATAAGTATGTGTTCCCGCGCACGGTCGACCTTGTCCTGGGACACGACCGTGTCCCAGCGCACGACCGTGCGCGAGTGCCATTGCACATGGTCTCATATGAGTCCAGCTGAACTCTTATTATGATGTATTATTATAGATTGTGGATTCCTTCGTCTTATCTAGTCAGATTTATCATTGTAATTTATCCAACCATCTAATTCTTTCAGTTATTTACTATATGAGGTTTCATTTATTTACTTCTTTTTCTTTTTAATTGTTGAGACATTTTAACTTTGTTGAATTTGCTCCCACACAAGTACAAATTTATTTTTAATTTGAAATTAATAAAACTAAAATGGCAAGTCAATGCAAACTGCCAAATCTTATATAAGTACAAATTAAATCTTATAGCTTATTTTGAGGTCACAATAAATATTATCTCCGTCCCAAAATAAATGACGTTTTAGCTTTCTGCATATATATTAAGAAATGTGATAAAAAGTCAAATCTACTCATATTTAAGTTTGATTAATGAAGAGTTTTTATCTCTTTAACACATTTAATTTGAGGTGAGTAAATAGGGGCATATTTGGTATATTGCATGTAAATATGCTTTGGAATACTAAAACGACAATTATTTTGGGACAAATTTTAGTTGCTAAAACGTAATTTATTTTGGGATGGAGGTAGTATTAATTTATATGGATAAATATTGATATATTAAATGTGTGGACTTGACATATCTAAATCATGAATGCGTTCTATTTTTAATGAAATATTTTTATGTTATATTTATACATTATCAATTGACAAATTTTAATGTATCAATGATGGATTCATAAGAGTTTGAAACAATTATACTACACATAAAGGATCACTAGTTTGTGTGACCATAAATTTTAAGTTTGTTTATTAACTATTAACAAATGCAGAAGTTGGTCATTATTTGTAAATTGTGACATAAATGAATTGAACTAATGTTGAATTAAAAAATATTTGTTTCTTTCCTCAACATTTTTGACATCGAACAAGAAAATATTTGCAACCAAATTTATGTCTTTTACATTTACACTTAGTGCCAACGAATCTTAACTAAAATTTATAGACAAATAGTTTCTTGTTTTCTTTCTGTCAAATCCACCAAAGGATAGTATAAAATGGGTGCACTTCCAAAAGTGTTAGGACAAAACTTTATTAATCACCACTTTAATAAAGATTTTTTTTTTATGAGGACAATTATGAAGAAAGACATATCATTAGTATAAAACTGATAAAGTGGTCTTCTTTTGATAATTAGGTAAAATGAAGTACAAATTATTTAAACAAATTCTTGTATGAATCAAAAATAAAATGTAAAAATTCAATCATGATAACATTAAAAATCCTATTGTCATTTAACATTTATAGCAGTTTAGCTTGACTTTTTTCTGCACCGTTTATTTTGGAATAATGTTATTGTGGAACTTTATTAGTAAATATTTATACTAATCATTATTAATTAAATGTTGTTTAATTATGTGCATGTTTGATAGTTGTGGTAGGTCGCACGCCATCTGACTACATTATCGAATCAAATTTTTGACACTTGTACTTCGAGAGCAACACCCCTCGCAACCACCCCCACCCAATTTCTATAAACAATTAATTTGCTCCAAAATATTCTCTCTCTAACTCAAACGCCAAATAAATATTCTTTCTCCAAACAACAAACTATATCAACTATCTTTTCTTGAGTGATATTTGTGTACCCTGGAGGCATGGTGCTCTAAAATTAATCATTATATGTTGTTAAATATATACTTTATAGGTATCATATATATACTTTTCAGGTATCACATGTATACTCTTATGTACATATGATACCTGTAGAGTATATTTATACACCAAAAAATATAACACTTGTAAAGTATATATATAACACCTGAAGAGCATGTATATAATACCTGATTCGTGCTCCTATGTGCCCCAGAGGTATATAAGTTTTTGCCTCTTTTCTTTTCTTTTTTATTATTTAATAAAGTTCAAGACTTTTTTAATTTCTTTAAATCTATATTTTCAATTTGTATGCGGATTTTAAAAAGGTTTACTATTTGATCACAACTTTTAAAATTTGCGATTTCATGCATGAGCTTGAAAATTTACAATCAAATCTATCTGGTGATTTTATTGATGATATTTTATGAGATGTGATTGACTTGATAAAAAAAATTATTTGAACAACATCCTTTTAAGTTACAAAATTTAATGTTTGAAATACGAATATAAATTTTCTCTGGACATCTTAAGATTAAGGGGATGTTTGGCTAAACTTATTTTTAGAGCTTATAAACTATCATATCTTATAAGATGTTTTTGGAGCTTATAAGATGTTTAATTTAAGTTTAATATAAGTTGTTGAAGTGTTTGGGTAAATAAGATGGTGGAGCTTATAAGTTGTTAGTAATGACATCTGTGTAATTTCAATGATTAAATTTAAAGGTATTTTGAAAAATAAGCTCTTATTTTAGATATAAGTTGGGATTCCCCAACTTTTCAAAAAATAGTTTATAAGCTCCTTACATCTTATAATCTCATAAAATAAGATCTTATTTTTAAAAGATAGTCAAACACTTTTGAGAAGCTTATAAGCATTTAACATCTTATAGGGTAGTTCTATAGTACACGACTTTCCACTCATTTTCAGCTATCAGATCTGAGATTATTTAGGTCAAAGTCAACTATGGTCTCAACTCTAATGACTGAAAATGATGGAGAGTCTGGTGTATTAATACACCCGATGTACTACAGAAGGACCCCATATCCATAGATATCTATATGAATTGATTTGTATAGGTTATGGGTTGACCCGTCTCACGAAAAAATATCCGTGAGACGGTCTCACACAAGAACTACTCTTTGAAAATGTTTCTTTTAAGAGTATGCAATATGATATAGATGACAGATAAAAGATATGCACGCAATATACAGTGGTTCGAGGGTTAAGTAATACCTCTACGTCCACTCTACTCCTTCTCCAGGAGGAACTTTGGTAAAGTGTTTGATTTACACAACCTAACTATATATTACAAATTTGTCCTAATAAGAGTGGCAAACTTCCACATAAATTCCTCTGCCTACTTGACCAATCAACCCACATAGGATCCTATAACCCACATAGGGTTCTTATTCTTCCTCGAAGAGTGATAACTTAGCAGGAATACAGTTCTTCTTGTTAAGTATTCCTAAACAATAAAAAATATATAATTTTTCTTCAACTTGGAGCAGCAACCTTCTGTGAAATTCTGAAGGCGAAGGTAGCTTGTTGGCTTAGATTGAGTGACTAAAATTTAGAGTTTTGAACTTGAAGATATGGAGTTTGAATTCGCGTAGAGCAGTTGTAATTTCAGTAGTTATTTCAGTGTTCACTCATCTCTATTTATAAACTAAAAAATATGTCCGCTGAATGAGGTAAATCTTCAGCATTTATTGATTTCTTGGTCTTCATCGTACAATTTCATTTAATGCAGTTGACTTTTTGTTTTATTTGTAGCATCCTTGGTATAGATATACACGTGTCTTCTTCTGATTAGTTTCATTTTGATTGTTTCTACTGGTAACATAACATGATATTTAATACTAATTTGACTCTTCTTCGAAGTGATTTTGGATCATGCACCAGTAATCTTTTAGGTTACTTTAATTCTTCTGTCTGTAGCATCTTCTTATTACAACATCCTTATGTTGGAGCATCATTTTCTTCATATATGCATTAACCTTTTTTTTTTTTCTGCGCTAGTAACCTTTCCTTCTAGAGAACATTAACCTATTTTTGCAGCATCCTTTAAAACTTAGAAAATATAACAATAAAAATTACAAAGGCTCACTTAAACAGAGTGAGAAAAATGTTACTCTTTTCAACATGATTTTTATCTCATCAAAACTTCCCAAATCAATTACTAATACAATCATTCATCACCAGTTAGATCCACTACATCTATAGTAAAAGGTGAAACTTGAAATCTTATTCATAGAACAAGCCAAACCATGTACTATAGATTATTGTTGATTATGTTTCTCATATTCTTTACATTTACATTAATCATTATTTGGATTTCATTATCTACTAGTAGTGTACCCGTGCGTTGCACAGTGTGTTATATATATAATTATTAAAAAAATATAATAACATATAAAATGTAATGATTATTATTTTAACAAAAATATATTGATACTCTTTTAATTTGTATTAGTATAAAGTTAGGTATTTTAACTTTAAATTTATGTCATTATAAATAATTATATTCGAAAATATTAGAAATTTGAAATATATAAAGTAATATATTAATTTATGGATTAAACAAACAAATAACATTACATGGGTAGTGAAATTTTAAAAAATAAATTAAATATCTAAAAATAAGTTATATGTATTAGAAACGTTATGATTTAAGTATTGAGATAAATAAATTTATATTTTATTGGCATTTATAACTATAAATACACACGTATTTTAATAATTTTTTTTGTTTCAACGCCACATATAACTCATTTATTTTAAATCAAATAAAAAATTATATCAGCTTATCAAATACATGAAAATCTCTCTTACTATCTATTTAAATGAAACAATTCAAAATTGGACTTAATCTACACATTTTGAATAAAAAAAATTATGAATAATACTTATAAGATTGATAAGTCAATATATCATGGACTAAGAATGATGAAATTTTAATTTGTGAAAAACCAGAAAAATTACCTCTGTCCAATCCCTTATGCCCCTCAATTAATCAGAATATAAATATAAATAAAATTTGACAACAAATAAATATAAATAAGAAAGATAAAATAAAATATTTGTATATTTCAAATGAATAATTTGGTTAACTTGCAATAATAATTTTAATCTAATTTTTTCTATTTGATATGTTTTATATGTGTAATCTATTAGGTACACTTATAATATTTTGTTATTTCTACATTTTAATATCAATTTACAATAAATTAATATTATATATCATAAAAACGTTTAAAAATGAAAAATCATTGAAGCCCACACACATACATTTCCATATTTCAGTTTGATAAATTTTATATGAATATTAAATTTAAGATCATTAAATAATGATTGATTTTATATATTATATATTTAAAATAGGGTAAATTACAAAAAACAACCCTAGCTATCGACTTTTTTAAAATTGCAACCTAATCTGTTTTTTTTTTTTAAGATTGACACCCAGTCTTTCTGTGGTTTTGTCGATTGCAAATTTTCCGGTCATTTTTCCGGCAAATGAATTAATTTTTTTCACTTTGCAACTCAAACCTTAATTTTGCTGTCCGATCGCAAATCATGATTTTTTTCGCTTCACACTGATACATTTATGTTATATATATGAGTGTGACATTTATGTTATATCGATAAATATCGAGAAAATATCGGAATATATTGGTAAATATAGGAAAAATAACAATAAATATATGTACCCATACTTCAATTGATATCGATATTTTCACAATATTTCCGTGAATTTAAGTTACCTATATTCCACCGGAATTGAAATTTTCATTCTTGGTTGCAATCTGATAAAAACACAAAGTTCAGGTTGCAATTAGATTAAAAAAAAAATATATAGGTTGCAAAGTGAACAAATTAATCTCTATTTTGCCGGAAAATTTGCAATCGACAAAACCACAAAAAGACTGGGTGGCAATCTGAAAAAAAAAAAAAGATTAGGTTGCAATTTGAAAAGAGCCGATAGGTGGAGTTGTTTTTTGTAATTTACCCTTTAAAATAAGTACTTAAAAATAAGATGAGAGATAATAAATATATAATCCTTTATTTCATCTTATTTATCTATTTATTTTTTTTATTTGAAATTTCTATACAATAAATACTAAATTGAGTATCATAACTGATTTCTTAAATTAAATATTTATTTATTTGTATTGAATTTCTTAAAATACAATAAATATGTTTATTTATTTTTATTTGAATTGAGTTTCTTAAAATACAATAAATAGGTTTATTTGTATTTATTTATTTGTATTGAGTTTCGTACAATAAATACAATATGAAAGCAATTAATATGTTTTTAAAATAATAATTATTTAATAGGTAGATAATTTATTACAGTTATTTTTAACAGGATATCCTGCTTTTATATATATATATAGATTGCAAAACAGCTTTCATTAAGACATCTCCTCATCATTATGTTAAGAATATTTGTATTTGATATTTTACTGTTTTAAATTCAACGTTATAAAAAGTTACATCAACTTTTCTCAACTGACATTTCTGTATCACATTTATGTAAGATTAAAATTTGCAATATTATTTTTTTTCTTTTTTTCCTTTTCCTAATTCTTTTTTCACAAACAAATAGTGCAAAGTTAGAGGTGAATAACAATTTTCCATTATAATAGTGTAAAATTTACAGTAAAATATGTATCATGCAGTACTAAAGATGCTCTTACGCGTTGCTAAGTGACCTCGTGTAAACTATCACGAGGGGCTGGCAAGAATCATGGAACGAAAGATTACAACTTAAATTGAGATTGGGATTCAAAACATTGTTTCGAAAGATTAAGATTCAACTTTATTGGCGTTAATAATGGTGATGCTTTTTCAAAGTAATTAATAAATTTGCGCCACAAAAATCTTCTTAATATATGGGAATATAATAGTCTTCATGTAACTTTGCTTTTGTGTTTTTTGTGTTGAATTCTTTATAATTTTGTGGTCAATGATATGATAAAAAGTATCTTCCCCATTTTACACGCAAGATATTCCTATGAAATTTTCCACCGTTACTTAATATATTAAATTGCAAGTGAAATTATTGTTTCCTCGAAATAAATATACTTTCCCCACAACACAAGATATTAAATGAATCATAATAGTAGTTGTTTTCTTCATTGGAAAAAAAAAAGTACTTTTAGGAATAATATTAATTTTTTAGCTATAACTTTTTAATTAATTTTCAACTTTACCATCATCTTCTTTTACTAAATTTTTATTTAATGTCATGTATTAATTATATATTGGATAATATAATCATACATAGTTAAAAACTTATTAATCCCATTATTTATATACAACATTTGTTGATATAACATATATTTAGCGTGATTATAGATAATTAGATATCTCTCAATATAAATAAAATTGTGGATTTAATACACAAAAAAATATATTAAAAATAAGTATATATTTGAAATATATATGGATAAAAAATTGTGTAACGCGTTTTGAAGGAATAAAAAAAAAAAAAAGGAAGCTGTCAAAAATGTGATACTATTACAAGTTTGACCTTAGTGTAGTATGTGGACACATGTATATGTCCAAGTCTAAAATGCATTGAAATTCCAACCCCACTTTCACCAATAATTGAACCCTTTCTTTTTAGATATTTTCGGTAAATAGTTTTCTTTTGCAATTATTTTTTCCTATTAAAGAAAATTTCACATGTTCGTAACACGAGTTTAATGTCGGTTCAAACTATTCGATACCTGATTCGATAAATATATGATATAAGTTTATTTATGAGATCATCCTTTAGGGTTTCATTCAATAGAAGATGAGACGTGTCATTAGGTGCAACATGTCAATTGTGTAATCAAGAAGTAAATTTAATTTTAGTCAACGTTCAATGTAATTAATTAATGTTTCAGAAACATCTCTTTCCTCCATTTCTTTGGATGTCTTCAATTGAAGATATTCCTAGTGTGTATGTTAGACCAAAAATATTAGAACATTAACTTTGATTTTGTTCCACGTTTCTTTGTCAATTAGGATAGATGGATGGTATGATCCTGGAAGTGCACTTTGAATCTTTCTTATCAAAGTTGTTGTCCCCTTGGAATAGGGATGTAAATAGACCAAACCGTCTTGTGAACTATTTGAAGCTCGATTCAATGAAAAATTGTTGGAATTTGGTTTTTTTGATTCATTAGAGTAAACAAACAAACAAACTTAAAACTTGATATTATTCGACTTGTACGGTTATGGAGGAACCTATGCCAGCCTTTTTCACAAGAAAGGATTGCAATCAATATTCATATGCCAATCACATACTCATTTGGGCATTATTCCTAGGAACAACTTGTCACCCCCATCTTTATGAAAAACATAATATTCTCCACACTATTAACTTATATCATTTGTACAAATGAAATATTAGATGAAACACTGTTTGTAATAAAACGAAGGAAAGCAAGGAATCCCATCCCCACTCCCCAACTTGATCGGGATTCTTCGCCCCTTTTATTCGCAATTCTAATATTCAGTCACATCATCACTAATTGTGGGTGTGAAAAACATTCTTGGAAAATCAAGAATCTGTAAATTAGAACATCTACTACTTACTTAGTATTAACCCTGTCCAATTAAAACACAAACCATCAAGATGAGTGAACATGTGCATCAATATTCTGGAAGTCCTCTTTGGAAAAACCTCAGTAAAAGGGTCATGTAGAGTTATGCAGATTTGTGATCTAAAAAGGATCAGATATATCTTTGTGTAATACAACTCGAGGATCAGATATTCTCCAGTTTCATTGAGGTCTAAGAACTTGAACACATAAATGTTGTCCAAATATTCAAGTCACTTTTATCCAAAGTCATTGTGCTCCATCTAATTACCATGATGGATGAATTTATTGCTCTCTAATGATAGTATGGTAGTTACTGAGAAATCGCATGGCTCACCTAGTCCCATTGAATTGCTCTGTGATACGTCCATTCCGAGGGATTTATGGTCGTTTTTCCATCAGAAGCAACAAGATCATACGGTGAGTCCTCGCAGAATTCAGTAGGCATCGATTTCCAATGAAGAGTAGGTTCCCACTCAGCTTCCTTGAGCACCTTCAGTATTTCCTCTGCAACTATGTTGCTCCCATCAGCAGACAAGTGAACTCCGTCCCTGTAAGAACACATGAAAAACGTAACAAGAAACACAGAGAGACTTGGTCTGAACTCTAACAACGTGCCTGATCCCATTATAAATGCCTTGGTGTTTGTTTTTGTTTTTTTTTTTTTTTTTTGCCTTGATGAGGGGACATTGATGAATTTCTGAGCTTATGGTCTAAACAACGTACAATGGCAGTAATAAGGGTTGATTGTACTCACGTAAAGCAGGTGTTTCTCCAATCTTCTCGTTTCTGGAAAGCAGTCCATAGATCAACCACCTTCACATCCATCTCCATGCATAACTGTATACAAGCTTCTGAGTATATTCGACATAACTCATTTGTTCGAACTATTTCACTGAGATACGGACTGGTAAAAAAGCAAAGGAAGCATTCTGAGAATAATTACATATTCTACTAAGTATGAGGAAATATCATCCATGGAAGAGCAAAGAGACCTGGAATTCTCACGAAGTTTGTCTTCATTGACAGGAGGACAGCTGAGAAATACTATACGTATTTTGTCTGAAAGGCTCTGGAGTGAAAAGCAATTACAAATTTCATGTCCCAGTAAAACCAATAATGGAATCTGATTGCTCCTTTCCATTCCATATAATTTTTCAACTTGAGAAGTTACCTTGAGATGCGCTGCGATTTTCTTCATGTTTTCGATATATTCAGGAAGAGGCACATGAGGACCTAGTCCAGATGAGTGAGCCCCCATGGAATCATTGCCTCCAAAATACACAATCACTAAAGAAGGCTGAATCGCAGCATTCTGAAATGGCGTAAACGTTCGGGATAGGATCAGAGAAGAGATAAATATTATCAAAATATCTTATTTCATCTCTTTATACAACTTCAAATGGAATCGGCCTTCAACTTTTCTCCATTACCAGGCACATAGAGCAAACTTGAATGCAAAACATGTTAGTGCATCAAAGTAATCATTTCAGTAGTTTTAAAGTTACATAAAATGATTTTTTTCATATCCGAACAAAGTTAATGTAATGTGATGCAAAACCTATATATCATGCAAGTCTCTAGCACTATCTGTCACGAGTACTTTAGTTTGTACCTTTGGAAAAACTTGATCAAGGATCTTGACAGCTCTTCTAGAATTCCAACCATAATAACCTCTGGTAATTATATCAGCCTACAAAAACAAGAGTTTCATAGAAAATTTCGTAAAAACACAAATGGAGTTACAAGAGATTAACATATACTGTTTTGTGAATTCTGACCATTAAATATTAGAAAATGCAAACTTGTTTCCACGATGTCAATTAGCAAAGAGTAGAAAAGACATGGTCGCAACAAGGTTGAAATCATGTGTCCCCTAATGGATATTTCTCCGGAAATTTAGACCAATTAAGAATTCAAGAACGCATCAAAGACTTGAGACAGAAAATATATAACACAAACTTCATTTGCTCCTAACAACAACGATTACCCTCACATGTTTGAGACTTCCTTTCTTCCTAATAAGTCTATTCGCTTTAATACGAATTTCATTATTGATTTCATTGGAAAAGGCACTTTGAAGTCGAAGATATCAAAACAATGATGCTAGAGAGGAAGAGCAATATTTCCAAAACATTATACTAATTTAGATAAACTCTTTCATGAGTAGAAGATTAGAGTTGCTTGAGTTGATGTTCTAAAGAATTCGACCTGGGCAACTTCATTTTTTTGCATACCTAATTAATATTCGGAAATCTCATCTATTTCAACCACCATGAATGAAACAAGTAACTCAAGACTCATCATCTTTACAAAAATCAACACAATCTCGACATAATTGCAGGTATAAGAGGTGTATATATGCATACATACATGTAATTTGAGTAGAAATAGAATCAAAAAACAGCTATAAAACAATGATCGCAATTAACCATAACAATATAATCTCATTTCAAATTCAGAGAGTGACTTCATCCCAGAATTCAGCATAAATTACCCAGAAAGAATCATTTCACAAGACATCCTCGATTAATTCGTTCCCATTCAGACAAACCCCAAATGAAAACATTATTAAAAAGGGGGGAAACAAAACAAATGTATACCTTACGAGCGTAGACATCGGAAAGAATGGCACCCCAACCGCCATTGCTGAAGCTAAGCTGAACAATCGACGATCCAAACAACACAAACAATGGCCTCTCTGGTCCCACCATCTCTCTCAATCTCTGGTCTCGAGTTTCGTGGTCCGATTAGCTCATTGCTGGACATTAAATAGAAAACATGGGTGGATAGAAAATTGGTTAAGGGCAGCGAAGGTAATGAAGAACGTGATTTATTTCCTCGTACGATTGTAGCAGGTCGGAGGTAGGGTGGTGGGTGGAGGAGATGACCAAACTTTACTACGTATGGGAGAGAGAAAGTGGGGAGGGAGAGAGAAAGCTGGTAGGTGTGCCATGCCGCCCAGGATTTAATGAGGCTGTCTACAAATTTTTGCCATGTCCGCTTCTAAAATCTGGCTCACTTTATCCTACATTTTTTACTGATTATGTTTTTTTTCTCCATTTCTAACACAATTTAGTGAAACGTCCTAGATTTTTGTCATTTTTCTTATCCGACTTTTATTCCTCAAAAGTGAAGTCAATGAGTATTTGCTTATAATGATTTTTGAGTGGGCTCGAATCCCAAATTAATTATCATATGGTATTAAATACTACCTCCGTCCCAAAATAAATGACGTTTTAGCCTTTTGCACATATATTAAGAAATGTGATAAAAAGTCCAATGTACCCCTATTTAAGTTTAATTAATGAGGAACTTTTATCTCTTTAACACATTTAATTTGAGATGAGTAAATAAGGGCATATTTGGTATATTACATATAAATATGTTTTGGAATACGGAAACGACAATTATTTTGGGACAAATTTTAGTAGCTAAAACGTCATTTATTTTGGGACGGAGGTAGTATGTATTTTATAGGTATTATATATGATGTGGTCGAACTGACCACATTCAAACTACCTCGAAAACCCGACCCGGACTTGAAGGACGATCGACGCGAACAAGTTAGGAAATAATGAGTTCGTTCAAGCGAACAAGTATATGTGGCATGTCAATCGAACTTATCCAGCTCGTAACCCGTAATGTCGAACTGAAACATGAGATGCCGAGCTAATACGAGCGAACTAATTCAAATTTGAGATAACTCCCACGATTGCGAGAATCTCGCCACTTCCCAGGTTTTTAGGAGAAAATCTTAACTGCCACATCCCACTCCTAGGAAATCACGTTTCTCTCAGGGAGTATATATATCCTTTGTTTTTCTAATTTGCACACACAATCACAATCCTAATTTTTAGACTAAGCATTCAAAATTGAGAGCAACACTTTTGTGAGATTACTGACTTGAGCGTCGGAGTCCCTTCACCGGGAAAAACCCCCGGTGTTCTTTGTTTTGCAGGTTTTCTTGATCGGAGAATTCCAATCATCATCGGAGAATTTCGAACGGCATCGGAAAAGTGAAGGATCGGAATCGAGACAAATCAATTGGCGCCATCTGTGGGAAAGATTTTTTGAACTTTGAGCATTTAAGACGTAGAAGACTACAAAAATGGTGAATACCAGAGGATCAAGAAGAAGGTTGGATGAAGGAGCACCGTCCGTGCAACAAAATGAGGATCGGAATTCTGCGCCGGCCAATCCTCCCGGCACTGTCACATTGACGCCGGAGGAACTCTCGGCTTTAATAGAGACTGCTGTTCAAAAAGCCTTGGGCAAGCAGAAGGTGGATTCACAACAGGATAACACTGACATACCTGTTGGAAGGGAACAAGAGGGCGACAGATCTCGGATGGATGAACAGGAAAGCCAATCTGGTCACCCTCGTGGCCAAAAAAGAGGACATGACGAACTATCTGAGAGAGTAGATGGTTTACGAAGGGAGCTACGGGAAGTTCAGCGAACTGTTCGACGTATTCCTCGGAGTTCCAGAGGTAACCCTTTCTCTGAGGAGGTGATGGAAGACGAGTTGCCCGCCTCTTTTCGGCCGGTGAATTTCGAATATGATGGTGCTTCGGATCCATGGGATCATATATGTCGATTTGATAATACTGCTCTACTGCATCGGTACTCCGATGGTATTAAGTGTAGGGTGTTCGCCACTACCCTTACCAAGGCTGCTCAGACATGGTTCAGTCAGCTGAATGATGGGATGATTCATAATTTCGAACAACTATCAGAGTTGTTTTTACATCAGTTCGCCAGTTCTAGAAAGCAGAGACGATCTACCCAGACGTTGTTCGGTGTGAGGCAGAAAGCGGATGAAACCCTACGGAACTATGTTAAAAGGTTTACTGCTGCTACTTTAGAAGCTCCTGAGGCTTCAGACGATTTAGTTGTAAGTGTTTTCATCCAAGGGTTGAAAGAAGGGGATCTCCATACTTCACTGGTTAAGAAGACCCCCAACAATTTTGACGAACTGTTACAGAGGTCTACCAAGTACATCAACTTGGAGGAGGCAGTTCGAATGAAGAAAGGAGAGACTTCAAGTCGTCTGAGCCGAACGCAACATGATAATGAAACAGCCAGGAGGAGAGATGGGGGCGAGCAACGAGCAAGATTTGCTCCACCCCCTTTAAGGGAAAATAAGACAGGGCGAAGGTACGAACACTATACGCCCATGACTATGCCCCCTGGACAGGTATTAATGGAGATATGGAACTTGCCCCAGTTGAAATGGCCGTCGACCTGGAGTCCTAATCCGAAGAAACCAGCCACCTTCGGCAACGGTAAATTGTGTCGATTTCATAATGAATATGGGCATGGAACTGATGAATGTTTACATTTGCGAGATGAACTGGAGAGGCTGATCAGGGAGAACAAGTTAGCCCGTTTTGTTCGTCAGAACCGATCAAACCGCGAGCATCGGAATGATCGAAGAGAGCCCAGACAAGATAGAAGGCAGGAACAACAGGAATTACCTCCACCACCACCACCCCCGGCGCGAGCTAGACCCGAACAAGAAGAAAGGCCTACTATTCACATGATCATGGGTGGGCCGACAGATGGAGATTCTAACAGAGCTCGTAAGGCGAGACTCAACTCTGTTAAGCACGAACAGAATACAGTTCATTCTATTTTCGAAGAGGTTGCAATTGAGTTCGGAGTTCGCGATCGAGTTGCTATTCAGAGCCCTCAGTTTGATGCTATGGTGATCGTTGCGGAGATAGGGGGTTTTAACGTTGAACGGGTTTTTGTGGATACTGGCAGTTCGGTGGACATCATGTTCATGGACTGTTTCAGAAAGATGAGATCTACGGTAGAGGTAAAGCCTGTAGAAACTTCACTTTATGGTTTTGCAGGGGAGTCTGTAACGGTGTATGGCAAAATTCAATTGCCTATGGTCTTAGGAGACGAAGAGTGGAGGCAGAACAAAACGACGACCTTCCTTATAGTGGATGCGCCTTCTCAATATAACGTGATTTTGGGTCGACCTTCCTTGAGTTCGTATGCTGCCGTGATCTCACCTGCCCATTTGATGATGAAGTTTCCAGTTGAGAATGAGGAAGGGAGAATAGTTGGAGTTGGAGTTGTTCATGGCGATCAACAAACTGCTCGGCGTTGTTATGTCGCTGCAGTTCGACAATCCGAATCTCGCAAGCGCCATAGCGAACAGAGAGACGATAGCGATCGCGGAAGGGATAAAAGTCTGAAAAAAGATGGTAGTACAAGCACAGTAGAGTTCGCAGAAGGTGAACTAATGAGTGTGGAGTTGATCCCGGAGCTACCTGGACATTCAGTTCGTCTCGGAAGTCAATTGTCAGAACGAACCAAAGGGGAAATTGTGGCTGCTCTTAAAGACAATGTGGATTTGTTCGCCTGGAAACCAGAAGATTTGAAGGGTATAAACCCGGAAGTAGTTATTCATAAGCTGAATATCAAGCCTGATGTTCGACCTGTTAAGCAGAAGCTAAGGCATTTCGGGGAACAACAGAATAAAATCATCAAGGAAGAGATTGAGAAGTTGCTCGAGATTGGACACATTGAGGAGATCCAGTATCCTCGATGGTTGGCAAACGTTGTGTTAGTCCCGAAGCCAGGAAATAAGTGGCGGATGTGTATCGACTTCCGAGATTTGAATAAAGCATGCCCCAAAGACCATTATCCTCTTCCGCGGATCGACAAACTGGTGGATTCTACAGCCGGATGCGAACTATTGAGCATGATGGATGCAGCCCAAGGATACCATCAAATCATGTTACACCCAGAGGATAAACCCAATGTGGCCTTTATCACATCATCAGGTACATATTGCTATACTGTTATGCCATTCGGACTGAAAAATGCAGGAGCCACCTACCAACGAATGGTGAACGAAGTGTTTAAACACCAACTGGGCCGCAATATGGAAGCATATGTTGATGATATGCTAGTAAAAAGCATACAGGCGAACACCCACGCAGATGACTTGAGGGAAACGATGGCCACAATCCGAAAACATGGGATGCGATTGAATCCAGCCAAGTGTTCGTTCGGTGTGCGAGCAGGGAAATTCTTGGGGTATATGGTGACGAACAGAGGGATCGAAGTAAACCCCAGCAAAGTTCGAGCTATACAAGAAATGACGCCTCCTCGAACCATTAAAGAAGTGCAGACACTAACAGGCCGCATTGTTGCCTTAAGTAGGTTTATATCCAGGTTGGCGGACAGAGGTTTGCCTTTTTTCAAAATTCTAAGGAAGAGTGGTCGGTTTAGTTGGGATGACGAATGCCAGAAAGCTTTCGAAGAATTGAAGGCATTTCTCCTCACACTCCCTTTATTAAAACAGCCTGTGAAGGGAAGTATGATGGTTGTGTACTTGGCAGTTGGAGAAGAGTCAGTCAGTTCGGTTCTTGTTCGAGAGGAAAGAAGGGATCAATTCCCCGTGTACTTTGTTAGTAAAGTTCTACATGGGGCAGAAGTTCGCTATACTGAAGTAGAAAAGGTTGCTTATGCCTTAGTCACCACGGCCAGGAGATTGAGGCCATATTTTTTGGGTTATGAGATCACGGTGCGAACGAACCATCCGCTGAGTATAGTGTTGGGCAAACCGGAGGCATCTGGGAGATTAGTCAAGTGGGCGATCGAGCTGGGACAGTTCGACTTGAAGTATGAACCACGAACTGCCATAAAAGGTCAAGCCTTGGCTGATTTCATTCAGGAAACAACCAGGTTACAGGATAAGAAAGAGTGGGAAGTTTTTGTCGATGGGTCCTCGTCCCGCCAGGGCGCAGGAGCAGGGATATTGCTGATTAGCCCCGAGAAAGATGAGTTGGAGTTCGCCATAAAATTTCAATTTAAGGCATCTAACAATGAAGCAGAATATGAAGCTTTTTTGCAGGGTCTGAAAATAGCCGAGCAGGCTGGAGCTCGCGATCTGACAGTTAAGTCGGACTCACAATTGGTTACACAACAACTCAGAAACCAATGTGAAGTTAAAGAAGATCGTATGATTTCTTATGTACAACAAATACGAGAAATGGAGAAACGATTTGAAAAACTACAGATCGAGCAAATACCTCGGAGTGAAAATCAGAGGGCAGATTATCTTGCTAAAATAGGGAGTTCGCTGCAGGACTGTTCGAAGAGAAGTATTACAGTCATGGGGGTAGGAAAGGAAAATGAAGTGCTGAATATTGATTTGGCCGAACAAGACTGGAGAACTCCTTTCTTAGAATTTCTAGGCGGAATCAGAGATGGATTAGCAAAAGATCTCGAGAAATTGGAAAAACAAGCTCGGTTCTACTACATGTTAGATGGGGCGTTGTATCGAAAAACTTTCCTACCAACAGATGCCAGATGTTTATCCAAAGAGGAGGGGTTTAAGGTTTTAGAGGAAGCGCACGAAGGAGGATGTGCCGAACATGCAGGGGCTCGAGCATTGGCTCGCAAGGTCGCACGAGCTGGTTTCTACTGGCCAACGATGAAGAATGACGCCGAAGAACTAGTTCGGAAATGCAATGCCTGTCAGAAACATGGTTGGCGAATTCGCACGCCAGCAACAGATATGCTTACGGTATGTTCGCCTTGCCCTTTTGCCAGATGGGGAATTGATATAGTTGGTCCACTTGTTAAAACCAGAGGAAATAAGCAATTCTTGGTAGTGGCTGTGGATTACTTCACTAAGTGGGTTGAAGCCGAACCTTTGGTTAAGATCGCCGAACCAGATATGATCCACTTTATATGGAAGAGTATTTGTTGCAGATTCGGCTTACCCAGAATTTTAGTGTCAGATAACGGAGCCCAATTCAGAGGCAAAAAGATTACAGGATGGTGTAAAGAGATGAAAATTTTACAGGTGTTTACCCCAGTAGCTCATCCTCAAGCGAATGGACAAGTCGAAGTGGTTAATCGAATAATTCTGGATGGAATCAAAAAACGGCTGGAATTTGAGAAGTCGAACTGGGTGGACGAACTGCCATCCGTTTTATGGGCATATCGAACTTCACCTAGATCGACTACGGGAGAAACTCCTTTCAGTTTAGCATTCGGCATGGAAGCGGTAGTCCCAGCTGAAATTCAGGGAGAAGCTCTACGAATCACTAATTTTGATCCACAGCAGAATGAAGAATTAATTCGAACAGATTTGTTATTTCTGGAGGAAATTCGAGGTGAAGCCAGAGTTCGCCATGAGTTATACAAGAGGCGTATTCAAGCAGCTTTCAACAGAAAAGTCCGAAAAAGAGAGTTTCAAGTAGGGGATTTGGTTCTAAGGCAATCGGATGCCTTGTTGGAGATCGGAAAGCTTGATGCCATTTGGGAAGGACCATACACTGTTACAAAAGTCTTACCAGGTGGATCATACGAGCTCGCCGATGAACATGGAAAGGAACTGCCGAGACCTTGGCACATCAACCACTTGAAGAAATTTTACACTTGAAATCTCAAACCCCAGTATGTTGCTTTTTATTTTTTCAAGTTGTTGTTTTGATGAATAATAGATATTTTTCTGCTCCGTGGACGTAGGTCGATTTGACCGAACCACGTTACATCTTCGAGTCTTTTTATGTTGATTTTGCTTAACTTACAACAACACGATCATATTGTGGAACGAACTCACAGTTCCCTCGGAACTCAAGGATTACGAACTCACAGTTCCCTCGGAACTCAACGATTACGAACTCACAGTTCCCTCGGAACTCAAGGATTACGAACTCACAGTTCCCTCGGAACTCAACGATTACGAACTTACAGTTCCCTCGGAACTCAACGATTAAGCACAAAGCAGTTCCATTGGAACTCAACGATCAAGAACAAAACAGTTCCCTCAGAACTCAGCGATGAAGCACGAAGTAGTTCCCTCGGAACTCACTGATTAAGTACGAGAAGTTCCTTCGGAACTTAATGATTAAGCATGTTAAAGTTCCCTCGGAACTCATGAATCGAGCATACTGAAGAAGTTCCCTCGGAACTTACTGATTAAGCGAACTCAATGTTTATCGCAAATGGAAGAAGTTCCATTGAACTTGATGACTAAACAAAGTAAAGCGAGGAAGTTCTACCGAACTCAATGATTAACGCAAATTAAAGAGTTCTATCGAACTTAAGGATTTGAGCGAAGTAAAGGGAACTCTTTCACGATTCATTAAGTAAGTATTTGATTAAGTATTTGATTCATTCGAATGTTCGTAATTGAATAAACTCAGGAAACATGAAGATAGGCGAACTGTATTCGATAAGAAAAAAGTTGATTCATTACAAAACAATTACAACGAGTAAAGAAAAAAGTACAAGTAGAAAAAACAAAAAAATCTAAGTATGATCAGGGGAATGAGTCAGCTGGGCGTCAATTGGTTCGAGGAGCTCGAACGTTTCTTCAGGAAGAGGAGGAGTTGGACTGCGAGGGTTTTCAGCTGCCGCAGGAAGCGATGAACTCGGGCCAGAGAGGTCGAGCTGATCGTCCGGAAGGACTTCCTTAAGTGCCGCCTCAAGACAACCCGACCACCATTGTTCGGTGTTAATGTCGCCGTTCGGGTCGCCACGCCAACCAGGTGGAACGGAGTGAGTCCGCATCACCTCCTGGGCCAGCTCGTTCACATCGAACTGAACAGCTTCCCCGGCTCGCTCCTGGCAGAGTCGAACTGCCTCTTCAAAGTAAGTCACAGCCATCGGAGCCGCCTTGGACAGGAATAGAAGGGAGTCCCAAAGGCGGAAGACGAGCCTGTCTCGGAACTCTTCCGCCAGCAGCTTCATCTCGGGGCTTCGAGCGAACTGGTAGAAGCCATTTTTATACATGACTTCTCCAAATTCAGCTCGGGACCTTTCGGCCTCTTCCAGCTTCTCCCGCAGATTTTCGTTTTCAGCTCGCGCATTTGAGATGGCGGTTTGCTGCTGCACGGCGAACTGCTCCTTAGCCAGTAGGAGCTCTTCCTTCTTTGCCACTTCGGAGCGAGCGACAGCTAATTCCAGCTCTCTCTCTTCCAGCTGAGCAGTTAGGTTTTCAACCTTGCTAGAGTGCTCGCTCAGATCGCTCTCCAAGGTGTGCTTCTCCTGAAGAGTGCCCCTCAACCTATCCCGTCGCTTCAACGCTCTCTCACCCCTGGCCTCAAAGCGCTTGGCCAGAGTGACGAGTAGAGAAACGTCCTCTTCGAGCTCCTTCCTCTCAACGTCTTCCTCCCCTTTCTCCTTC
Organism: Scutellaria baicalensis; assembly: GCA_005771605.1. NCBI lineage: Eukaryota > Viridiplantae > Streptophyta > Magnoliopsida > Lamiales > Lamiaceae > Scutellaria > Scutellaria baicalensis. The sequence continues at coordinate 65,357,211 of CM016721.1, read as the reverse complement.
CCCTTTGCCACTGCCTTGCCCGATCTGACCAAGGCTCGAGCCTGCTCGGACTCCTCTTCAGTTCACACCACCTCTTTCGAGGCGCCCTCTTCAGTTCGCGGTTTTTTGGCAGGTGCCTTCTTTTGCGAGCTCGAAGGCGCCTTTTTCTTCCGTCGAAGAGGAGCATCTTCGGCCGGGTCAGAGGTGGGGATGGCAGCCTCGGTCACAGGACGAACAGGAGAGGCCTCGGCCGGGTTCAGGCCAGCTTTTGGCGCCAGTTCGCCTAATCTTCTCTCTTCTTTCTCACGGAAGGCCGCTGTTTGGCGGCTGTTCACCGCATCATCTGCTGGAGAGAAGGTAGCCTTGCCTCCGGACTTGAGAACGAAGAAGTTATTCATCTCTCGATCTGTGACATAGAGCGCGAACTGTTAGTATAATAAAAAAGAAATATATATATACATATATAATTACATTAGCAACCTAAGTCGAACTGGCGTGAAATTGGAGTGTTCGGATAAAATCCCCAGAACGCCAACAATTGTTCGCATGAACTCATGCGAACTATGTCGAACATTCCCTCCCGAAATAGCCTTGCTAAGGCCCCAAGTTGGAAGTCCCTCGCAGGAGCAGGCTCATTAAGGCTCGAACTCTCAACCCAGGGGTGAGATCGGAAGGTGTTATTGTTAGGAACACGAACAAAAAAATAGTATTTTTCCCAGGAGCTGATTTTTTCATCTCCTGGGGACAAAAAGAGAGCTCGTTTTTGTCCGCTTCTAGGGCTCAAATAGAAGCGGAAAGGATTAGTGTGCTTGAGCACGAAACAAGAACGAAACTGTTCGGAAGTCGGTTCGACCCCCATCCATTTGCACACCATATAAAACGCTACAATGTAGCTTATGGAGTTCGGGTGCAACTGGTTAGGGCATACCCCAAAGGCCGAACCGACCTCGAGAATAAAAGGATGGATGGGAGGGATCAAACCTACGGACACGTGTCTTAAAAACCACGTGTAGCATCCAGCGGGAGCCCGATGAGGTCGATCATCGGGGCTGGGAATTTCTATAGAGTAGCCCGCCGCCGTTATGAGCGAACTAAGAAGAATAGTGTGTGTTGGAGTGGTTTTGGTGGCGGAGAAAACATCTTGGATAGATTTTTTGCGAGATCGCTTAGGAGGGGAAGAGGAAGAAAGGATTTGACGACCAGAAGAGGAGGCCGTCGGGATGGGCGAATCTGAGGCAGTTCGCAAAGGAAATGTCTCGAGACCTTCCTCAGATTCACTCTCATCCCTCAGATGGATCAAGAAAGGAGAAGAAGTCATGTTGAAGAAGAAGAAGAATACGAAAGAAGAAGAGAAGGAAGAGTACCTGGGTTTTTTGAATTTGAACTTGGAAAATCAGGAGTATTCTTGCTTAAGGAAAAGAGAAGTGAGTTTGCAGAAGAGGTTTTGCAAAAATGAAAGGGGTATATATAGGCGAAAACCCTTGATTTTGGGGGGGAAAACTGAAAAGTCACAAGATCTCAGCCGTCTGGAGCAGTTTGATCCAACGGTGAAGGTGAAACGTCGCATATCCGACCGTTGGATGCAGTTCGATCCAACGGTGGATACGAAAAGGCGTTTGAAAGGACGGAGATAATCTCGCCCGTTAGATGTAGTTCGATCCAACGGAGATGACAGCTTTGATCTTATCCGTAGGATTCAGTTCGATCGGACGGTTAAAATCAATCGGCGCCTAGGGATTCACATACTGACATGCGATCTTAGCCGTCAGATATAGTTCGATCGAACGGCAACGACGAAAGGGTGCCTCGGGATGGAGGAAACGTCGCAGACGAATGATGGATGGGACGTGATGCTTCTTGAAGAAGCTTCATAGATTGATAACGATTCGAACTGTGCGATTACAGTTCGCACTCCGAAAGGGGGGAGTACTGATGTGGTCGAACTGACCACATTCAAACTACCTCGAAAACCCGACCCGAACTTGAAGGACGATCGACGCGAACAAGTTAGGAAATAATGAGTTCGTTCAAGCGAACAAGTATATGTGGCATGTCAATCGAACTTATCCAGCTCGTAACCCGTAATGTCGAACTGAAACATGAGATGCCGAGCTAATACGAGCGAACTAATTCAAATTTGAGATAACTCCCACGATTGCGAGAATCTCGCCACTT